>CM014735.1:20397862-20935362 GCA_004329165.1 Spatholobus suberectus
TATTAAAAAAATATAATATTAATATTTTTGCAGTCAAATATAGTAAAGATAAATAAAAATTCTTTACATTATTTGAGAAATTGGAAACAAATAATTTATTTTTAAATTGGTTGATAAAAATAAAAGCATAAATATAAAATTATAGAATTTTTTTTCTTCAATTTCTTTTTTGGCCATTATTTATAATTTTGTATACGAAAAAATTTGTTTAAATAAAATTTGTCTTCAAAATTATGACATTTTGTATTTATTATTTAATTTGATTTTAACTATTTTAAAAATTGTTCAGAAACAAGAAAATTATAAAAAATATATAAAAAAAAATTCTTCAATTTGATTTAATGTTGTAACGTTAATAAACGTTTGTATATTAAAAATTATAATGTTAATATTTTGAGTTTAAAAATAATAAAAATAAATGAATCTAGAAAAAAAAAATTAAAAAGTAAGAGAATCGAGAAAAGCATTTTTCTTGGATTGAGTGATAAAGAAATAAATACAAAAAGTATAGAAATCGTTCTCTTCAATTTGATTTTTGTACCATTATTTAAAATTTTATATATTAAAAAAAATTAGGTTAAACATATTTTTTAAATTATCATTTTTTTTATTTCTTTTTGTTTAGTCCATAAAAAAAATTAGCCCTCAAAATTACTTTAAAGGGACCAAAAATACACAGTTTATTAAATTTAAGAATTAAGAAAACAATAAAATAAATCAATTTTGAATAACTTTATTTTTTGAGGAAAAATACAATTAATTCTTAAAAATTTGTAATATTAATATTTTATATTCAATAATTATATACGTGTAAACATACGCATATACATATATATTTTAAATGACAAATTATGTTAAAAATTTACATTAAAAATGTAATAAGTAAAAATTTAATAATCAATTTCTTTTATGTCAATAATCAAATTGTTAAGACAACTTCCTCCCTATGTAGTAAAGGCAATAATACTAGTTCTACACGTGGACACAATCTTAACCGTAAGCTTCAAGTATGCCGATGCTAACTTGTAAGATACCGTCGCTGCCAAAGCCATCTCAAACACGACAGCACAAGCGATTCCATATCATCCCTTCCAAGGCTCCCAATTATAAATGCCTTTCTTCCCTTTTTCCTTTGCCCCTCCTTTTCCAATTCCATGCTTTAAGACTTTAACATTATATTTGTGGTTCAAGTGTAGACCCTTTTTTTTTTTTCTTTCTTCTTTCTTTTTTAAATTGCTTCCTTGCAATGTTTAAGAAATATCAAGCTTTGGCCAAACGTATACAATAGTGCATCATCAACTAGGAACTTTGTTAAATTCAACCTCAAAAAGCTGTATGAATTGCAGGCTAAATGGGTGTCTTTATCCCCTCTCTTGACAATAATAAAAAGAAAAGAACAGCAACAAAATAAAGATAAAAAGCAAAGGGGATATACAAAAGATGCCTGAAGTTGTAAATTGCCGCATATAGAATTTGCAAAAAGGACAGATTTACATAGGAAACTTCAGATAGAAGTAATCCCTACATTGAAAAAGTTGTCTTTGAGAAAGAGGAGTGAGGAGACAATCAAGGTACAAATTTAAATCCCTTTAAACTATTTCAACAAAAAACTTTACAAAGAACATTTAACATCCAAGCTATCACCCGGATGGCATAGCATTTTAATAAGTTAATAAAACTGGTTCCACCCTGCTGCTATTTGTTGTAAGATGCACGGTGCAAAACCAGATATGGCCTTCCATTGGTTATTCACTTTTTTTGCAGGTAATGTAGAGGGATGATCAAACAAATATATTCAGTAGATAAAACAATAGACAGGACTAGTCTGCATGCATGTCCATGGCAGAATCATTGGAACTGAATGCGGCAGAGTCCCTGCTTTGCTGATGAAGAAAGCTGGGTTCAGTGCTCCGATTTCCATTCCCCATGGAAAGACCACTTGGGTAGTTCCCTCCCTCACCAATTTGACGAACAGGGTTTGACAAAGCATTTGAAAACACAGAATTCTTTGATTGATTATCACAGTGCTCAGATCTGAGTCCCTGCCCCATAATTGTTTGGGCAGAAAATCCTGTAGTTACTGGAAAGCCTGAACCAGTGACATGCATTACTGGTTGTGACTGTTGGTGTTGCTGTGGAGCTCTAGGTGACATACATGGCTCCTCTCCACAGTAATCCAGCTCATTCTGCAAGCAGAAAACTCAACTTTCATACATGCACTTCGCGACCAATAACAGCACAAACTAATATTACATATTACATTAAAGTACAAAGGCATCCCAATGTAGCCAAACGCCTGCTATGTTATCAACCATTTTTTTCAGAACTTCAAGATATCTAAATAGGCCACAAGTGCACACAAGTATCTGAGACAATTAATAATTTCTGAAAACTTATCAATCCTACAAATCTTTAAAATGGCAGGAAAAAAAAAAGAAGAATGTTTCATTATATTTTCTAGCCTTCCCAGCCACCCTTACAACTACGTAATATACTTCAAGAATCAAGAAGATAAAATATCTAAACTGCCACAAGAATATCCAAGTTACAAAATCATAATACTCACCATTTCAATTTGTGGGAAGTTATCTATCCTACAATATTTAATATGGCATAATGAAATACTTGTAATTGTCTTTTCTACCTCTCTTCAGCAATCAGCAGTCCCCAATGTAAAATAGCAATTACACTAATAGATTTCACCTAATCAATAACTTTAGAAAATGACAAATTAAACAAAGAAAGGATCACATAAAAAAAGCAATATCCATCTGACAATCAAGATCACTCAAAATTTTACCCAATTTTCCAGACCTTATCTAATAATTAAACTTACTTTTTCATTGAAAAATTCATGCCTATAATTTTTAGGTTTTAACAAGGCACATTAAGAAAATTTCCCAACATCCTCTGTTACAACTTACATATAGGCAAACAAAACACTCACTTTACCACTGTCAGTTCCTTAACAAAATCACCAATAAATTGTAAACTAAGCACTCTAATTAGATATTCTACAAAGAAGAGAGACAGATAAAAGAATGATAAAATGTAAAACTACAACACTAACAAGACAGAAAAGAAAGCAATTAAGAAAAGGAAAAGGCCTGCACGCTCATTGATCCAGCCTACGGAACAAAACACAACTGATCAATTAAGCAAGCATCAATACCAGAGAATGATTCCACCAAAAACAGTCAAAATCTTCTTTGAAGACAACAAGAGTAACATGAATGATATTTTTCAGATTATTTTCTTGGTACTTTTTCATTTCCATCAGCAGAATTGTCCACGAGTGTGGTTTAGGCAAAATTCTATAAACCATTTTGTTAAGCTTGGCTTAAAGTCCTTCAAAAATTGACAATCATCTCAAGGAAAACACAGCCCGTGATTAGGTCAAAGCTCCACTATTGCTATCATCTGCCGTTTGCTGTATGATATACATGCACCTTCTTGTCACTAACTTCCACAGCCATAGTTCATTCCCCTGTCTAATTTTGTTGTAACGTTTGCCACACAATAATATGCAAAACAGAAAAAAAAAGCAAAGCATGAAACAAACCTGAATGTAGGTGAGTATATCAACAGTTGCAACTCTTGATCCACTCTCTTGTTGCCTCCAGATCCACTGATAGAGTTTTTCCTGAAATCAGACACACAGCCCACAGCTATTAAAACAGATTAACTTTAGAGTCATAGTTTAAACCTTAAACATAAGGACAAAAACAGTTAGAATGCTGTGAGAGCTCAATTCCATTCAAGAAGAAATAAAAATAAAAATAAAAAAAAGTTAGCTTTTTTTTTTAATTTTTTTGAAAACGATGAGTAGTCGTTGAAGTAGAAGGAATGAGAAAAGAGGAAGTGGTTTATGAGTGCTTACGAGGGAGTGGCGCTCACCGGCTTGGAAGGAGAGTTTCTGGTGGTTCATGGAGAGGGTGTAGAGGTGTGAGAGAGAATTGGCGGCACTGCAGAAAGAGGCGTACATGCTTCGATCCACCTCGTCCAGGCTCGTCGCTATGGATTTTCTCTTCTTCCCCATTCCTCTGCTGTGCTGTGCAGTGCCCAATTTGTAACGAAGGAAGGAGGGGGTGTGTGGTCTTTATGAGGGAGAGGGAGAGGGAGAGAGTGTTTGTGTTGCGGTTTTGATCGGTTTTCCACCCAACAAAAAAATTATTCGACCGGATGGATGGTATTAAAGGCTTGTCCTTTGGTTTCAACTTCTTTTGGCATAAATACCGAGATTCATTCAATATAATATGATTTCTTTTCTATACATTATTTATTGAAGAGTTTAATTGCTAGACATCGTGTAATAAATTTTTTTATACTATGGATCAATCAAAAATTATAAAGTAATTATTATTAAAGTTAATAAATTTACCATATATGATAATTATGATTGGATGACAATATAAATATGGTGCATAACTTATTTTCTCATTATTGAATCCATAGAAAACAATTTTTTATTTTTTTCTCGATCAATAAATAGATTTCATTAATTAAAGTAAATGTGGGATTTTGAATTAAAAGAAAATAAATAAATTTCTTTAATTGAGGTAAAGAGTGGGATTTTAAATTAATATATAAATTCTTTTCATCGTTCATTTTTCATTTCAGAAACAATATTTATTAAATAAAAAGTCTAATACCAAATAAATATAACAAAATTGTTTAACATATTAAATCTAATCATAAATCGTACTTTACTCTTATATTATAAATTTGAATCTTCATTTTGAATTCGAGCTTTTTTAAGAGATTTTATTAAATAAAAACATTTTTTAAAATTATTATAATGTGTTTTTCAAATTTCATATATTGATCATTAAATACAATTATTTATTGTATTAATTAAATATAATATATGATTAATTTTAATAACATTATTTTTTATAAATCTTCAATAATATTATTAAGAAAAAATAAGATATACACTGACATGTAAAATAGTTTTACACTGCCATCCAATCACAAATCACTGTGTATGGTGAGTTTATTGACTTTTATAATGACTAATTTAAAAGTTATACTAACGGTGATTTCTAATTAGTTAACAGAGAAATTTTTTTACACTAATAGTATATAACCGTTAAACTCTATTATTAAATATAATATTTAAGAAAAATAATATATTTGTTGAATTTAATAAATATAATTAATGTTATTAAATATATGACTTTTCATATGAATATATTGGTATTATTAATGTAGATTTTATATAAACATTAAATATTATTATTTATTATATTTATTAAATATAATACATAATTAATTATAATATTATTATTATTTTATAAATCTTTAATAATATTGTTAAATATAATATATTTATTAAATTTAATAAATATAATTAATGCTATTAAATATATGACTTTTCATATGTATATATATATATATATATATATATATAGAGAGAGAGAGAGAGAGAGAGAGAGAGATTTAATGACTCATCTGTTAATTATTATTTTAAAAAAATATTATGAAATATTTAAAATTTAACCATATATTTAAACAATATTAATTTTAATTGTTATAGTTCATAAAACATATTTTAAAATAAATAAACTAAAAATCTTATTAATAAAATTTGAAATTACTTAAATTTTTATATATTAAAAATTCATTTAATCTAATTATTTTTACCTGTTGTATTTTCACTTTAAGAATATAACATAATAACTCAAGTTTTATTTAGTATAAATAATTAAATAGACAGTTAAAATTGTGGATGTTATGTAATTTATAGAATATTTTACATATTAAGTAAATTAAGTCACATTATTTTATATAAAATGAATAAAATCATGGGATTGAAAATTTAATTTACAAATCTTGCATATTATTGAAAAATATAATAAATACAAAATTGAAATTCAATGTTATTCAAAATTTATTTTTCAGTTGTGAGAAACTCATATTAAACTAAATTAAAAATGTAAATTTGAAGCACGTTGTTTACTATTTAATTTAGATAATGTGTGTGTTTTAACTTTATATATTTTGTCTCTAATTTGTTTTTATTTACAACTATATGTATTACATCATTACTACTCTTAATAAGTAGAATGACTAAAAACATATTCTAAATATTTTAAAAGAAAGCATGTATTTAAATAAACATGTGTGTTTTTAATTTAGTTTTTTTTTAATTATAATAAATTTTTATCACCTTTTTTAGAGGACTTTTTGTTAAAAGAAAATTATTGTTTTCATAATTTTAAGTGAAATCTTGCTCAATTAATAAAGAGATTGAACTTAAAGTTCTTCATGAGTCATTCAAATAAATACATTATTAGCTTTAGGTGTTTAGACGAAGCAAAAAATAAATATTAATATATTGAGAGTCATCAACACTATTGTAAATAAAGTAAATTATTAGGCACGTGAATTTAATAAATTCTATACAAGTTCACGATAAAAAAAATATTAACATTATAAGAAGGGAGAAAATATTTTCAAGTAGAGAAAAATATCACATTACTATTCATTTTAAGTCATGAGTAACTTACTTAAAGTACATCTCCAAAATGAAAGATACATAGAGAAAGAAAAATGATCATTATTATTAAGACAAAGGACAAATTTATAACCCTCAAATATTTTGATAATGACAAACAAGTTAAAATTATATATGTCTTCACATAATCGTCTGATCATTAGTTCGCATGTAGTCGTCTGACATTTTTAACATTAAACATCGTCTTATCTTCTGATTAGATAAACTTCGTAACTAACAAAGTCTTACAGACGATGACAACGTTCTAAAATCATCTACACATCAATCAAAGCATAAGCTACCTCGAAACGTATTATGCCTATACTATTCTCGAGGAAAGTCACTGAAAAAGAAGGAATATATGTGCGAATGTCAAAACGGGAAAGTAGACATGACAACTGCTAAAACATTAAATACAAGAATAGAAAATATAAGCAGACTGCTTTGTCTTATCATATGACAAGTTGGTGAAAGGCATTAAATGCAGCATTTAATGCTCCAACGACTCTCTTCATCAGACGAAGATCATCTTCTATAATATACTTAACAGATTCTTTTTAGAAGCCTATAAATAGAAGAAGAGACTTCCTTCGAGCGCGGCATTGTGATCATAATTGTTGTTATTGCTACTGATTCTAAAAACTCATAACTGCTTTAAGAAAAGAAAAATCTCTTCTAAACTCTGTTTGTAAAATTCTTTTTGTACTTCATTGTATATTTATCTAATAAGACGTTAAACCCAGTGAGGTAAACTCACACTGTAAACCTTTTTGTTAACGAGATTGGTGGAAGCCTAAAGAGGCTTTGATTCAAAGAATACTTGGGTGTTTGCTTGGAGAGGCAAGTGAAAGAATACTTGGGTGTTTGCTTGGAGAGGCAAGTGAAAGACTACTTGAGTTGAGCCTGAAGAGGCTTGTGGAAAAAATACTTGTAACTTGTGAAAGTTAGTGGAACTTAGTTGTTGCCAAGAACTGGACGTAGTCTCTAGGTTGTGAGACGAACCAGTATAATTTCTGTGTGTCTTCCGATTTTGACGTTTAGCTTTCGTCTATCTTTTAAAAACGTATTTGAAAATCTTTTTGATCTTATTTCAGACAATACGTCGTTTACAAAAGAATTGTGAAAATTTGATATAACACAATTCAACCCCTCTTCTTGTGTTATCTTTGTGCTCTACAATTTGGTATCATAGCTCAGCCTCTAAGGGTTGAGTACCTTAACAAGTATTAGAGGAAAAGATCTGCATAGGCAAACCTTGAAGGATAGTTCATTCCTAAAGGTGCCTCTTTGTCAAGGCCTCCAGTCCTTCAATAGGAGAAGATTATGCATATTGGAAAGACAGAATGGAAATGTATATCAAGTCCACTCACTACAGTATTTGGAGAATCATCACACATGGAGATCATGTTGTAATCAAGCCAGAAAACGAATACAATCAAGATGACTACAACATGTTATAGCAAAACGCAAAAGCTAAGTACATTATAACTTATGCCTTATCAAAAACTGAATATAATAAATTTTGCAGCTACAGAACTGCTAAGGAAATGTTGGATGCTATACACATAACACATAAAGGCACAGAAGATGTTCGTCTCAAGAGAGCAACAACTCTTCAAAGATATTATGAGATGTTCACCATGAAGGAGACAGAGATCATTGATGAAATGTTTGGAAGATTTAAAACAATTCTAAATGGACTTCAAAGTCTTGGTGTTGAGTTCTCTAAAGCTAAGAACAATCTCAAGATCCTGGACAATCTTCCCAAAGTATGGGAACCCAAAGCTATAGCCATAGCTAAAACAAGGGATATGAAGACCTTAACTCTAGATGAGTTACTAGGAGCTCTAAGAGTACATGAAGTGCATCTTTTCAAAGAGACAAAGTCAAAAATAATGACTTAGTTGCTCTAAAGATTGGAGAATCAAGTAGAAGAGCAGACAAAAAAATTGAGACAAAAGGAAGAAACAAAGCGCTAAAGGTTCAATCTGAGAAATCTGAGAGCTTAGACGAAAGCTCCAGCTGCTCAATAGGATGATGAGATCTCCTCATCACCAGAAAATTTAAGAAGATGCTTAAGAAGAAAGACAAATTTAAGCATTCTTCCAGAAAGAAGGACATTAGATATAAAAAGCATCCTCAAGAAAGAACAATGAGATCATCTGCTATGAGTGCAAAAAGCTTGGGCATATTAAGGCTGAATGCCCCAAACTAAAGAAAGGATGGAGCTCAAAGAAAAGATACAAAAAGAAAGATCTTCTAGCCACTTAGGAAGATCTAGACAACAGCAATAGCAGTTCAGACGATGAAAAGGCTAATATATGTCTCATGGCAGACGTAGAGGAAGCAACGTCTAAGGTGAACTCTGAATATAATAACTTTTTGCATGAGTCTGATAACAGTGAATCTGAGTCTGATGACGAAGATATGTCATATGACACTCTTCTTGCTACCTCACACAAGATTGCTCTTGAATATAAAAAATATCAAGAAGTTTTTTTAGAAAATAAGATACTCAAGAGAGTTCTGATGAGAATGCAAAAGAGCCCAGCCTTAGATCCTGAAAAGGCAATGCTTCTTTCTGAAGTTGATAAACTAAAAAAAAGGTTATTAGTCTGAAACATGATCTGATCAAATTTGTAGACGGATCTTCAAAACTTCAAATGATTTTAAAACATAGAAAATCTCCGTCTGACAAATCTGGGATTGAATTTGTAGAAGACAAAAGTGCTAAACCATCGTCTTCTAAATCTTATTCAACCTTCTGTAACTTTTGTGGAAAATTTAGACATTCATTTCAAAGATGTCAATACAAAAGGAAACAGAGGTCAAATAGGACCTTTAGGACTAACATAATAGGACCCAAGAGTATTTGGGTACCAAAATCTCAAATAATTTATGTTACAGATATCTTTAATAGGAAAAAGGAAGGATTCCTTTTGGTACCTAGACAGTGGATGCTCACGTCAAATGACGGGAGAAAAATCTATGTTCCTAGACCTCCAATCACATGAAGGAACAGTCTCATTGGGTGGAAATAGAAAAGGAAAAATCACTAGTATAGATAAAGTTGGTAAGCCTCCTCTTCCTTCTATAGATAATGTCCTATGTGTTGAAGGATTAAAATACAATCTAGTTAGCATTAGTCAATTTTGTTATAGTGGATTTATTGTATCATTCAATAAAGAATCATGCATAGTCAAAAGAAATGATGAATCTTTTCTTTTTACTGCCAAAAAACATAATAATTTGTATAAGACTAAGTTTGAAGATCTAAACAAACAAAATGTTACTTGCTTAATGACCAAAGAAGATGAAAAATGGATGTGGCATAAAAAGCTCGGGCATATCAATTTGAAATATATTTCGAAACTATATAAAAAGAGTTTAGTAAAAGGATTGCCTAAGATTTCTTGGAAAACTCATCTTCTTTGTGAAGCATGTCAGAAAGGAAAACAAATCAAAACCTCTTTCAAATCAAAAAATGTTGTTTCCACTTCCAGACCATTAGAACTACTGCATATGGATTTGTTTGGACCTACAAAAACTCTTTGTCTTGGTGGGAAAAAGTATGGTTTTGTCATTATTGATGACTATTCTAGATATACATAGGTTTATTTCCTAGCTCACAAACACGAGTCTTTTAATCTGTTTGAAATATTTTGTAAGAGAGTGCAAAATGAAAAAGGTTTTTGTATTACTGCAATTAGAAGTGACCATGGAACTGAATTTGAAAATGCTGAGTTCAAATCCTTTTATGAAAAGAATGGAATTTTTCACAACTTCTCCTTACCGAGAACACCTCAACAAAATGGGGTAGTTGAAAAGGAAAAATAGGACTCTACAAGAGATGGCAAGAACCATGCTCTGTGAAAATTTAGTCCCTAAGTACTTTTGGGCAAAAGCTACCAATACAGCTTGTTATATTCAAAACAGAATATTGATTAGACTAATAATCAAAAGACTCCTTATGAACTGTGGAGAGGTAGAAAACCCAACATTTCATATTTTCACTCCTCTGGATGTGAATGTTATATTCTCAACACTAGAGATCAACTACGAAAATTTGACTCTAAGGTTGATAAAGGTGTTTTTCTTGGATATTCTGACACATCAAAGCATTTAGAGTATTCAACCCTAGGACTTCTGTTGTAGAAGAATCTATCCATGTTAAATTTAATGATACACTAACTCCTGATAGGAAACTATCAAATTTGGAAGAAGATTTTGCAAATTTATAGATAGAACCGTCTGATCAAATAAGAACAGACGAAGCAAAAGAATCAGAAGAAACTTCTCAACAACAGATCGATAATCAAACGAAAGGATCTCACAAGGACTGGAAGTTCGTTACCTACCATCCTCAAGATCAGATCATTCGAGAACGAACTGAAGGAGTTAAAACAAGGTCATCACTAAAGAATCAAGCGCCTTGTGCCTTAGTTTCAGAGATTGAACCTAAGACGATAAAAGAAGCACTAACAAACGATGACTAGGTGATAGCAATGCAAGAAGAATTACATCAATTCACAAGAAATGATGTTTAGACTTTTGTTCCCAAACCAATACATAAGAGCATCATTGGAACAAGATGGGTATTCCACAATAAGCTCGACGAAAATGGTAACGTAATCAGAAATAAAACAAGGTTAGTGGCTCAAGGTTACAATCAACAAGAAGGTATTGATTTCACTGAAACCTTTGCTCTTGTTGCTAGATTAGAAGCAATTAGAATTATGTTTGCCTTTACTGCTCATAAAAACATTAAGCTTTTTCAAATGGATGTGAAAAGTGCCTTTTTAAACGGATTCATTGAGGAAGAAGTCTATGTTAAACAACCTCCTGGATTTGAGGATCATAACTTCATAGACCATGTCTTTAAACTTAGAAAGGCTCTATATGGTCTTAAACAAGCACCTCGTGCTTGATATGACAGATTAAGCAATTTTCTTATTGAAAATGGGTTTATGAGAGGCAAAGTAGATACAACTCTCTTTAGAAAGGAATCCAACAGAGATTTCATTATAGTTTAAATTTATGTAGACGATATAATTTTTGGAGCTACTAATGAAACTCTATGTAAGGATTTCTCAAATTTAATGCAGAGTGAATTTGAGATGAGCATGATAGGAGAATTAAAATTCTTCCTTGGCCTACAAGTTAAACAAGAAGAGAAAGGTATATACATTCATCAACAAAAATACACAAAGGAATTGATTAAAAAATATGATATGAATGAGTCAAAACCTATGAGCATACCAATGCATTCGTCTGTCAGTATGACAAAGGACGAATCAGGTAAACCCGTAGACCAAATTGTCTATAAAGGTATAATTGGCTCACTTATCTATTTAACTGCTAGTAGACCAGACATCATGCACAGCGTTTGTTTATGCGCCAAATTTCAATCTGACCCTAGAGAGTCTCACTTAAAAGCTGTTAAGAGGATTTTTAAATATCTTGTTGGTACACCAAACCTCAGTTTATTCTATGAGAAAAACAAAGATTCCAGGTTAGTAGGATACTGTGATGCAGACTATGCTGGTAATAGACTTGAATGAAAAAGCACAAGTGGTGGATGCCACTTCATTGGACCATGTCTTATATCCTGAACCAGCAAAAAGTAGAACTCAATTGCATTATCAACTGCTGAAGCAGAATATGTATCTGCTGCAAGTTGCTGCTCACAACTCCTATGGGTAAAGCATCAACTCGAAGATTACTCTAGCTTTAGGCATAACATTCCTGTATTATGTGATAATACTAGTGCAATCAATTTATCTAAAAACCTCATTCAGCACTCTAAAGCCAAGCATATAGAGATAAGACATCATTTTATTCGAGACTATGTTCAAAAAGGTGTTTTTGATATTAAGTTCATCGATACAGACCATCAATGGGCTGATATCTTTACAAAAGCCTTATTGTAGAATGTTTTAACCCTATCTTAGAAAACTTGAACATGAAAGTTTTACAAGAATAAATCGTCTTACATGCATCGTCTCATTTGATCTTTTAAGATTCGTCTTACTCTATGTCGTCTTACATCTTATTTTATTTCATCTCACTAACACAATGGTCTTTTATATGAAAAAGTTTTTAAGTTCATTAGTCTGATATTTCCCCTAATGATTACTCTCGATAACCACCCAAGAAACGTGCGCCGCATCCCCTGCCACATCAAGTCGTCTTTAATGCACGTCTCTTCAGTACTTTCAACCTTCTCATTTATTCAAAAATAACCGCTCTTTTCATCACTTACACACTCTGAAAAATTATCAAACTCTCTGAACTAAAACCCTATCCCTCATCTTTACTCTCAAACCTCTTTTTCTTAAAAACTACACTCATGGCTGCCCAGAAACAACTTGTGCCCATGGAAAGATTTGCAGAAAGTGACTTTGTTGCCGAAAAATGGGTTGATTTACAGAAACTTGAAGAAGAAGAATTCCCTCTGCAAATGTATATCAAAAATGTAGGATGGGAAGCTTTCGTGCAGAAGAAAACCTCGTACCATGCACCGTACGCCTACTTCTGGGCCTTAGCATCTAAGGTTAATGGCACTATCACTAGAACAGTCGACAGTTAAGCCATCATCATCTCTACTTACGCCATTACAGCAGCGTCTGGCTATAAAGAGGAGGGTGACCTCTTTACTGAAGACTGGGAAAAGGTCATCACCCTAGAAACTGTTAACAAGGCATTATATGGAAAGCCCAGGCCTTACATCGAGAACAAGGATGTTTTGAGAAGGTTTTCGTACGCTTCAAACATGAAGCCTATATGCAAACTAATTCACAACGTCTTACTGCATACCATCCTGCCAAGAAAAGGGTCAAAGGATAATGTAACCGCCAAGGACAGATTCTGCATATACAAGATGCTAACTGGTCAGAAGGTAAATCTGCTTGCACTAATCCTGGACAACTAGAGATCCTATATCTCCAAGTCAAAGGAAAGTGCCCAGAGCAAGCAGAAACATCCTATTCCCTACGCCATGCTCTTCACCAAAATCATTCGTCTGGCGGGAATAAAAGAATATGGGTTGGAGAAGATGAAACAAGGTTCTGAGATCGATGTATCAATCATTAGGAAGACGAGGATTGCACATCTCTTCTCTGGATATGTTGCCAGACATCCAGAGTTGGCATTGATCAAGGAAGAACCACCAGAAGAAATTATTAGAACTGCATTTAGAGTGGGATCGTCTGCCGACCCCTCTGTTGGTACTGCGTCTACTCAACCTCCACCACAAACAAAACCCCAACCTTCTTAATCACAACCCAAACAAACAAAACCACAAAAACCTAAGTTATCTGTCAAAAGACCTTCACAATCAGACCCTCAATCACAATAGACCAAACCCCAAACCCCATCATCTCCACCTCACAAGAAACAAAAATCCTTAACCATTCGTCTGAGATCCAAACCAACTCCCCAACCTGACTCAGACGATGACTGTCCCATTAACACCCTTCTCCCACTCCAAGCACAACCATTCCTGCCCCTCCATCAGAACCACCACCTACATCTACTGAACCCACTTCATCTGCTCAACCTTCTAAAAAGGCCTCAAAATCCAAAAAGATTCCAGTACCAAAAACAATAGCTCAAGAAGAAAAGCAGCTCAGGAAAGCCCAAGCTGAATCAAAATGGGTTGAAAAGAAAAAGAAAAACTGGCTAAAGTAGAGGAAGAACAGATTGAGAAAGTAGTGCTTCAATCTATGATTGAGCACTCGCTACAAACAGCCCCTGTAGAGCATGAAGAGCAAGAGTTGTCGACTCTAGAGGACATTGCTGCTACCTCAAGAGGTAGGTTATCTAGATCTATTTTTTGGGAAGTTCCACAATCTGTTTCTTTATCTCAAATCTTCAACCGTCTTTCTGTAGACTTAACCACAACACCTAGTGTTGATCAGCCTGCAAGGGCTGTTTCATTCTCTGTTTCCTTCGAGGAACTTGAAGCAGAAGGAACTTCGTCTAGAAGAGCTGCACCTATGATAGACGAAACAGCACCAGAAGATTATCGCTCTGAAACTACTCTGTTTGAATGTCTCCAAAGGCGCACAATGATCTACTTTGAGCAGCCTAAGTTGCGTCAAACTAGAAAAACAAGATAATATCAATTACCAAAGCCCTTCGACCCAAAGATACTTCAATCTACAATCAATTATGAACTGGGCGAAGTAAATAATCCAAGGATGTGGACGACTCTCATCAAAGAAGAATGGCCATTTTTGGTACACCATAAGTACACTGAAAATTTTCTTGATATTCCATAGTAGGCTACCTCCGCACTGTCTTATGAGCCACACATCACCTTCTACGTCTCGGAAGAAGGATATAGCACTCTGTCAGACGCTCCAATCTTCGTCTATCCACCCTCAACCAAAACAAAATTTCCAACCAGATATGAAGTTTGGAGATAGCATGGGATTCTTTGTCACACTTCTCCTTTCATACTAAAATACAACTACTCAGAGTATCTGATCATGTGCAGAACGTACCATTACAAGCCCAAAATCATTTATCTGTTTTGTCATAGGATGATCAAGACTTACCCCCTCGCCATCTGTCTAGAAGATAGTCTAAACTTTGAAGAATGGCGGATTGGTGACGATGACTGGGAGTTAAGGAGAGTGATGAACAACTTCCTACAGGAGAAGATGCAAATTTCTTTGCAGCATGCTATCTGTGAGCAAAGGTGTCCAAACCTTGAACTAGGCTCGCCTAGATTCATGGCTACTCGGATGTAGCTCCTCATGAAGCCATAGACTACCTTTCGCATCTACTATCAAAATAACTATCCTTGCCAAAATCTGTCTATGGGCAAAGGAAAAGAACCCAAGTTCAAACGCGACCCCCGAAGGCACCTGATGATCAGACAAAGAGCTCTATCGTCTGCACAGTTGGCCAAACTCAAAGGAAAAGCAACTCTCTGAAGCACAGACCGCAAAAGGTTGCAAGACCATGCTGAAGCACTCAAACACTTCTCTGGTCTATCTGCTGATGAGAAGAGTCTACTAAGCCATGAAGCTGCACTTCGTCCGATGGGTCATTGGACACAAGTATCTCCGTCTCCTTCAAGCTGTACATCCAATCCTCAAAATCACCTATCCATAAACGTACCTAAAACCTACATCTTCTTCTCCTCTGAAACCTTGGAAATATCTTTACCCTGCGACCACTTTTGGTTCTATGGTCCTCTTGTACCATATGTTTTCAACTTATGTTTTGTAGAGGAACCCAATGATGAAGCAACAACCAGTTCTGCACCTGCACTTTCAGACGACAAACAAGCTTTCAATGAATTGAAGCAGACTGTGCAGCATCTTGAAGCTAATCTTAGAAAATAACGCAGGAAACACAAACGAGCAAAAGTTCTATTAGGCAAGCTGGCAAAGCGCTTCAAAAATGACTTCGGCTCATCATCTACACCTTCAGACTTTGAGTCTTCTGATTGATGATGCCAAAAGGGGGAGAAAAATAGAAGACAAATGGAAGTATAACAATATCAATCTTAGGGGGAGTACAATTTTTTGATATATACAATGATGAATTATATGTTGAATGATATCGTCTGGCTTTCTTTTAGTTACTTCCTTATATATATTGCATCTGCTTAAATGAAGTACACCTTTCTTTTTGAAAAATGTTTTACAAGAACTATAATTGTTTGTCATCATCAAAAAGGAGGAGATTGTTAAGACAAAGGATGAATTTATAACCCTCAAATATTTTGATAATGACAAACAAGTTAAAATTATATATGTCCTCACATAATCGTCTGACCATTCGCTCACATGCAATCGTCTGACGTTTTTAAGATTGAATATCGTCTTATCTTCTGATTAGATAAACTTCGTAACTAACAAAGTCTTACAAACAATGACAACATTCTAAAATGATCTGCACATCAATCAGAGCGTAAGCTACCTCGAAACGTATTATGCCTATACTATCCTCGAGGAAAGTCACTGAAAAAGAAGGAATATATGTGCGAATGTCAGAACAGGAAGGCGGACATGACAACTGTTAAAACATTGAATACAAGCATAGAAAAGATAAGCAGACTGCTTTGTCTTATCATATGACAAGTTGGTGAAAGGCATTAAATGCAGCATTTAATGCTTTAATGACTCTCTTCATTAAACGAAGATCATCTTCTGTAATACATTTAACGAATTCTTTTTAGAAACCTATAAATAGAAGAAGAGACCTACATCGAGCTCGATGTTGTGATCATAATTGCTATTGATATTATTGTTGTTGATTCTGAAAACTCATAACTGCTTTAAGAAAAGAAAAATCTCTTCTAAACTCTGTTTGTAAAATTCTTTTTGTACTTTATTGTATATTCGTCTAATAAGACGTTAAACCCAGTGAGGTAAACTCACACGTAAACCTTTTCTTAACGAGGTTGGTGGAAGCCTGAAAAGGCTTTGATTCAAAGAATACTTGGGTGTTTGCTTGGAGAGGCAAGTGAAAGAATACTTGGGTGTTTGCTTGGAGAGGCAAGTGAAAGAATACTTGAGTTGAGCCTGAAGAGGCTTGTGAAAAGAATACTTGTAACTTGTGAAAGTTAGTGAAACTTGGTTGTTACCAAAAACTAGACGTAGTCTCTGGAGTGAGACGAACCAGTATAATTTCTGTGTGTCTTCCGGTTTTGATGTTCAGCTTTCGTCTGTCTTTTAAAAATGTATTTGAAAATCATTTTGATCTTATTTCAAACAATACGTTGTTTACAAAAGAATTACGAAAATTTGATATAACACAATTCAACCCCCCCTTCTTGTGTTATCTTTGTGCTCTACAATTATTTATAAATGACAATATTATTAAGATCAATATTTTTTTTGAGGAAGTTGAGATTAATATTTATATTCATTGTTAGTGTAATTTTTTTACACAAACATCTAATTGAAATTCACCATATCGCAACATCATCCTATTCATTAATATGACGTGGCAACATTGTGAATTTCTATCGGGTGTCAATGTAAATTAAAAAAAAAATACATTGATAATACATATAAATCAAACTCTGGTATAAAAAAACTTAAATGAAATAGACAAAAATAGCTATTAACATTACATCTATGTTGCATACATAATTAATTATATATTATTATCAAAAGTTACATCACCAAAAGAGTCGTAATTCTTATTATTATGAAAAATGAAAAATATATAAAGTACATTAAAAATATAGTCTATAGTAAAGTGTTTAATAAATTACTTAAATAAATTATAATATTTGACATATTTTTTCAGTCATAAACTCATTTAAAAAAGATAACAATTAATATTTTTTAATTTTAATAAAAAATACACATATTATCTTAAAAATATCATTTATGATGAATTATGTAGAATAAACAATAAATTTATAAAACATTCATTTCTTAACATACTTCTCACATATTTAAATTATATTTTTTCACATTTAAATAAACTTGTGCAATGCAAAGGTATTATATCTAGTGATAAGTATGGAAGACTTATGATGATAATAAGAAAATATTTTTAAAAATCATTAAACTGATCAAGATGTTGATTTAAGATTCAATGATTCAATTGTGATCAAATTGATATTAATAAAATAATAATAATAACAATAATTAAACAATATATAAAAATAATATGAAAGAAATATAACATCATAATTTTATAATATTAAAAACTAAAAAAAATTATCTAAGTTTTCTCCAAAAACTTTTTACATTGATATATAACAATTAAACTCAAAAATTTATGCATTTCAATTAAATTTAAAATAAAAAGAAAAAGAAAACAAACAGAACACGTTACAGTAAAACTCGTGTTGTTTGTGGTCACATTTCCATCTGTATTCCTTTTATTTCAAATATGATAATTTCAAACCTTCCACCTTACCAGGCTTTGTTCATTTTAATGGATTGACTCCTGCACATCATTTGAATGGATCAAATGGAATGTTATGGAGGCTACTTAGAAGGGATTAGTGTTAAATTGTGAAAAATTAACAAGAACATGGCTCCGGCTAGCAGGGCTGAGAAGAAGGCAGCAGTGGACGCAGCTGCATGGGTGTTCAATGTTGTCACTTCTGTTGGAGTTATCATTGTAAACAAAACTTTGATGACCGCTTATGACTTCAGTTTTGGTAAATTCCCTTTCCAATTTTTTAATGACATATCTGTTCTTGGGTTACATTGTCTTTGTTGGAATTATGGAATTTTAGATATAGAGGGAGGAAGAGAGATAAAAGAGAATGAAACACTAATTGACATTAACTACGATGTATTACAATGCATTAATGTGGTTGATACAGTCATAAAACCTAGAGCATTAACCCATATTTATGCTAGTCGAAATCCTAACTAACTAAGGAAACATGTTATAATAGGATAAGCAAATATGGTAATTAATCCTAAGAGATAACGAGGAAATAGGGAAACTAATCCCAGAGGATAATCTAAGATATGAGAAGATGGTTTTGGATGTTTCCATATATTCTAACAGTCTTGACTCAGTTAATATATTAACATGCTTTGATATTAATTTCTTATCTTCTTATAAATTTGATTTGCTTTGCCTGCAGCTACAACATTAACAGGTCTTCATTTCGCTACTACAACTTTGACGACAGCCGTACTAAGGATGCTGGGATACGTCCAAGCTTCTCATTTACCCTTACCAGAGCTTCTAAAATTTGTTTTCTTTGCTAACTTCTCCGTTATTGGAATGAATGTCAGTCTAATGTGGAACTCAGTTGGATTCTATCAAGTGAGTTGGGTTGAATTTTTCGCTTTTGGTCCATCAATGCATTCAGAAGTTAATTTTTCTTTTTAACCATTGGCAGATTGCTAAGTTGAGTATTCATTTCGTGTGCAGTATGTTCATTTCCTTCAACGGAAGTATTCATTAAGTTCTTTAAACCTTTTGGGACATACAGCAGCTGCACAGGCTGCATCACTACTTCTGTTCGGCCCTGTTCTAGGCTATTCGTTGACAAACAACAGAGTTGACAGATATGCTTATAATGCAGGTTCCTTGGTAAGTGCTGGAGCACAAAAAGAGATCAATGCTATTAAATTCAATGTGTAAAGTTTCTATGTTCACTATCTATTGTCTTTTTAGTTAAACATGGAGGTTTTGAGTTTCCTACATTTCTTTATGCATGCTAAATAATGAATTTAATTTCAATGCATATATGCAAGGATATATAATATATTTATATTCTAAAACCAAGGACCAGGAAGGATAGAAACATTGAAACTTGTAAAGAAAGGTATGACTTAAATGACCAATTGAATTTTTCGCCCAACTAAACGTCATATTCCCAACAAAAAAAAAATATTCAGCTAGAAAACAACGTATGTCTTTTCTTTTAAAGTTTCAAGGTTTTTCCCTCCTGAAGTTTTATTTTGCCAACTTTGACTTTAGTCTGTTGAATTTATTAATCGTTTTCCTTTCATTATAGCTACTTTAGTAACTGCAGGAAATATCGCTCTATCGATGTTGTGAGCATTGGTAGCTCTGTGATTGTATGTGATAATTTTCATAGAAGGATTAGTCTTAATTTCATTAAATGTTTGTAAGTTAAAATGATACAAACATTATAAAACAAAATTGAGAATGAATCGTGTTGAACTACATATTTTGGCAGTAGACGTTTTAAGTATTTTACTGTGCCTATCAATGTAGATAAACATGATAGATCATAAGAATCAACGTAGATATTGATCCTTTATTGCTTTTGACTGTCGTATGTGGGTTGATATTGACCTTCACTAAGTTTCCCATATTTTGTGTTGGCTCTGGCAGATGTTCATATTTCTGTCATGTTTGCAGTTGGGACCAACCTCAGCCAATTTATCTGCATTGGCAGATTTACTGCGGTCCCTTTTCAAGTACTAGGCCATATGAAGACAATACTTGTTTTAATAATGGAGTTCTTTTTCTTTGGGAGGGAAGCTCTTAATGTTCACGTGGTTGTGGGGATGGTTATCGCCGTGGTTGGAATGATATGGTATGGCAATGCCTCATCAAAGCCTGGTGGAAAGGAGCGTTTGATCCATTCTCTCCCCACCAACAAAACAGATAACCGATAGTTTGACAGCATTCACTCATTGTGGTGGTTTTATTTGCAAAACTCTGAGCATAAGAAGGTAGGTGATTATAGAAAGTATTTAATTATTTGAAATTAAAACCTCATTATTTCAACCTCATTTGTAATTCTTTAAATTTGATTTTTCGTTTTGGATTCCAGTGGATATTTCCTTATAGGTCTAGGTTCCATGCCAAATTTTCATCTCCTCCATAAGCGGACTATTTATTCTCTACCCATAACTGTAATCCTTGCTTTGATGATGTGCACTTATTGATGAACTTTTCGTGCTGACAAGAGGGAAAATCACTATCACAGCATGAACCATATATTTTACACATTACCTCCTGAAATTTACATATATTTTTTTTTAGTCTATGCAGAACTATTGACGATTTAATGACCAGTGCAACATAATTTTGTTGAAAAATATGGGCAAAACGAATAAAAAGAGTGAAATCTTTTAGAACAGATCATTATATTTTGGGGGTAAAAAGTACTTCGAGCACCCTCACCCTTTGCCCTCCGTTCATTTTCTCTATTTAACGCCTGTGAGCTCAACAAACAAAGAAACTTGAGTACATTTCTTAATCATTTTTCACCAATGAGGATGCTCCATTCTTGTTACTTGTTCTGGCACAAAAATGTAGGCATACAAAGCAGTGTATTCCCTCATCACAGAACATGCATGATAGACAGACACGGTTAGCGTCCTAAACGTGTTGGTGAACCGGCAATGTTACCATTCTCCAGAGTCGAGAAAAATACACTACTTTTTTTTTTTCAATACCTTCTGCGATCAAGCATCGGTAATATCTCCGGATATGAAAATTAAGCGCAAAACCACAAGCAAATTCAACAACTCATTTAAGTTATAGATTTGTGTCTCTAATTTATTACTATATTATTACTTGAATTTGAAAGAGTAGTACTTTCCTTCCAGGATCAAAGTAAATGTGTAATTTCACCAATACTCTTTAAGGTTCTCCACAACTAAAAAAACCAACATCATTCAACTAAACGGAAGATTAACGCCAATAACAAACAAAATTGAAACTGTCACAGCATTTAACAACCGATACAAAGTTGGTATGCAAAACATGTCTAATGTACTTCAAATGTGCCTCCTGAACAAAATCTAATCTCCAAGCCAAAACATAACTGCTTAACGCTTCTTAGAGACACCAACAGTCTTCCCCCTGCGGCCAGTAGTCTTGGTATGCTGACCACGGACACGAAGGCCCCAGTAGTGCCTCAAACCACGGTGATTTCTGCATAATAATAAGAATGCGAGTCTTCAGTGTTATTTCAGCAGCAGAATTTTATTAATCAGACTATGCACATTCTCCACAAAAACCCTCGAGGGCAGCTAGAATTTTATAAATCAGACAATGAAAACATTCTCCAGACAAATCCTTGAGGATGTTGGTAATTACAGAATTCAACTAATAAAAATATATGGCAGCAGTAGGTTAGATCATTTCATGACACGTCAGTCCCCATATACATGAATATCCAATCAAGTGCAATCACACTCTAACAAAATAGAACACATGATTATAGTAAATGTTTGAATTAGCTTATTTTTTAAAATTAATTGCCTTTTTGTCAAATTTATGAGAAAGCTTTTGAAAAAAAATATATAATTTCTCAAATTTGATATCCAGGCAAACATGCACTCAGACCACACCAAGAGCACTATTTTGCATATTCCAAAGTTACACTGACATCTTGCAACTAAATGGCTAGCAGAAAAACCAAAATTCAAGTTATTGGTCAAGAAAGCCAGAAAACTACTCTTAAGATAAATAATGCCATTAGTTAATGAGAACCATTCGTTCTATCATATCATACATAAACAACACAGGCAAACAGTTACATCATCATAACACAAATCAAACAAACTATTAAATGACAGCATAAAAACCAACTCGAATCAAAAACCAACAGATCTGTATCCGATCGATACCTCACAAATTTAGCACGATTCAACATACATGTATGCTGCACAAACCAACTACAGAGTGCATACATGAAACATTAAGTATATATCTACCTATCGTTTGACTTTGTCAACAAAAGCAAAGTTTATTCTCAATTTGAAAAAACAAATGTCAGAAAAACAATTTGAACAAGTGCGAATAAACAGATAGTTAACAAGGGTGAATGAGTGACCTGATTTTCTTGAGTCTCTCCAAGTCATCCCTCAGCTTCATATCAAGAGCATTGGACACAACCTGAGAGTACTTGCCATCCTTGTAATCCTTCTTCCTGTTCAAAAACCAGTCCGGAATCTTGAATTGCCTAGGGTTGGCCACCACAGTCATCAGATTATCCAACTCAGCAGCACTCAACTCACCGGCCCTGACAGTACCAACAAACAAAAACACCCCATTTCAACATAAACACAAGCGAATCACACGTGCAATGAAACTAAACAAACAAACAAACAAAAAAACACCTTTTGTTCATGTCAACATCGGCCTTCTTGCAAACGATGTTGGCGAATCTCCGACCAATACCCTTGATAGAGGTGAGAGCGAACATTATCTTCTGCTTCCCGTCCACGTTAGTGTTCAGCACACGCAGGATGTGCTGGAAATCCTCATTCGCCACCAGAGACTGTCACAACCACAACAACAAATTCAGTAACCGATTAAGGGTTCCTCAAAATTGCACTTTTTCTTTTTTTTCAATCAACGTCGCGAACGGAGAGGTACAACGAGATGGGGAACGTACCATTTTCGCCGCGGAAGTGTTGTTTTATTGCAGAGTGACTGTCGCCGCCGATGCTGTTGGTGCTGGCCGATTGAGGATCTGAAACTCTAGGGTTCGGGAGTGAATCAATGTTATATAGTGAGGGGAGCATGCGTTAGGGTTTTGTTGCCTGGGCCACACAGAGCGACGTCGGTTGGTTGTCGGAATTTGTGGGCTTGGTCTGCTCCATTGGCCCATTCTGACCTGGTTTTGGGCTTTGTTTTCTTTCTTAAAATTAAAAATAGTTGATACCAATAGTTGATGAGTAAAAGAAGTGGTGTGGGAGAAGGGAGGGAAAATTAAGGAGGCACGTGGAAATTGTTGATCTGAATTCTCTTTTTTCTCCCCTTTATTTCATGCAACCACCACTTAAAAGAAGGGTTCAAAACTTAAAATCAAGATATTTATAAAAGGGTGTGTTTGAGGAGAAATTATTAGGTGATCCTGGACCACCATAGTCTCTATTAATCTGCACATAACATGTAATCAAGTGTTATTAATTTTTTCTTGTAAATTGTAAAAGTTGAATATGTGTTATAAATACATTGGCTAAGACCATAAACACTTGGTAGTCCTGGACTACCTAATAATTTCTCGTGTTTGAGGCAACATGCTTATTAGCTATATGGTGAAAAGTTGATGATTTTATATTAAGAAAATAGTAGTAGTTGTTTTGTTTTTTGTAATATGTTTCTTTTTTTTTCAACAAAAAATTATAATTTAAATAAATAGACTTATATTGTTTAAAATTAATTTTTTTAATATTTGAATTTTTTAATAATATTATTTTAAAACAAAAAGAATTTTTTTATTTATAATTTTAAATTTTTATCAACTTTTGACAAGTTAATCAAGGATACTGTTGAGAATGTACACTATCACTTTGTGGGTGTGAGAGCAAAAGACATTAATGAAAGAATTTGAAATTACTGAGAGTGACAAGATAGGTAATAGAGTTTCTAAATTGAAGAAAAAAACAGAAAAATGGAATTTCAAGTAAATTAGTGAGGATACAAATGAAAAAAAAAAAAAAGCTATTAACATATAAGCTATAAGCTAGTTAAAGTAGTTTATGAAAATAAACTATAAGCTACTAAAATAAATTCGTGTACTAAACAAGTTTATTTTAGTCAAACCAGCTTATGAGTTAGTCAAAAAAACTTATAAGCTACCATAATGACTTCCTAAACACACTCAAACTCATGAACCAAGATGAAAGATTAATTTTATTCTTTTATTAAATCAAGAATGTAACTAACTTAAAAAAAATCTTTCAAAATGAATTTATTTTTAAATAAACAAGTAAAAGGATTTGGTTCCTCTAAAATGAGAAGATGTATTTTAGAGAATAAATATACTGATAATCCTTGATTAAAAAAAAAAAGCAATAGTTGAGAATTGTGATAAAATCAAATACATATATATAAAAAAATCTAAAATTATTTATAATCTCTATCTTTAATTTTCTAATTAATGATTAATATTACACTTTATACTTTAAACTACACTCTCCTTATTTTAGAAGAGTCAAATCTCAAGTAAAGATATATTTATTCATTTGTAAAAAAATATATTTATTCTTAAATTTTAATGAGTATCATAACGTACTTGAAATTAAATTAAGGAAACACATGATACTTTTTAAAAGATACGTTCACTTTAAAGGAACATGTTCACATATTTTTCCTACTCAAGTCAACTTGAAGAACAAGAGGTATTACCGTAGGTATTTTGTGCTTCAGGCTAGGGGTGAAAATAGGCCAGGCCAGACTTTGGTAGGCTTGAGTCTGGCCTTCATTAAAAAGATAAAGCCTGGGTTTGACCTATTTACCTGTCATAAGCCTTTTTTAAAGGCCTGGACCTGGCCTACATAAAAGTTTGACTTAGCCTATAAACCTATTCAAAAGTCTATTTTCTTATAAGGCTTATAAAAAGGCTGATAGGCTTATTAACCTAAATAGGCCTGTTGGTCTAAAAAGGCCTATTGAACTAAAAAAACTTGTTAAGAAATACACATTCTTTTATATTATTATATGTAATATATGTATTATATATAATTATGTATATCTAATATAACATAATATATAATATAGTAATATCTTATTATATATGTATATAAATACGCCAGCCTATTAAGCTTAATAGGCTTTTTTTTAAGGCTTATGCCTGACCTTTTTATCTAAATAAGCTTTTTAAAAGCCTAAAGCTAGCCTTTTTAAAAAACAAGTTAGGCCTTATTTAGGCCAGGCCATAGGCCCTTGACAAGCGGCCTGGCCTATTTCTACCCCTACTTGAGGCGTAGACAAAACTAGAAAGATGGCAAGTAGCACACGTTTTATTGGAGTGTTCATAGTAATGAAATTTGTTGGGCAACCATTTACTTATTAGTTCTTTAATGGTTCAATGCATATGTTGAATGATGTTGCATAGGAAACAAGATGACCTTTTGAACATAAAATTGTAAAAGAAGAACTATTTACTCCTTAATTCATCTCAAAAACTCACTAACGAAATGGGAGATTGGTGTTGTCATTCCCTCTTTGTCAGGTTTGGTTTTGACTACAATCTATTACATTGTTAACATATAACATCTCAAAAAGCCTATAATTTTACAACAGTGGATAGGAATGAATGATCTTGTTGTATAAGCATTGACAACTTGTTACATTTTCCCAACAATTATCCATTGGTGTTGTAACGTCTAGCAGCTTTTAGGATCAACGACTGTCCCCACAAACCAACACAAGACTTTCCAGCGTGCTTTGTCCTCACTCACACGCTTCTTGGGAAACTTCCCAGTAGGTCACTCATCCCTAAATTGCTCCAAGTTAAGCACGCTTAACTGTGGAGTTCTTAAGTGATAGGCTACTGAAAAGTAGATGCATCTTGTTGGTATAGGTAGTACTTATTAATTCCTTTAAGCTATCCTCAACTGTATAGTCCCATACCTGCACAGCCTCTGGATCCCTCTCTTTCTGGTGTGTATTCGATTCATTCATGTACCCCTCCGTTGGAAGCCTGCCAGGAGCTGCTCATTGTCCGTGCCTCATCTCTTTTGCACCGGTGATCACTCCTTGCCTCGTCAGCGCCGGGAATGTTACAGGTGTTCTCCCAAAATAACTTGGTTGATGCCAACAAAGCTTTCAGCTCACCATATTTCATTTTGAAACTACTTTTTGTAACTTTGGGCCAATGAGTCCTAGTAAGCTCATTGAAGGTTTGTATACATTATGAATTATGATCAAGCTATTGCTTTTTACATCTCCATTTTTGCTATTCACATCCCTTCATCAATTTTTTACAATTTTTATTCCAATAATGTTTTTATACTTATGCATGAGTTAGATTTCATCATTCTAGAGTTTAGATTTCAGAAGTATGAAAATGAGAATGACTTTCAGAATTTAATTTTCGGAAGTATGTATGAACACTTATGGAAATTAATTTTCAGAACTATTTCTACATACTTCTAGAAATTAAATTCCAAAAGGCATTCCCATTTTCAATATTTTGGAATTTAAATTCTAGAAGTGTGAACATTTTGTAAGCTTTTGGAAACTTATTTTAGGATTAGGAGGATGAATTACAAAATTATTTCCAAAAACTTAAAAGCCTTGGTGACAAGCTACAAGTGAAGGTACAATGGTGGTACTTGTGGAGATTGTTCCTTTACTTCTTTTTTTCAAGATTGTTATTTTTTTTCTTTTGTCCTTTTTCTTACAAGGGTTTAGAATTATAGTGTAGAAGAATAAACATAATAGAATCTAGAAACTTATTTCTAGGATGTAAAAAAAAAAATGATTTCTAGAATTTTAATTCCAAAATTATGTAAAAAAAATTGACTTTCAAAAATAAAATTCTAGAAGTTAATTTTTTTACGTAGTTTTGAAATTTAAATTTTGGAGGTTATTTTTTTTCATAGTTCCAAAATTTAAATTCTAGAACAATGAAACCAAACTTGTATAGAAGAGCATTATTGGAACAAAAATGACAAAAAAATGGGAGCATGAATAGTAAAAAGGGGGGGCCTACAAAAAGCAAAGCGCTTATGATAATTATTTGTTGGATTTTGATCCAATACTCATGATAGTATGGTATATTTTGGTGAAAGTGGATTTATTGAAGACAATTTTAGTTTTTTTTTTTTTATAAAGGATTGGTTTGTAGCTTAATCGGGCTTTGATGGAAGCTTTTGTCTATGGTAATTAAGTGTTGATGTGGACTTCTACAATGAATTGTTAAGTATTGACATGATGTTTTGTTGTTGTCTTAAGTAGTTAAGCCTTTTATTTAGCTTTTGCTCTTGATAGTTAAGTGTTTGTAACTTTTACCTTTTAGTTAATTTAACTTGTGTGTCTTTCGTATTAAGTGATGTATTTTTCTTATTATCCTAAGTTGAATATCCTAACACATTCCTAACTTGTGAGAGCTATTATAGATACAATTAATTAGTTACAAACTAATTACTTCTTCAATTGTATATAAGTTAATTAAATAACTTGATGTAATTATCTTCTTCTAATTCAGTTAATTCCATTTTATTAGTACTCTCATTCTTACTTCTCTTAAGCTCAATCATATTTTCTAACAACCTCAACCATTAACTGTAATATTGATTCATATAAGAAAGCACTACAGTGTGACTCCTTATTTTTTATTTATTTTTTACATTGGGAAGACGTTATTGTAGATGCTACACAATTTTATGCAAGAATTCTATGGACACTAGTTGGCAAACAAAGCATGATTTAATGAAAGAGTAAGGTTTTAATATGTGATTGCTTTGTGACACTTCCTTCCACTGAAATATTTATCATTTCGGGGATTTTACATTAAATTAAATTACTAATTCTTTAAAAATCAAGAAAATATAAAATATTTTTACTTCTAATTTTATCCTTAATATTTTTCCATTGATTGGAATGAAAAAACATTAATAGAATGAAAAATATAATTAAAAGTTCTTAAACATGAACATTTTAGGCCATTACTAATAAATGGGCATAAAACACTTGTGAAAAATTTAAATATAAAAAATATTAAATAAAAAACAGAACTATAAATTTCATTTATTAAATATTACATTTTTATTAAATACTTTTCACTTTTTAATTCTTTGTCTTGTGTCTTGATCTATATATTTAAAGGGTTTCTTAATTCCTATACAAAACCCTAAATAACAATTATTATGTCTATAAACATTATGCACTTGTATCTAGTGTCTCATAGTTTGAACCAAAAAAAAATATTAATAACATTTTCTAATACACTGTTTAATCTCACTCCTTATTTAATGAATATCTATTCGTGATTTTATAATTTTTAATAAATTTTAACCAATAATAAAAAATATTTTTTTAAAATGTATTTTAGTTTGTTACTAATTAATAATCCTCTTGAACAAATAATAGGATATAAAAAGAGCGGTGGGGCTCACAAAATGGCCAATTTCGCTCCTCAAATTGTAGTTTATGCCTTCTTAGGTATTGTATGAGTTCAATCCCAATTCAAGGATTCAACTATGAATTTAACCTTATAACTCGACAAGGTCAACATTGTCATCTACAATCCTTTCGCTTTCGACTCATAATTGGAAGGGTTGTGGACCCTTATAATAACCCTTTTAGATTCCTATAGTGTATTTTTGTGCTAACACTCAATTCTAAGTAATTACCAAGTCCATTCTTTGACTACATGAGCTCAACCCATTTCAAGGATTCAATTACAAAGAGTTAAAGTACAATCCCTCTAACATATAACTTATAACTCAACAAGGTCAACATTGTCATCTATAGTCCATTTGCCTTTGGCTCGGGACTAAAAGGGCTATGGATTTTCTTGAATATTGCCCTAGTTTACATTTACCATGCACCGAACTCATAGGCATCAATCACACCATAAACTAAGGACTCATTAATCATACATCAAGCCTAAATTCTTGTCAATTAAATGTCTCACTAAATTAATGATGTTGCCAGTTAACCTTACTACATCGCACTAAATGACATTTCCAATTAACCCTTAATGATATCCTCCTATGTATAAATTCAACGAATAAAGACAAAACACAACAATAGACTAAACTATATTGAATTTTGGAACTAACTTGGTACCGAGAGCTCTCCATTGGCTGAAACATAGTTAATCAAGCTTTTTTATTTTGTCAATCCTTTTTTTTTTTTTTAATTTTTTAGATGCACCGCAGCATCCACTCAATAAAATCGTATACAATTTAAAAATAATAAAGAAAAAACACAAACCTTCGTTAAAAAGCCGAAAGCCAACAATAAGTCCCACAAAATAATTAAAAAGGCAGAAGAAAAGAAAAGCCTGCCTGAACATACATTAGTCCAAACAATTGGAACTGAATTTCAATACAAGCTAAATCAACATAAGCATAACACAAAATGATACAATGATGAAGAAAAGGACCTGGTTACAGCCTCGTCTTTCGTTACTGTACAAGTCTGTTCTATTAAGAGCATAGTCACGAGCAAATTCAGGGTGAAACTTAGTGTAGGTACAGTACATGCATGATACAAAATGAGCTTTCTATAAACATACTAGAATTATGACTGCGGCTCTTTTAACAGGACTAGCATAATGATGTTGCTTATTCGCAAACCCGTTAGTTCCATAAGCATCAATAACGTCTGTTTTTTTTTTTTTTTCTGTAAGTCTAGTAAAAAATTGTCACAGACTAAGATGATTGGTTCCAGTGTTTGATTTCATTTCACATGGAAATAGTACAGCCTAATTCTTTGGCAGCAGTATCAAGAAAGTTAATAGACAATCCGTTTGAGAGTCGGCTGTGAGCTTCCCAAGTCAAGCATTTTTCTATGTCAGCTTGCCAGTCAATGACATCCAAATTGAAGTATTGATAAGAGGGGTTGTGGATGCCATTTATTCTCACAGGTTTAGGACTACATCTGATTGAACCTGTATGCAAAATGTCGCGAAGAACTGATATGCTCAGAGCTCGGACATGTGCACTTGGATGAGCAAGACATCTAATTGTAGCTGATAGGCGACACTGCATGTGGTATATTCCCAACTCAAGAATATCAGTCAACAATTATATAGAACTAAAAAAAAGCACATGAATTGCTTTAATTTTGCACTTGATTGCCCTTTCACAAATATGGGCTAAAATACCCTCTTGGTCCCTCATTTTATTTTTGGAGCTTCAGTTTGGTCTACTAAATTTAAAAACTTTTGCTTTGGTTCCTTAAAGTGTTTCAATTAGACCAAGTTAGTCCTTGTGTTAGTTTACCACACTTGGTCAACTTGGTGACATATAACAAATTGTGAGAGATACCACATTAGATAGACATTTGCCACGTCAGGTCAAAGTTAACACCGTTAGTGTGGTAGATTGACAAAAGAACCAATTTGGTCTAACAAAGACACTTTAAGGGACCAACGTGAAACTTAGAGGAACAGCCTGAAACTAAAAAATAAGATGAGACCAAAAAGGTATTTTAGCGCACTTGTCTTGAAATCTAGAATTAGATTTACAATGTTTAACCTGCATATTTCATTCACCATAGCCCAGCTAAATTATAAGTTCCAATAAGGGAAGTTTGTTCACCTTTAAAAGGTTTGAAAGGCCATCTGCCACAGCCAATCCAGATTCTCCAAACTCGAGCACTGGCCGAACTGCTCTAGCTGTTGCTTCCAATAGCTGGCAATTATAATTATTGAAAAATGAATATCAGTAAAGCTTAAGTATAAAACAGAAAATATACAAAACACCAAATCCTTCCTTCACAGTACCACTAATAGCTGCTGTTAGAAATTAGAAAATCATGACATATTAGAAAGCAGGCTCATAAGATGAGTAATCTCATAGTCACGTTTTCATGTAGCTTTCTCTGCGTGTGGTTATCAAGTCTTCTGTGAGTCCACACACGTTTCACGTATTTCGAAAACCTAAAATGAGCTCCTGGATGAGGTATATTGTACAGAGATCATGATCATTGTGAGGTAGAAAGTTTAATTGATGTAGACTATGCTGGTTCTATAGAATGGAGAGGACCTTGGGGTGTTGTAAATTTGTCACGGGAACCTGGTTTCTTGGAAGAGTAAGAAGCAAAATATAGTGGCATAGTCAAGTGTAGAATCAGATTATCACGCTATGGTTAAGACTACTAGCGAACTTGTGTGGGTGTCACTTGTTGGAATCAGCTTAAGAAGTACTAAGCATACACAAGTGTGATAGCCAGGTTGTTATTCATAGTGTTTAGTCCTGTTTTTCATGAGCTGATTGAACACAATGAAGAAGATTGTCACTTTGAGAAACTTCAGCATTGGCTCATTTCTACAAGTTATGTAAGGAATGAGGAGTAAAAGCCTGACACTATGAAATTTTGCTGGAAGAGGATAGATTACATTTGTAGCAAGCTGCACGTGATTAAGACCTTAAATCTACTTAGTGGGGGAGTGTTAAAGACATAATCAAGGTTTTAAAAACAAAACCCGTAAAGGAAAATTGAAGACACTGAGTCAAAGTTCATTGGCTAAACTGTAGTTGAACCATGGTCAAAATCAACAATAATTATATAATTTTAATATTATATATTAAACAATAAATTAACATAAAACAATCACATTAGGTAAATTTTTAAATAAGCATAAAGGACCATACTACAGGTCCAACAAGATAAAAAAGTAATAGTAAAAGGTAAATATTAAGAATAAAACATATGTAGACCTTTATATGAAGGCCTTTATTTCTCTCAACATATAATTTTGAACAAAAAAAAAAATTTTTAAAAATGAAAAGTAAATTAAAAGAAAAACTCTGTTCAAATTGGTTTTTTGCCCGATTTTCATTGGTTTTAGACTAATTTGACCAGTTTTTCACCAATCTTTTGCTCTCCTATTTTTTGGTTTTTTCGAACTGCCAACTTGACTAATTCACCAGTTTTCCAGTCGAACCTGCTGCTCCAGTCCAATTTTCTATTGTAAGGATATAACAATGTTTTAGTGTGTCATGCATCAAGGGCACGGGTTTGTTCCATTATATAGTAGTTTTCAATCTATTCTTTCTCTCTGTTTATTTCCTTAACAATGTTTACAATAAAGACTTGAATAACACCAGTTGTATCTTCTTAAGATCTACTTAAGAGTGTTGAATTAAAAAGCTACAAAAGGATGCAGTAGTTTCATAGTTGAGTATACAACCAATGCTTGGTCGCAAGAACTTATTTAATTATGTAATGCCTTTCAATGAATAGTCTGGTATATAGCATAAAAATGACTGACCTTGTAACTTAGACATAATATAATCTCTAAAATCTACAATTTAATTTAAAGACACCGTGAAGGAGTGACATTGGCTTGATGTATTAGATGTGTGCAATACTAAAGAACCATGGCAAATATTTATGAGGAAAAAATTATATGATGGGCTTGTGTAACTGAAGGGGAAAAATGATGGAACACCAATTGATAAACTAATTAAATATAATACTGAAAATAGAAATCACACACAATAAAACAATACACTTTTGTCTCTGAGACGTACTCCTAAACCCTGCCATTATACTCCAAATACATGACTTCCATCAGTTATTTTGTATGAATAACTACCATCATGCAGTTTATAATATAGAACTGTTAATACAAGGTAAGTTATTTTCTATCACAAATACTCCTAACAATAACTACCTCCAATCCATCAATGGATCCTTTCCTGACCAACTTAAAAAATTATTCAGTTAGTGTAAATATAATGAGGAATAACAGGATTAAATGACCATAAATACTATTATGTAAGTAAATTTTAAAATAGAAACGTAGGTGAGAAATGAGGCAGTTTTCTGGTTTTTTTGAGTCAGAATCAAGTTAACACAGTAAATGCAGAGAACTTGAAAATTTATAGAGAAGCTAATGTTGAAACATACTACCTCCAGCTGTGGTAAAGTGCACGCTTCTCCATCAACCAGCATCCCATCTGTGGCTCGCAGTAGTAAATCTGATGAACTTGCCACAATTACCAATGATTCTGCACTCTCATGATTCCTCATAAGTTCCACAATCAATTTTACAATTCGCTGATTGATTCTCCACATCTTCTGACCTGAATCATCATCCTTAGCAATCCAGGGCTGTAATTCCCTGTCCGCCTGACAAGTAAACAAGCCCAAGAAAGTGACTAAACAAGTGAAATGCAGGAAATAATAATAATTTATAAAAAATATACAACAAATAAACATTGGATAGGTGAGATATTCAGCATCAGCTATTGAACTTTCTAGACAGTAAAAGCCAATTCAGAGAGGTATTAAAAATGATAATTCTTAAATTTTGGAAGTCTGTTTATATATATATATATATTGGGTAAAAAATAGTAATTGTCCTTGCTAAACAGGAGTCCAAGTTAGTGGCCAATGTAATGTAATTTATGAAACCATTCATGATAAGACAAAATTTTGGACCTGAAGAACAACTGCTGTAGCTGCTTTTGTTGGTGAGGCTGATACAACATTGCACAATGCATCAACAACCTACATAACATTAAATCAAAAATAGTCAGTAACAAACCTTTTCAGTGGAAATAGGGATATAAAAGAGAAATTTGGATCCACACAATCACATTGCACACTTACACATTTATAACTATATCTTATTATGTGTCTCAATAGGGTAACTCTTTGTCAATCTTTACCAATTTGTAGCATTCACTAAAATGTGAATTCTTCAATACCTCTCACCACTTTGCACATACTATCGTTTCATTTTGCATTCATAAGTTACACGTACACCCAATATATCTTGTGTCTTGGCATGAAGCTTCTTCCAGTTTAATGTAGTTTTTTTGAATTGATCATAATAATCTTCCTTTGATGAGAACAGCTATCTAGTTATTTTCAAAATATATAATTTTCAATGCTCATGTTAAGGGATATTGCTTTCTCTGCTTTTTAAAATTTCAGACCACAATTTTCTTCATATGTTGCAGTTTCAGAATTTTGGCAGCGTCTTTCCTATGTTTCTTGTGTACACAGGATACATCTATTTATCCTAATCTGCAGTACTTGCTTTCAGAACCTAACTTCTATGATTAACAAGAACTAAGCTGTTCCATCAAGGAAATTTTCCTCTCAAATTGCATTATAGGTTAAAAACATGTATAATTCAATCATTGGGAGAAAACAAAATATTAACTTCACCAAAAAAGAAAAGATGATAAAGTTGCTGCAGTATAACATTTGTACTTGTACCTGTCTCCAGCCCTGTTGGGCAGAAGTGCTTTCTGCACAAGGTTGAGTTTCAGGAGATGCAATCAACTTGTGCCATAGAAGTGAAACTACAGAGAAACATAACTCTTGTTTCTCTGCCAGCATGGATCTCAGAAAAATTTGCGCATTGCAATTCAATCCTATATGCCTGTCCATTGTGAGGAAGTTGGCTAGATCAGAAGCATCCAATGAGAAACCTGTCACACCTTTACCCAAGGTATACCCTGATGCTTCATTTGAACATGGGGTTTTCTCAGAATTATGGTTAGGTTTTGATGGAAATGAATCTTGCGAAGGTACAATAGAAGTCTGCCCAGGGTCAAAGCAGCTACTACTTCCACACTGATTCCGCTTTTTACTATCAAAACAAACAAGGGAGTTCCTCCAAATAGGTGCATGAATTAAGGTTGCTTCTAATGGCTCTGCCTTGTTCACTATAGATGCAACAGCTTTGCTGTGAATATCTATGAGATTATACAATGAAGACGCCCTGGAGTGAATTTCATTGTCCCACTTGCAACGAATCAGAACAGACAGAGCATGCATGCAAGCTTTTGACCTTCTAAATAGTTCAGAAACATGTGCAGCAACCATAGCTGCTGCAACTATCTCATTTGAGCTGTAACTCCAAGGGGTGCCAACAGAAGATGGCTTCAATGAAAATAGTGCCTCTAAAATTGCTAAAATTCTGTGAGTATGACGTATTGCAGAATCTAAGCCATTCCGCAACTCATGGGAAGATCCATTTAGTCTAACAGGCTTGGCTATATCTTGCACATTATTGGAAGCTAAATGATTATTCCCCCGGGAAATCAAAGGGAACAACTGAAGCTCACAGGCAAGAGCACAAACAGCAGCCAGAACATAAGAATCAAACGCTGCTATAGGACCTTGCTTCTTCATTTTCCTATTTTTTGATCCTTTCTGGTTTTCAGATGATGTTTGTGAACCCTCAATGATTTCCTCAGCTGAATAGTTATCTTCACCTCTTGGCCTCTTGCTTCCACTGAATTGAGCTTCATGACTGACACAGACAGTTAAGACAACAAAAAGTAGGCGTGAAGCAAGCTCTACAGATGCACATGATTCTAAGAAGAGTGAATGAACCATAGTACGAAGTTCTGCCACCGCAAGGTTTTTAGAGGCAGAGCCAATGCCAGATAGGTATTTTGATTTTCTGTTTTGTTCTCTAGTGGACTCAGGTGGAAATGTCCTCTGAAGAATAGCTTCCACTGTAGCAGCAAATATTTTCATAAGACATGCCTCTGATGGGCTTCCACGAGGAAGATATTCCAGGACCTTAAGTAGGGGTATGTACAAATTCCATGACAGTATGGGAGGTTGTAGTGGGGTTGCAACTATAATTTCTGGAAGATCAACAGCAGAGGAACTTGTAGGAATCAGGCCATAAGCAGCTTCCCAAATGGTGCAAATTCTCCATTCAACCTCTGGACCATGGGCACAAAGCATTGATGCAATGCCTTGGGCAGTAGCCTCTATAGAGGCTTCAGCTGCAGGAACTTCTATCTGATCAACAACAAATGTTTTAGATATTAAGTGTACGGAAAGAATCTAATCCGAGTAACTCTACAAAATAAGAATAACAAAAAATAAAAATGTTAATTGATAAAGATGAAAACAACCTGCTTTTTATAGCAAGAAATATAACCACCCAAAGGTTCATGTTGAACTTCAACTCCATCAACTTGTCTAAGAGGAGGAAAAAGCAATGCAGGCTGTGAAAGTATACGAAAAAGCAGAGCAGCTGCAGCATCAGCGGCTATACCAGCTCTCATGGACATTGCAGTCCCTATTGCACGCAAGAAATGCAAATGCATCCAATTTCTAGGAAGCTGCATTAACATATAACAAAACAAAAACACATCAGTCAATTGGTTTTAAATCTTTCACAAAGTTTCTTCAGATGAAAAAATCAAAATGCACAGTAGTATGTCATCCTGTAGCTAATAATCCCACTGCAATCACAATTGTAATCCCATTGCAGTCCCTATTACTACTTGTAGTAATCCCATTGCAATGCACATATATAATTGATACTGTATGTTGCACTTGTTCTCAAGTTGCAAAATAGAATTCCCTCAAATCTTCTCAAGAGGTTATAAAAGTGGTATAACTCTGTAGAGGTACAAAGCATAGTGCTTTTTGTTAGGGCCGCAGAAGCCAAGGACCCAGTTGATATGGCAGGGTATCGACAGGTGCAGCCCAATCATGGGTCCAAGATTTGGTAAGTACATTCTAGACAAGGTAGGAGAATAAAGGGAGGTAGTGGCAAGGGAGGAAGGCAGGCCGAGCATTCTGTTATCTCTTTTTCGGCTGTACACTGCACCAGCTGATTTGCACTCTCTGAAGGAGTTGGGCTCTAGGATTACTAGGGGAAAACTTTTGTAATCTTTCTCATATATTTAATAATACCATCACTACCGTACTTTTCTATCTTTAGTTCCTCTAACACTTGTCTGCATATCAGCTCAGCATCCATAATGATAGCATGGTAGATCAAGTGTCAGCTAGGACACTTTAGTTATAGCCTGATGAGCTCGCAGCAGCTGTAATTTCTGTTAGAAGTTAGTTAATCTTGTACTGAGACAGCTTGTTGCACAAGTTACACGGAGCTCTATAACTTCTGGCCTGTAAATTAGAGATCATCTTCATTCTTCGAAAACACTGCCTCAGTTTTCTCTCTATGCATCAGAGTAGTATTTTCATTCATTTTCTTACTGTTTCTCTCTTCCCAAACACTTTAAACATTCTAATATGGTATCATAGAGCAGTCTTTTTGGATCCATGGCTCCTGAATGCTCTCACACTACACTGATTTTGTTCTCTGCTCCAATTCCCATGATGCCTCTGTATGTTTCTGTTGAAAATCAGAAATGAATATTCTATATTTATTGTAATAATTACAATTTATAGGCATGTAATCTTTGATTTAGAGGAAACAAAATATCCTCAATTTATGTATAATAATAAGCCTATATAAACTCTTATCCTTTGTGTATTCAAACACACGGTTTTCAGTTCAAACATGTCTCTGTTTCTTCTCTTTTAACATGGTATCCAGAGCCAAACAAAGGCATCTCAAAAACCATGTCCTGCCTGGTGGACCCACTGTCCCTGGTGACAAAAATTTTGCGAATAGTGTCCTACTCCGATTTGCTTTTCCAACCATTTCTCTTCCTTTTTTCAGATATTTTTCTAATCATCGTTGCCACTTCGGCGACTTTTTCGGCGGCCACCCACCCCATCTAGATTGCCCTTAGCCGATTTACGCAACCCCCAAAACCGTGTCCAAAACCACCTTCTCACGAGGGTCATATCTGACGGACCAAATAGTGGCCCAGATCGGCGCATGGCTGCTCCGTTTTGGCCATGTTTTTGTCACCCAAGTCGCCCCTCCTATGCGCCCCAACCCCCCAATTTTCTTCTCCATCCATGACTATTTGACGATACTTCCTTTGCAAACAGGGCGTTTTTGGTACTATTTACTCTGTTTTTTTATGGCTTCCACAGGTTCTACTCCACCTAAGGTCGATGCACCCATTTTCTCCAACTTTCCACTCTCTACAAAAAAGTTGGATGGCTCAAACTACTCCTCTTAGGCCTCCAACATCACCTTGTGGATAAGTGGTCTTGGCTACAAAGATCATCTCACCAGTACCGTTGATTCTATACCAGCCACTGCTCGTGCACAATGGGAGAAATTGATGCCTAATTATGCAATGTGATCAAGTCCACCCTGCAACCGTCTTTTAAACCGATTTTTCGGCCCCACGTCACCAATGAATCGGTTTGGACTGAGGCGCGTGCACTTTATACTAATGACACTCAGCGACTATATGGGGTTTGCCATGACTTGATGACCCTCATTGCCCCTCAACGTTTTGATGGCCCTATGTTTGCATATCTTTGGAGAGTTCATGCTGCCTTGCATGATTTTAATGAACTCTTACCTCCCACTGCCTTCGTTCCCGCTGAGGCTAAGAAAGAGTTGGAGAATCGTAGTTCTTTCTTTATGGTCCTTGTCCTTTACAGTCTGCCCTCGGAGTATTTTGCTACTTGTGATATGATGACTTGCGCCTCCTCTGCACTCCTTCGGTTTCCACCGAATGCTCTTACGGACACCCCTGCTTCTATGCTAGGTGACTCCTCTACTCTTGCCTCCCAAAGTAGTAATTCCGGACACTCTCGGACGGCAACATCTCAATCCAAAAATCGTTGCAAGTACAAACATTGTCGTCGTCATAGGCACACCATTGACTGCTGCTGGAAGCTACATGGTAAACCCCCTCATCCAGCCAATGTGGCCCATACACCTCCCGTGGATCCACTCCGCCTGCTGATCAACCACGAGTCACCCCTGCTACTTATGAGGATTTTGTCAAGTGGTTTGAGAATTGCCAAAACCCTGGTACCACTGCTTCAATTGCACACATTGGTAATTCTATTGCTTGCATCTCTCACTCTCCTTCTTTGGGTCCTTGACTCTAGCGCGTTTGATCATATCTCTGGTAACCGCTCTCTTTTCTCTTCCCTTTCTACCTCGAGTTGTTTACCCGCCATTACTTCCGCTAATGGTTCTCAAACACAATCCAAAGGAATTGGTACCACCCATCCCCTTCCCTCTCTAATCGTCGAGTCTATTTTATATGTCCCTGATTGCCCTTTTAACCAACTCTCTGTCCATCGTCTTACCCAATCACATGACTTTGTCATTACCTTTACTAAAGATTCTATCACCTTGCAAGAATAGACTTTGGGACAGATGATTGGCATCGGATGTAAGTCTCATGGCCTCTATTATCTCGCCGCGACACCGCAAGCATGCTCTACCACAGTCTCTCCGATGACGATCCATGCTCAGCTGGGACATCCTAGTTTATCAAAACTTCAGAAGTTGGTACCCAATCTCTCCAAATTGTCAACCCTTCACTGTGAGTCGTGTCAGTTAGGGAAACACACTCGTACTCCGTTTCCCGATTGAGTCAATAAAAGGGCTACGTCCCCATTTGCTTTAGTTCATTCAGATGTTTGGGGTCTTTCTTGTCTTGTTATCCTGTCTGGTTTTAAGTATTTTGTCACTTTTATTGATGATTTTTCTCGTTGTACATGGTTATGTTTAATGAAAAGCATGTCTAAACTATTTTCCCTTTTTGAAAAGTTTTATCATGAAATAAAAACCTAATTTGGTATTCCTATACACTCTCTTCGTAGTGATAATGCACGTGAATTTTTCTCTCATCAGTTTCAACACTATATGGTGTCGAAAGGCATTCTTCATCAAACATCCTGTGCTCACACACCTCAACAAAACGGGGTGGTTGAACGCAAGAACTGACATCTCATTGAGACCACTCGGACTCTTCTCCTCCACGGTCATGTTCCCCCACGCTTCTGGGGTGATGCTGTTCTCACGGCTTACTACCTCATCAATCGTATGCCATCCTTTGTCCTAAAAAATCAAGTTCCCCATTCAGTTATTTTTCCTCATTCACCACTTCATACACTTCCTCCTCGTGTCTTCGCCTCCACATGCTTTGTTCACAACTTGACTCTGTGCCTTGACAAGCTCTCAGCAAGGTCCATCAAATGCGTCTTCCTAGGTTATCATCAATCGTAGAAAGGATATCGCTGCTTCTTTCCTACCCTTCAACGATATTTCATTTTCGCTGATGTCTCGTTTTTTGAATCTGTCCCTTATTTGGAGTCTACTCACTCTCCTCCCAACATATGGTTTTGTGTTCTTCCTGATACCCCTACCCTTGTCCCCCTTCCATCTGTTTCTCCAAATAACCCTGAGGTGAATCAAGATGTTACAGCAACACCCCCGCTCGTGCGACCCCTTCAGACATATCAACGTCGCCAATGCCCTGCAAACACTACACCAGCACTTGTGCCAGCTCCTGACAATATAATAGAGCCCATGCCAAATTCTTCCCCGGCACCATCCTCTTTACTAGATCCGGGCCTACCACTTGACATTGATTTGCCCATTGCTCTATGAAAAGATATTTGTTCTACTCGCAACCCTTCTCCTCATTATGTTACCACTAGTTATCATCGTGTTTCTCCTTTGCATTATCCTTGCCTTTCTTCTTTGTCTTTTGTGTTTATCCCTAACTCTCTAGGTGAAGCATTATCTCACCCTAAATGGAGGCAAGCAATGATTGACAGATGTGTGCCCTACAAAGCAATGGTACCTGGGATTTGGTTCCTCTCCCCCCAGGCAAATCCGTTGTTGGCTATCGTTGGCTATACACACTTAAAGTTGGCCCTAATGGAACCATCGATCGTTTCAAGACACGTATGGTGGCCAAAGGATACACCCAGGTCTATAGGCAGGACTACACTGATACCTTCTCTCCGGTGGCTAAGATTGCTTCTGTCCGACTACTATTATCCATGGCTGCCATTCACCACTGGCCTCTCTTCCAACTTGATATTAAAAATGCTTTCTTATATGGCGATCTTGATAAAGAGGTCTACATGGAGCAACCTTAAGGGTTTGTTGCTTAGGGGGAGTCTTCTACTATGGTTTGTCGATTTCGTCAATCCCTGTATGGGCTTAAACAATCCCCCCAAGCCTAGTTCGGCCACTTTCATACTATTGTACAGCAATTCAGTATGACATGTAGGTGAAGCTTGTCCAATCCTTGTCCACAATGATACTCCCATCATTTTTTCCTCCAACTTTTTCTATGGACCAAAGTTTAAATCCTATAGTATCTAACTCCTTGGCTTTTTCTCCACCCCATTTGTATCTCTTATAAGCACATAATGTTAATCTTCCTCCGAATCATGGTGTCCACCACCTCAATAGACAGAATTTGTCCCCACCTCAATGGAGAAAAAATCCCAAAACTCAAGGCCCTAAATAGGACAATCCTAATGAGGATCCCCAAATAACAAGCATAATTGCGATCTCTATTTGCAGGTTATAATGAAAAAAATATTTGAATAAACCTCAGTGAAACAACTTTGTTCACAATAAAGTATATGATTTCAAATAATGCAATATACTTCGTCCTTTTCCTATCCCCTTCCCACCTCCTCATGAGCTTCTTCAAGGCTCACTTCTAGAATGGATCTTACCTTGAACAAATAAAATAATATTTGCATAATACTATAATTTTATTTAATTTATGTATATTTTTCATCGATGATATATTTCTTTTTCTTATACTAATAATATTAGCTTAAGATATGTCAAAATTTTTATTTTTGTAAATATACATGATATAACAAAGTAAATAGAAATTTTGCTTAGTATATGAGGTCTTTAAGAAAAGTTGTCAAAATATAATTAAGATTGATTTAGAAAATTATTCAAAAAGAAATACAAACAGTAACAACTCTAAATATTTTTCATGTCCTAAAAGAATTCAATTAATATGTAAAATAAATATACTAACCCTTTTGCTTTTAAATTATATTTGGGTGAACTTAAGGTATACCTCAACTAAGAGCTAAGGACTAATCCCTTGAGATAATCCATTCAAGAGACTGACTTCTCCCAACAGATGTTTTTAAATTATATGTATAAAGTTAAAGAGTACATCTAAATATTATTATAAGTAAATAAAACAAATCCAAAAAATATAAGTTTTAAATATAAGTCGCTCCAATATACTTTATGAGGTTATAAATGTGTTTAACCAAACATTATTTTTAACTATTTTCACTATAACGTTTTCTTAAAGCAAAATGAATTAATTCAAATATGTATTAAATATTTGTCCATTAAGTAAAAAACTTATGGCTATAAGTAATTGATTTAAACAGCTCACAGTCCGAGGAATACAGGGAAGAACAACTAGTATTAGGTATAGTAGTTTAAGTTTTCTTCCACATCCAAAAGTCTAGCAACTTATCCACACTTGTTGGAATATTCAATGAAATAATAAATAGCTTATAACATCCACTAGTTGAAAATAGCAAGAAACGAAATCATACAAGTGACAAATTCAGGAAAACTAGCAGATTCACCTACTATTAAGAAATAGAAAACGTGAAAGAAAATCTAGTGAAAAACCAAATATTCAACAATGTAAATGAACCAATGCACAACCTGAGTCAAGCACTATGTTAACCCTCGAATATAAAATTGGGTTTAGAATTATGTTCCATAATATTTTTCACTTATTGACGATTGTCTAATTTAATTTCGTTGAAGTTTTCTATGAAAACCATAATAATGAAAATGCAGGTTTCCATTAATGCCAGCATCACAGCTATTCTCTGTCTATCAAGATTATACTTACCCTTATGCCAGATGCATAATCTTCAGCAGCTCGAAGAAGCTCCACAAGCTGCACAGCAGCATCAAGTGCATCTGGAGCCCACGATGGGGGTGCTTCTAGAAGTCCAAGAAGAAGTCTTTGGGTAGCACTTGGAGTAGCAATTGCATAATATCTGCCAAGGTTAGGTATATACATTTTCTCAGGCAGATGAACTATATGAATAACTAAAAATCAAGAAAGGTAACAAGTTCAAAATAACCTATGAAATAAACGAGCATATGGCTCCAGAGCTGGTAATCCAGCAACAAGATGCTCATCCAGAGCTGTTGTTGGAGGAGGGAGCAAAAGCGCAGGGACAGCAGCTGCTGTTAAAGTAGCAGTCTCATTGCGAGCAACTTCATCATCACAAACACTTAATATAACACCAGCACCATTGGCAACAGCCCATCTTGGAGTTGAAGGCACAAGTTGAGGATGCTTCCCAGAACCACGGGAAGCAGCTAAGATAAAAAAAACAAAGTCATCTTATCATATTAAGAACATAACATCGGTGTCAATATGATAGTAAAAATAATATTGTTTAATAAAATTCATTGATGAATTTTTATATAGCTGCTCAATGAAAAAGAACAAAACTAATTCCTAGTTTCCTACCAGTGCATTCAGGATGTTCAATCAGACCAGAAGACTTGTGTTAAGAATTACAATTAAGTGCAATCAAGTGTGTAAAGAAGAAAGAAAAAATCAAAATATACAAAGATCACAGAAACAAAAAAAATAAAAAATAAAAAGTTAACTTTGATAATATAAGAACTAGGCTTCATGGTTTCTACATTGTATTCTATTATTATATTTCCTCATTGGTGTTCTATTATTATATTGGCTAACAGGATGCAATAGCTTTAGTATTTGTGAAATTATTTAACACCAAGCATTTGAGTTCAAGTACGCCATTCTCTGATCTCAACATTTAAACAGAATGGCTGCACACCAACACTATGGTTGTAGATTGAGTTTTGCTTTTTCAAGTAAAGTCCCCAAAGAGGTTTCCACTGATGCTGTTACTACAACTTTCTATTTAGTAATTTGTACATTTTCTTATCTAAACTGTCAAGTGCCTTATCCTATCTCTTTCCTGCATAGAACTTCCTCTCCCTTCCCCCTCATTTTTGGATGCCTCCCAAAGAGCATGTTTCTTTCAAAAACATGAGTTGCATGGAAAGATTATCAAACTCTGTTTAATTTAGAAAGTCACAAACCAAAGTACATAATAATTGATAAGACTGCAACATAAAATTCATCTTTAAGTCTTAAAATGAAAAAAGAATGCTTATCTCATTCGTAGATAGAATAAGATTAACTATCTAAATCAGTTTTAAGCAATTTAATTAGATTAACTAACTAAACTTAATTGGCCAATGATTTCTTCATATCATATTTGGATTAACTGATAAAATGGTGGGTTGAGGTGGTGATGGAGGAGAGGCATGACAAATAAGAGGGGGAAAGATGAACATGAAGATTGAAGGCACAAGGCAATTCCAAATTCTGTGTACTAAGTTAACTAACATATAGTGTAAACATAAACTCAAGCTCAAGTGAACAAGGTTAAAAGTAATTGAACTAGATTTTAAGTGCTACAAAAAACTTAATACAACTTAACCAAACTCTCCACTTTCTGAAGAAATGTCTCAAATATTTTGATATAATTGTTCACAAAATATTGTGGATAAACATCATTTTAAAAAAGAAAGAACAGCATTCAGTATTAAGTTATCAAAATTTAATGTACCAGTTGATGGAGGCTTGAGTTCTCCTGCAGCATATTTACCCATAACACCACTGCACCTGTTAAGATACAGCAAAATTATTGACTTAAGCAAAAATATACTCAGTGCTCAAAGCATAACAAGATAAGTCAATACATTATAGTAAGATAAATGAGAGAGTCAAATCTAGTAAACTGTTTCTTTTATCAAGATAAAGCAAGAGAGACTATAACCATACTTGTTGTCTAATTTACATTACCGAGAGAAATATATGAAATTATGTACCCCTAAACTTAGTTATACTATATTCCAATAAAGGTAAGCCCTAATGAACATGAGTTCAAATGCTTTCCTTTTCACTGCTTTGAAAGATGATTATTTAGCTCAATCCATATATTTCATTAAACAAACAAGAAAAGCTGCCAACAAGCTTGTAGCTCAATTGGCACCTACTTGATCCTTTACGTGTGGTATGTAATTGTTGAGAGATGAGATAAATGAAAAACATATAATGAAATCCGTTTATTTAAACTACACATTTGAACAGAATTATATACACTAAAGCAGTGTTATAAATCCCAGACCAGTTATCAACTTGGTCGAGGTAGTGGGTTATTGGATCATTGATAAGAAACTTGGGAGAATAGAACCACAAAAGCTAGCCGTTGTAGTTAAGGCCTTATAAACCCCATACTAAAATCCCATACTTCCAATGTGGGACTCAAGTCCCATATCTTACAATTGGATCCTCACAGTCCCTAGTTCAATTGGTGATTCAATGGTTGAATCGTGTATGTGTGGGTATATATTTAAATTTAAATATTCAATATTTTACTTTTTTCTAATTAAAAATGATAATTTTAATATTCAACTATATATAAAAATATTGGGCCCAAATATTTTTATTAGGGTCATAGGGATCAAGTTGCAAAAGAGTACATGCTGATGTTAATGTTGTGATCTGCTCCATTTAAAATTATATCTAATTAAAAGTATTGAAAAAGAGCAAGCTTTTATAACAATACAATCATCAAAAAATTTCCTTCTTAGTGTGTCATAGCAAAGCCAAGAGTCGCCAACACTTCTTTCTCAAAATATTCTCCTTCCTCCTCAATTTGCATTCCTCATCTTCATAGATTTGCTTCCTTTTTACTTCTTTGTTTTTTATAAGCACCCAAGCACTTTGGGAACCCACCCTTAAAAGCTAGCATAGCACTACCCCTGAGAGTTGACGTCCCAGCAATTGCACTCTACGACGCTTCACTCAACATTCTGGTCAACCCCTCCATAGCTAGCCCTTTCTGATACACCAATAACCAACTTTGATACCAATTGATAGGCACCCAAGCACTTGGGGAACCCACCCTTAAAAGCTACCTCTTAAAGGGGGAGAACTAAGTACTTAAATACTCCACCGAGCATCCCATACTCGATGTGGGACTTAGGCACCCCATAATATCCAAGTCCTTATCAATTTCTCACATTTACTAAATACACTCTTTTACTCCCATTCACTCTCAATGAAGCTTTTTCATTCCACACCTCTTGTTCTCTTCATCTTGCCTCTTCTCCCCGCGTTTTGCAATGGCCACTGTGTACCCTTTATTTCTCACAGCGACAGAACTAAGAATGGGTCTTATCTTCGAAAAAGGGACTCTCATGCTAGTTGCTGTATCAAGTGCATGGTTCACCAACAATTGGCCAAACTACCAATTTCTACAAAAACTGGCTGAGTCTTACCAGTCTATATCAATTCTGATGCATTTCCAATCTGTATTGTTTCTCAAACCACTAGATAACCGGTTCACTAGTTGAACTGACCAGCCCGAGCCAAGTTTTTCAACACTGGACTAAAGGATAAAAAATACATAAATTAGTCAACCTAACTTAGACACTATTTAAATGTTTTCTACCACTTCCCTTCAAACTAGAGCATATAGATCATATCCAACAAGCATGTTACATCCATCAATTAGTCATTTAAAATGACAAAGCGAACAGTGATGTCTTCACACAGAACTTTGTCCTTAATGAAATGGCAATATATTTCAATGTGTTTGGTCCTATGAGTAAACTCTCTTTCTCCCTTGCAGCTCTTCCTACTGCTCAAGCTCTTAAAACAGTTATAACTGTCCTAGATAGTTAGTTAGACAACTAGAACCGAGCTACCAGCTAGCCTAGTTAGTTTGATATATGCACTGATGTGCATATAATAGTTGTAAGAGAACACAAATGAATCATCATTTTTTCGATATCAATAAAGATCATTTTTGATTCTCTCTACTCTAATCTAGAATATAGAACCTTTTGATCCCAATGGCCATAAAAAACCAACCTCCTCCTCCTGCGCCACCTTCCCTCAGTGAGACTCTTCTCCAATCAAAGCTCCACTATTATACACTCACTCTCCTCCTCACAGCAATGCATCATGCATTACTCCAATTGTTGTGCCTGTTGTGTTCTCACACACTCTCAAAAAACCTTGATGAAAAGAATTTCCTCTTATGGCGACAATAGGTTGAACCTGCCATGCTCACCAACTTCACCATTTCCTTGCTTATCCAACAATACCACCACATTTTTTTTTTGCAGGATGATCATGGCAAAGGTGGTGTCAATCCAACATTTCTTGCATGGGAGAAACAAGGCCAAATACTATTGTCCTGGCTCCAATGTTCTCTCTTGAGCACCATTTTGTCAAACATTCTTGGCAGTGTGCACTCATTTGAGGTTTGGGAAAATATTCACGTGCATTTTCATCATCAAATGCGCACTAGATCTAGTCAGTTGCACTCAGAGCTTTGGAGCAACTCTCTTAATGATTGCTCCATTTCTAAATTTCTACATCACATCAAAGCACTCGTCAATTTCTCCCTCTGCAATTGGCGATTCCATCTCTGTTCAAGAGCATATAGATGTCATTCTCAAAGGTTTGCCACAAGAGTGCAATTCTCTTATTGAAAGCAAGTCTAAGCCAATCACCATTGAAGTGGTTGTAGTTGACATCCTTGCAGAAGAGTTTCGCCCTCAAAAATATTACAAGACACTCTTCGTCATTGTCTATTAATCCAACTCATAATTCACCATTGCTGAACACTATTGCATCCTCTCAACCTATGCCTCGTGTATGTGAATCGATAACTTCACCTCAATTCAATGTCCTCCGCCTTCATTTTAAAGATTTCATGGAGGCTGTAGCCGAGGACATGGTGGCAGGTTTCACCATGGTCAAGGTCATGGTGGTCTACTGTACAGTGCGAAGTCTATTTTAAGTTTAGTCACATAGTTGCAATTTGCCATCATAAGTTTGATTAGTACTTTCAACCCAATATGAATCATTTTCAACATGCTCCTAGAACTCTTCAATCAAGCTTCTATTCCCATGCTCCACCCAACTTCTCTATTCCTGAAGTTCCAGATTGGCCATTACAGCAACCTCATGCAATGCTTGCCATCTCATCCTCAGCACCACATCAAAGACGATTTCCAAACTCAAGCTTCCGTTCATGTAATAGGCTCTACACCAAAAATTTAGCCACGTGTTCCATTTGGAGGACCAAATCAAATTTACATTGGTAATGGACTAGATTTGCAAATCCTATCTACTAGAACTTCCCACTTCAAATCACCTATCAAACCTACTCCCACTCTAGTTCTTAATACTTGTTGTAAATAGGTACTAATTTAGAATAGAATATCTCTATATATATTCATAACATATTTGTAATTATTAGGATAGATTTTATCTCTCATATCTTTCCATCTTTCCCTTAATAGGTTTGTCCTATTCATAGTTTCCATCTTTCCTTTAAAAAATTTAGCCTATAAACATTGATTAGTGCTTGTATTGAAAAAATCATCAAAATAATATTCAGTTTTCCTCTTCTCCAAGTTGGTATTAGAGACCTCAATCTAAGGGGCTCTACTTTTGCCGCCACTCAACCTTATTCCATAGTTGCCTGCCAACATTTCCAATTGGATCAAAGACCACATCCAGAGAAGCACCATCTCTAAACTGGCTCGTTCCCGAAGTTGCACAGCCATCCACCGCCTTCTAGTGCCGCTTGCACGCTGTCACCATCACATAATTGGTCCCCAACGAGCCCCCCCAAGGCCCAGGGTCGGTTTTCCCTAATCTTGTCCTGTTTAGTAGTAGTTTGAAAGCCTTGATTTCTCCTCATTGAACGAGACACTATTGTTGTCATTTTTCATCATGGCTGAAGATAAAGGTTCCTCCTTTCAATCGTTGGATACCAATAAGCCCTCTCTCAATAAGGATTCTCTTAGTAAGCCTTCTAGCACATGTTCCTTAACCATGAAAGGTAAGAATTCTTTCGATGTCTCTAGCATCCTCAAGATATTTGGATTATTCACTCTTGGGCGCAACAGATCATATCACACATTTTGCTTCATACTTATCATCCTACTCCACATTGTCTGGAAAGCAACACATTACTATTGCTTGCTAATGGAGCTCATCCCTATTGTTGAATCGGGTAACATTCATCTTCAACTATCCCTATTCTTGAGCAATGTCCTTCATGTTCCCAAACTAGCTAACAATCTTGCTTCTATACAAAAACTTACAAAAGACTAGAAATGTGCAATAACATTCTTTCACTATCATTGTGCTTGTCAGGACTTTGCCACAAGGAAAACAATTCGAATTACTAAGGAGCAAGGTGGGTTATATTGTTTACAAAATATGAAAATTGAAGATAGTACCAATAAAAAAGGTGTTGCCTTACTGTCATTAGGTAAACCCATCTCTTCTCCTATGGATTTGGCTACATACTATCCAAACAAAGAGCTGATTTTCTGCTTGATTTGTTACTTTATAGATCAATTGTTGGAGCTTTGCAATATGTCACTATCAGCAAGCCTGAAGTTATTTTGTGAACATAGTATGTCAAATCATGCTCTTCCCTCTTAAATCCCATTGGATTGCTGACAAGCGAATCTTAAGGTACCTTAAAGGTACAATGCATCGGTCTCCAACTGTTTCATACTTCTTCCATTCGATCACTATCTCTTTTGTGATGCAGATTGGGCAGTAGACCTAGATGAATGGAGATCTACCCTTGGTATTGCAATTTTTCTTAGTGCTCCAAAAACAAATGGTGGTTGCTAGGTCCAACAAAGGAGCTGAATACCATAACTTAGCTCAAGTTTCAATAGAAATCATGTGTATCCAACCCTATTATTTGAGTTAGTTATGCCTATCACTGTCCTCACACTGTTTTGAGACAATCAAAGCAGTGTTGCCTTGGCTCACAACCAAATTCTTCCTAGAAAGACCAAACACATCAAATTTGATCTTTTCTTTGTTCAAGAAAAGGTGCTGAACAAGCAAGTCAAGATCAATGGATAGATCTCCTCACCAAGCCTATCTCTCTTACCAAATTCCTTTACTTGCAAGATAAGTTCAATGTGTTTGTTTTCCATCCATTCTCTCATCCACCTAGAGCTTGGGGGTTGAGATAACTCTCCATCACAACTCCTGCTATTGCTCAAGCACTTGAGACAATGACAACGATCCTAGATAGTTAGGTAGATGCTAGATTTAAGGTGATATTCAAAGCAACTTGATTGTCACAAATAAGTGTCATTTGTGTAACCTCTCCAAACTTGAGTAAATGAATTCACAAATGATAGATGTCATGGCTTGATACTCGACTTCAACACTTGATCTTGCCACAACACTTTATTTCTTACTTTCTAGGAAAGCAAGTTATCCACAATGAATACACCATACTAGGAAGTGGATCTCCTTCCTGTAAGAAAACCTACCCAATTAGCATTTGAACATTTGACAACACAAGTATGACACTTGTCTTCATAGATAAGATCTATTCTTAAAGCTCCATGCACATTAGGATATGGAAACTGATTTAGCATACTAATTACAAAAGAGATGTGCGACCAAGTGACTGTGAGTAGTTCAATTCCCCAACTAATTTTCTGTATCTCTTTGGATTCGAAAAGGGCTCCCTTACATTTCACAAATGCTTAACATTTCGATCCGAAAGGCAAACAACAAGTTTGGCATTTGGTAAGGTTGTTTCCTCGAGGATGTCCATATCATACTTTGAGAAATAATAATATCCCCCTTGATCCTTTGGATTTGATTCATTCTAATGTGTGAGACCTGCTACTAATCCTAATATATCCAGTGCAAAATGTTTTGTTTCTTTTATTGATAATTGTACTTGTGTTACATGAATTTTTCTTATGAAAGAGAAAATTGAAGTTTTCTAGTTCTTTATAAAATTTTATCACATGGTTCAAACTCAATTTGGAAAATCTATCAAGCGATTGTGCTCTGATAATGGCACAAAATACGTAAATAAAAATTTTCCAAGTTTTCAATGGAAATGGCATAATTCATGAGCCAAGTTGCTTTCATACCCCAACAAAACTAAGTTGCAAAAAGGAAGAACTATCACATCCTTGAAGTTTCTAGAGCATTAATCTTCCAAATGTCTATTCCCAAAACTTATTGGGGAGAAGCAGTGTTAATTGCCACTTATCTGATTAACAAGTCACCCTTCTATGTCCTGAATGGCATTAGTCCAATACAACACATATTGCCCTTTCCTTCTCATATTATTACCAGTCTTCTATCTCGTGTCTTTGGTTGTACTACCTTTGTTCATGTTCACAACCACAATCGTGGAAAGTTAGACCTCAGGCTGTCAAGTGTGTTTTTATTAGGTATGCATCAAACAAAACAAGATACAAGTGTCGTCATCCCTAGAGTCATCATGTCTTTGTTTCTATGGATGTAACCTCTAACGAAACTAAGTCTTTTTACACTAGTCCTCAGCTTCAAAGAGAGTCATCAGCAAGCTAAGTCTCTTGAGTCGTCAACCTTTCTTCTTATGCAAGATAGTATGGCCAACCCAACTCCTGAGGAAGAATTTCCTATTGAAGAACCAGCTACAACTCCTAAAGAAGTAGTTGCTCCAGAGAACACATGATAGGCATAGGTACCTAATGAAGCCAAAAATGTACATTAATATTACCAGCACTAGTATCAACGAAGAAAAAACCACTGTGGTCCAACAACCACCTCGGTTGTATGAATTAAAGGTAAGTACTCTGAATCTTAAACTAGATACTAATGATTTGCCAACTACCTTGAGTAAAGGAAAGCGTTCTTATGCTTAGTATCCTATATCTCAATTTGTGTATGTATTAAACATCTTTTTACACAGCATAGAGTTTTGTTTCAACTACTGATTCCATTAGGAATCCCAAAACCATCTAGGAAGCCTTAGACAATGAAAATTGGGTCTGCACCATGGATGAAGATATGAAGGGATTGGAGAGAAATAAGACTTGGGAGATTGTTGATAAGCAGAGTGACGAAAGGACAATAGGATGCAAATGGATGTACATGATGAAATATTGATATGATGGTACATTGGATCAATACAAGGCAAGGTTGGTTGCAAAAGGGTATACTCAAATGGACAAAATAAATTATGAGGAAATGTTTGCTCTAGTAGCAATGATGAATACGGTTAGGATTATTCTTTCATTAGCAATTCACTTTGGATGAGAGCTACAACAGTTGTAAAAAAATAAGAGGAGCCGTATATAGAGATCCCATCAAGGTATGAATTCAATAATGGAAGAAATAAGGTGTGTAGGTTGAAGAAGGCATTATATAGGTTTAAACAGTATATGCGTGCTTGGTTTGGGAGGTTTCCCCAAGCTATGCTATCTTTAGGGTATAAACAGAGTCAAGGTGAGTCTATAAAGCATTCTCCGTAAGATAAACTTACAATCCTTTTGGTCTATGTAGATGATATGATTGCTGCAAGAAATGATGAAGTAGAAAAACAAATCCTAAGGGAGAGGTTAGCAACTCAATTTGAAATGAAGAACTTGGGAAAGCTAAAGTATTTTCTCGAAATAAAAGTTGCCTACTCCAAAAAAAGCATCTTCATCTCTAAAAGAAAGTATGTCCTTGATCTTTTTAGAGAGACAAGTAAGTTGGGCTGTAAAACATCTGGAGTGCTCATCAAGCATAATCACAGGATAGGATATTTCTATTTACATGATACGATCTGCCTATAATTACGAAGATCCTAATTTAATAAGAAAACAAATTATAAAATATAAAAGAAGAATAAATCCTAAGAGATCATCTAGGATATTCTAAAATATCCTAAGATATCAAAATGATATCATCAAATACTTCTTAGATTTTCTAACACTCCCCCTCAAACTGAAGCTTACTAAGCTTTTAGCTTGCTATAAAAAAACAATTCATTTCTCCGCAACTAAAAAATAATTAGAAAACATAAAAATTGAGTTCCACCAAAAACATTAGTTTGAAAGACAACTCAAGGATGCTAGAGAAGTCAGAGAGAATTGCTAGAAAGATAGCTTAGTCAAATAGCTAGAATGACCATTAGCCTAAGAAATTTCTTGGCAAGAAAAGGAAGGTTCGACCTTCTCAAAACCACATTTGGAAGCTTCAAACAATAATACTGGAGACCAAAAATATTTAAACTTGAAACTAAGTCTAACAACTGCATCTGGGATGCAGAGCTAGGCTAGTGTGAGTCATAACCAACATAAGCCACCATCGAAATGATCGCTAGAAGGAATAAAAGACATTGGTGTGATTCATTAGTTAGAAAAGAATTGCATGACAAACACCAAAGCAGTAGAACTGGAGGTCTGGCAATGCTCATACCACTAAAGGAAATCTTCATAAGTAGCAGGAGTTGCCAGGGGGTGTGATCAACAGGCTAAAAGGAGGTGAGCAGAGGGTGTGTCGCCAAAAAAGTCGACGGCAACAAACATTCTTCTTAGGCTATTGGCTTTTTATCAAACTTGATGAGTCCGTACATTTCGCGCTTAAAGACGGTTCCAACCTTTCTAATTATTTCTAGCTTTCAACCATTAGTTTCTTATTCAAAACTATGCCAAAGACTCCTCCAATCAAATACTTGCTAGTCACTAGAGGGGCCTTTGGGAACTTATCTAGCCATCCCTATCGTCAAGTCAGTCGATTCGAAAGTTGGTTCAACTTCACTATAAAATGCAAGAAGAAAAATGCGGATTTAGATGCACCCAATGCAAACTATAGCTATTAATATCTCCTACACAACTACATCGTAGAGTTGCCATCTGGAGTTAAGAAGGAAGCAAATCCCTTTTTAACAACTATCATGCGCTAGATAGGCAAGGGATTTGGGATTCTCTCCAACAAAAGAAAGCCCATATATCAAATCTGAATTGAGCATTCGTACTTGACTACCTTTCTCCGATCGACTAAGAAAATTCACTAATTGTGTCTATCATCGAAAAAGTCATTGACAGTGAACGGCAGTTGCCAAATAAGTCGGTGGCAACGAATGACGACTATCGAAGATTTCGTCAAAAAAGTGGGCAGCAGCCAGTGGATCGAAGTGGCAAACTGGATAGGTAACGCGATTTGACAACACAACCAAACAAAAGGGACTAGTTAGTGTTCCCGTTTTTTTGGGGAAGGGGGGGGAGACTCGACAACGGAATAGTGACAAATAGGTCACGGAGGATGGTACTACTCTGATACCATGTTGAAAGAGAGGAAACACATGCAAAAGATATTGAAACCATGTGTCTTGACTACACTTCGAAGTCTTTTTATATAGACTTAATGCAATAAATACAAATATATATAAGAGATCATATTCCTATTTACATGATAGGATATGCCTATAATTACAAAGATCCTAATTAAATAAGGAAACAAATTATAAAATATAAAAGAAGAATAAATCTTAAGAGATCATCTAGGATACTCTAAAATATTCTAAGATATAAAAATGATATCATCAAATATTTCTCAGATTTTCTAATAGAAGACAAGTCCGGGAAGAGGACTGTTATTCAAAAAAGTAGGTACACTATCCATGAAAGTGTATACAAATGCATGCTTGGTTAGTTGTTAATAGAAGATCCACCTCAGGGTACTACATGTTTCTAGAAGGAAATCTGGTGACATGGAGCAGTGGAAAACAAAATGTAGTTGCTCAGTCTAGTGTAGAAGTGGAGTATCGAGCTAAGGCACATGATATTAGTGAGATGTTATGGATGAAGATCATTATCAATGACCTCAAGATAAAGTATGAAGAGCCTACGAGGCTGTTTTGTGATAATAATTCAGCTATTAGCACTGTCCACAACCCAATACTGCATGACAGAACTAAGCATAAAGAGATTGACAGGCACTTCATCAAGGAGGAGTTGAACAGTGATCTTATAACCATAGCCTACATCCCTTCGGGGATCTAATTGGCAAATGTATTCACCAAGGGGTCCCTACAACGAGATTCTAGGAACTTACTAGCAAGTTGGGAATGATTGATATCCATTTACCAACTTGAGGGGGAGTGTAGTAAATATCTTTGATATTATTAGGATAGATAAATATCAAGTAGCTTTGATATTTTTCCTACTTTCCTTTAATAAGATTAGCCATTTAGCCTATAAAAGGGGGTTAGAGCTTGTATTACTAACATACAAAAATATATTTAGTTCTTCCTTCTTTTTTATTTAAAGTGGTGCTAACCAATCTTGAAACACTAATAAACCATGGTTTTAAAGTGAATCAAACCATGATTGGTGTCTTAGTTTGGTACCAAATTGAACCATGACACCCTTAGGACTTGGAAGCAAAGCTAAAACATACATGCATACATGATTAACTACATCTGGCCAAATAAATAGAGCTAAACTATCTGTTACTTGCTCACTATGTATAAATTACTAAGAAATACTCACCATCGGAAATAATCACTTCTAATGCCTACTGGTGAAGCCAACAATATATCAGTAATCCAGGGGGACAATGGCCTTATAGGTTTCTTCTCTTGCTGGGTCAAAGAATTATGCCCAGATTTCCCATCAACAGGTTCACTAGTTGTTGCATGGCTGCCACTACTGCTTCTCTCTGTTTCACCATATTGTCTTTCCGTTTTGTAAATAGGGCGATTGTAATGAGTTAAAATACGCAAAATTTCACCACATGCCAGAGCCCACTGTTCTGAGTATTCATTCTGCAAAATTATACACAGAAGAAATGAAAATGATAGGAACCTCTTCGCAGATACTGAAGTTGAATAATTGCTATATTAAATAAGTTTAGAAGGTGAAAGACAGAAAGCTAGAGACTTTTTTTGCTATGAAATTGAATTATATATAAATAAAATCAAAATATCGGGCAAGGGATTATACTTATACCTCAGTTTTGGGGCAGACTGAAGATATGACAGAAGCAAATGGAGGACTAGCCTTATCATAGACTAGTGTACCATCAATAATACATGAAATAATTGGAAGTACAACTGCATGCCCATGCTCAGGATGATGAAGGACAAATGTTGCTGGATGTACAAGTGAAAACATAAAGAAGTTATTAAGCATAAAATAGAAATAAATTGATGGTAACAATATTTATGTTGAGTCAACCATAATAAGTTAAACTAACGTGGGATAAAGCATAAATACCCAAAACATCGTCAAAGAGAAGAATCTCCTTAGATGGATAACGGTTACGGATCAACTGTCAAAATAATATATAACAGTGAGTGGCATTTGATAAAAACTTTTGGGCTTTCTCATGTAAAAAATAATACAAAAAAATTGAATTTGTGAAAATAATCTGTATATATTTCTATTCCAACTCCCAAGGTTTATCAGTAAATATGGGTGCATTTATCGTACCTCAGCAATATCATCAGCAAATTGTTCTGATGTAAACTGAATGAAGTACTCAACATATGCAGCAATTTGATCCTAGGGAAAGCAGAAATAATGATAAAAACCATCAAAATGGAACAATAATGAGCTTCCAATATAGCAGAAAATGTAAAAATGTTTACATACAGATTGAGAAACAATTATTTTCAGCATTACAATTCACCAAATGACTGCTGCTTTCCCACTAAAATACAAACATTAGGAGATAATATTGAAAAACAACCCACTTAATATGGTTACTGAGGAAACTTGTGTGAAACTATATTGAGAGAAGATTACAAAACAACTGATTATATCATCCCATTTCAGGGGATTTTTCATCAATAGAAGATACATCATCAGAAGTACAAGTGCAGAAGATATGGTATCCTCAAAAGAGAAATTTAAAAAATAAAAATAAAAAAAAATAAAAAAAGCAAGCTACAGTTGCATATCGAGTGAACAAAGCTCTCCAGCCTATCTAAATTCCAGTAAAGAGACCCCTCAAAAATAGAGATTAGTTAAGCTAGCAAAAAGAGGCTGAGAAGGTCATTTAATTCCATAAATGATGCAACTGGGTAAAAAAATTATCCTTAAAAATTCTGGCACTGTTGTCCAACCACAAGCACTTTGCATTCCACTGTAGAATCTTGTCTCCATTAGTCATTACTCCCCCCCCAAACCTTTGAAATGACAAACAAAAAAGTTGTCCAAATTCTCATGATATCCAACATCCCAAAAATACCAGAGAATCACAAATATCTAACAGCAAGACTCTGTCAAATACAAATAGCTGCTAGTCTCATTGTGGGCCCATATGTATGCCGATTCTTGCTACCAAAGTACAAAAATGCATCCCTCCACATCATTCTAGTCATGAACCAACTATCTCAATTCTCAACAACTTAAATTATTAGGTAAAGGCACATGAATAGTTTTATATTGCATCCCCAACACACCCCCTCACACAAGTGCCCTTTGCATTTAAAGCTTGGATAATGCATGGGCCCACCTATATTGTGCTGAAACTCAACTTTTCATTAGGAGAATGGGAGCATTAAGGATCAAACTATAGACCAGTTGGTCAAAAAGACACCAATATCATGTCATGATTTAACTGTTCCAAAAGCTAAAGTTGTTCAGTAAAGTCACATGAATGATTTTATACTACATCCCTAACTTCAATCTGTTAGAAAATCCTTAACTTTTTGGAGAGGTTAAAAGTTGCTAATCATTTTGTTGTTATATGAATTTGTGGCTATGGAAAGGTTCCATCCCAAAGGCTATGGATGAGCATACTTGAAAAAAACACCACAAGATAAGCAGACATTTTATGACCAAAGAAGAAAATGCAGACTTATGCAGAGAGTCAAAATGCACCAAAAGCGTACGACTCAGACCCTCTAAAACCTTGTTAATCTGCTGCCTCTTTCATTTATCTTCATTGCCATAGCCAATGTCTCACTAAATCAAATTATTACCAGGATTTTTATCATCACAAAGTTCTCTGCTAGGAAATTTTTTCAAGTTTGCATTAGGATGAATTAACTTTTGGGAGGTAGGTAATTGGACATTTCCTTTTCTTTTCAATGTGTCATTTTCAGTGAGGATCTAATGAATCATTGAAAAGGCACAATAACAAATTATGTACACGCATGTGCATTAGTCCAAACAATAACACTAGATGATACCTTCACTCAGATTTTTCAACAAAAATTCAGAACAAAATGCAGAGGAAAACAAAAAAAAAATTGGAAAATACATTCCAGAAAAATTCATTAGATTGAATACACCCAATGCCCACACTTTTTCAAATTCAATCAATCTAATGATATTAAAAAAAAATAGATGAATATTTTCTACAACATGTAAGTATCCAAATATGTAGCCCAAAAAAGTATCAAGATGCAATCTAATGTTTGATATAGGCACATATGCAAGGAAAAAAAATTCTGGATAAATCTAATGCTTCACAAATTATTGTTTTTCCAGGTTATATTGCAAAAAGACATCATAATTTCTTTATTAACATCTAATGGGAATTATAGGAACTTCTCTCCACAATGTATATATTATATACTCTTACAAGGACATTGCAACAGTCAACAGTGCCACCAATTGAGCTTATCAAACTTCAAAATTTTTCCACCAAAATCTCTGCAGCTATACGGCATAGGAAAAATAAACTACTTTTTCATCCTATTTATTTATGATAATATTCCACCTCTGCTTCTGCATTCATACATAAATTAATTTAAAATTTATGAGTTGACATGCCATTCACAATTAAATTTTTTCGGATATTGGAAAAAATATCATAATATTTTTATTAAATTCTAATGGGAAATACCAAACCTCTCCACAAAATAATAAATTATACACTCTCAAAAGGATATTCCAACAGTCAACAGTGCCACATAAAACAACTCTTAACAGCTAATGAATGTTGAATATCAGAGCACTATTATTGTCACAGGATCACTGTAAAACTAAAATGATTATGGGTGAGGGAAGATCCTAATCAAACTAATTCACTTCACAAAATTTTTACCAGATGGCATCTCTTCATCAATGAAAAAATCCCACGTTTTTTATGTGGAAAATGCTATTATATTGTTTTGCCTGAAGATTTGCCATGTCTAATTGGGTAGAAAAAATTAAGGTAAAGTCCTCAGTGCATATACAATTTGTATTCAAGATCATAGTAAGTAGACAATAAAAACTAAACTGATTAAACAAACCAAAGGGTGCCCATCACCAAAATTGGTGATATTACAAGAAAAACAAATGAAACAAATTCCAAAACAAAACTAGTCTGGAAAAGATGTATCCTTTGATTATATCACATACTTCAAAGATTCAAAATTTTTAAAAACATATGTATGTGTGTGCATGACACCATTATCTTCAAGCCTCAACTGATATTGGCTAATGATTTTTTCTATACTATGTTCCAAGCACCAAATAGGTTAAGGGGCATTAAATGCAAATGCATTACTAAAAATAGCAAGCACTAAATAATTTTTGTATTTCTAGTATAATAAATAGTTTCTTTTTTCCAATAAAAACTTTCCATTTTTGTCCCTTTTAACATATACACCAAGTGCATAGGATAGAAAATAGAAAGATCATATTTATATATTCTATTTCTGTATTCATAGAGAATTTCCATTTCTTAACTGATGAAGTTCTAAAAGCTTAGTTCCAAACATTGGAACATTAAACAAAACAATATTTTTATTATTATTATTAGTAGTAGTAGCAGTAGTATCGGTATCATTATTCTTATTATACAAAAAAGAGTGCAACTAACATACAATGCACTGAAGATATAGTTTATTTTGAGAGAAGAACATGAAGGAAAAGGGTTTTGGGGGGGATCAAGGTTGAAATGGTACCTTTCTTTGTTGACCATCTGGTGGGGGAGGCCAGAACAATGAGGAGAACCGAAGACGGTCAATCCACCTTTCATTGGAAGCAGCCATCGAAGAAGAAGACATCTATCTACTCTCAAGCTATTATTTCTTTCTGCCTCTGACAATCAAAAGCAACTATCCATATTCCAGCCAAAACATGCTACCAATCAAGAATTAAAATATCGGAATTCAACATTCCCTGTTCACCATGGCCAGATATTTTTTACCTTAGCAACCAATCCATCACCAACAATCGATCATCCACCAAAACATATTTCAGAAAAAGCTTTACTTTAGTCAGAAAGCAAGTACAACAAAAGAAGACAACCAAATGCATCTCATGAAAATTGTAGATATTTGCCACAACAACCAGTTGCCCCATGCAGCTTGAATATATGTACTTTTCAAATTTATTGGTGGTTTCTAAGTTTCCTTTCGCTCTTAAACCTTTATAAAAAATCAAAATTGTTTTCTAAATAATGAAAATCAGAACACAGTTAAATCTGAAACAGAATCCTGCCAAACAGAGCAAAATCAAATTAAAAAAAAAAAAAAAAAAACAGAAATAATAGGGAGAATGAGACTTTGTGGGAGAAATATTGAATTTCCCTCAAGGCCAAAGAGGTCAGCTAAGATTCAAAAGCTAGTAAAAATTGAAAAAATAAAAATAAAAAAAATAAGCCGCCTTAAATATCTAACAACTCAGATTCACCACAAAAAAATGAGAAGAAAAAATACGATCAATCCCACTTCATAAATTAACACAAGCACCAGGAATAAAAGTACAAAATCTGTAAATATGTAAAAAATAATTATCAATAAAAAATCAGCAAAAAAAGTCCAAGCAGAGAAAAATGTACCTGAGTCCTTGTGTGTGCGAAACCGATTTTTTCAGAAAGAAAAAACCGTGATTGAGGAGGTGAAACGATGTTGGTGAAAAAATGGAAATTTTGGTGTTTTATCCAAATATTTTGATGGAAGAAATAATTAAGAGGTTGTGGTTTATGGTTTGAGAGACAATGAGACAGAGAAAGGCAACTGAAACAAATGGGAGAGAGAAAGAATGAGAAGATCTTTAGGAGCTCTGAGAAGCCTAGACTGAATGCATACGTGGCAAGGATATTTTCCTCTCACCTCCGAGCCCGTGTCATGCCATGTTACTGTACACATATGTGCATCTGCATGTCTATGCATCATGGACATGGATGCCCATCCACCATCGTTGCACATATATTCTGCGATGACCTTATTTGTAAAATTTGAATTTTTAAGTAATTTCTAATTAGGATTTTATATTATAAAATTTTATGATTGAAACTTTCCTTTTTTAAATTTTTTTTAATTGAGTTTCTAGTGTTAAATTGCTGTCAATATTTTGTTAATTTAGATAGAATATTTTTTAGTAAGGACTCAATTAAAAAATTAGTATAAGAACCTAATTAAAAATTATCTAAAAGTTCAGGGACCTACTCAATAGTAAAACTTTTTTTTATTTTTTTATCTTGATTTTGTCTTTGTTTTATTTTAGAAAAAAGAGGAAATTATAGAAAGAGACAGATAACATCTTTCAATATTCAAATGCTGTCGCATTATTATTATGTGACTAAATTACTTTTTTGTCGTCCTATAATTCTCAATCCACGATTTTAGTCTTCCTATTTTTAATTTCGCAATTTTAGTTCTCTAATTTTTAAAAATCCTAAAATTTAGATCCATTTATTTAATTTTGCCATTTTAGTCCCTCAAATTTTAAAAACCTTCAATTTTGGTCTAACTGCTAAATGTTCATCTATTAACTATTAATGTCTCAACGTTGACTATAATGTGACATTAGTCTGTTAAACATTATCTACCACGTATTTAGTCTAATGTCACATCATAGTTAACGTTAAGGCATTAACAGTCAACAAATGAACATTTAGACCAAAATTGTAGATTTTTAAAATTTGTGAGATTAAAATCACAGAATTAAAAATAGGTTCAAACTATTTATTGATTTTGTCAATGACTAATCTCTGACAGAGAATTTGGCTAACCACTTTTAATGAGGTATCTTCTCCCAACCACCTTTTTTCATCCACAAGACTCAAACTCGAGACCTTACTGAACTAACATAATGTTAGTAAATTAAAGGTTAAATTATTGAGTAGGTCCTTGAACTTTTAGGCAATTTTTAATTAGATTCCTGTACTATTTTTTTTTTTAATTTGGTCCATGGGGCAAATGGCAATCAGACAGAAGTTAATCTTAGGGACCCAATTAAAAAAAATAAAAGATTAAGGACTTAGTTACAAATTTTTATAGTATAGGAACCTAATTAAAAATTACATAAAAGTTTAGGAACCTACTGATGTATTATCCCTATTTGTAATTATACATATTAATTTTACACATTCTTCGTTTCCACTCAAAGAGACATATAGAGAGACAAGTGTATACAAAAAAAGAAAATACATAATGAATGAACCAGAAATCATTATTATTATTGTTTTTAAGATATTTATTATAAATTTTAACAAACTTATCTTATATAGTAGTTTGTAATTATATTTTTACATTATTAGGGCATCGGCTATTTATTCATAAAAAAAAATGATAGAAACTACAAGTATCTTTTACAGGAGGTAATGAGTAAGATCACTACAAGCATCAAAGCTCTCCAATTAAGTATTTAAAGTTCAAATTTGAAACTACTAGTTAAAGTGGAATAATCCCATGGTTTATGATCCACGCACTTGGTAATACTCATAAAAGAGGAATACTGAGGAATGCTATTCAATAAACGATGTAAGTGGACTGAGTTGGGTCAAATTTAGCCTAATTTAAGATCCAACCTAATTAAGCATAGCCTGGTTGGGTTGGGTCTGGTTTACGCTTTCCTAAATCAATCTAACCTTAATTGAGTTAAGTGATCCAGTCAAGAATTTGGAAGAAAAAGAGATCGAGAATCGAGAGAGGGAAATAAATAAAAAACGGTGGGTCGTACTAGTCCAAATAAACGAAATGGCTAAAATGAAAATGGAAGACTTACTAAAATGGAAAGAGTATTAAAGAATGAACAAATGAAAATGAAATAGGGAACGAAAATGGAAGGTAAAGGGTCGTACCGATGGTGAAAATTGAAGGGAGCAAACAGTGGCGACAAAATTGACAAACGACAGTGACAAGTCACGAATGACACTAAAGTTCAACGAATGACGACAATTATAAGTCTTCAAAAAGGTTGTGGCACTGCGGGTAGGGTTATGTTTGATACTATAGTGAATCTAATAAATGATGATAAGTATTAAGTGATATTAGAAATTGGGAAATTAGAATAACTATGCTATTTTCTTATTAATATTATATTAAATTGAGTTGGGTCGAGTTCATCGATTTGAGAATTCATCAACCTAATAACCAACTCAATTATAATTGGGTCAGTTAAAATAAACTCAAACCAACCTGATAACTCAAACCAACCTAAGCCAATGAAATGTAGTTGGGTTAGGTTGGGCTGATCGGGTTCAAAAGTTGATCCTGACCCGCTCACACTTCTACTATTCAGTACGAATAGCTTAAGCATGAAATGCATACATGTCACAATATTACTTTTTTTAAAATAAATATTAATTAAAAATTTAAAAATATAAAAAACACACTTGATGAAAAATACAATCGTGTAAATGTTGTGAAATTCGTTTCGTACTATCAAGCATTTATGCTCATAAAAATACTTAATTATGCTTATAAGTTAAAATTAATTATTTAAATTATGTATTTAATTAAAAAATTTATACGTAAAATTTAAAATCTCAAGTGATTTTTAATGAAGAAAATTACGTGAAATTTATAATTAAATATACAATTTAAATCATTAATTTTAATCTAATGATTATGATATGTTTTGAAATGTTTGACATTGACTTTGATTGAGTTTCGAGTTACGTTTAGGATGGCTCCTTCTTCTAGTATAGCTAAGTTTTGGTGGAGATGGGTTAGGATACCAGCAAAGACACTTAAACACTCAAGTCTGCAAGAATTTTGACAAATGTTATATTTGACAAAAGTAGCTAAAAAGCTACTGAAAGCTGAAAAATTAGTTAGAAGCTGAAAGCTCTTAAGCTAACTTATAAAATTATAAGTGTTTAGTAAAATTATTTATTGAAATAGCTGATAAATATAAGATGACAAAAATAAAACATGTTTATATAATATTTTAATATAAATTTTAATTTTATTTTGTTGATAAATATATATTTTAGGATATATATAATTTTAGTTTTTAATTAATTTTAAACTCTTGTAATTTTTTATTTATAGATAATCATTTTAATTATATTTTTAGTTTCAATTATTATATATTTTTTCTTGTTGTGTATTTTAGTATATAATTTTGTACTATATCTTAAAATATTTTTAATCAAGTTTAAAATAAAGTAAAAATAACATGCACCTAAGTAGACGTCATATTTTCATTATGTTAATAGTACAATGGTTAAAATATCTTGAAGTATAATGTTAAAATAATAGAATAAATAATTTAAATGGTATAATGGTTAAAATAAATAGTGTAATATAAAAAATATTTAAAAAACAATAGAAAAAATAAAATAAACCTATCATTATCAATATCTTGAAGTACAATGCTGAAATAATAAAACGAATATTGTAAATAATATAATGGTTAAAACAAATAGAATAATATAAAAATATCCAAAAATTCATAACAAAGAATAAATAAAATAAACCTACTATCTATCATCATTAATATCTTATGTACTAAAAGGGTAAAAATAATAAAATCATACCTTATGGGTGGAAGAAGAGAAACAAAAATAAAATGATAAAATATTACCTTGTGTAAAAAAGGATAAAAAGAAAATCTAATAAATATTTTAAGGACAAAAGGAGAATAAAATATAAGAAACTAGAAGTTAGCATTTTAAAAAACGTTACTTGAAGTAGCGTCTCAAAAAATACTACAAGTCACTAAAAACTTGTTTACCAAACATTACTATTAAGGTTAAACAAGCTTTTCAACTAGGAAAAAGGTTAGAAACTAACTAAAATGACATGCCAAACATACACAAAAGTAACAGTGTGTATAGTAAATGTATACTTAGCATTACTAACAATGGTTGTATTTATAGGGGTACTCGAGATGGGCTATAATACATGGCACGGGCCCCATTTAAGGAGTTTTCACATGTTATAAAGTAAAATGCTACCAGTCTACTCTAGGTCAAGGTATGTTTTCCTATTTTAAGAAACATTGAAGTTGTCCTACAATTGAGTTACCTGTAGTGGACTTCAATCTAGGTCTTTTAGGCCATTTGGGTTTGTCGTTGTTCATTGACTAAGGTGGCCTATTTTGATGAGTTGGACTCTAAGAGCCCAAGTTTGAACATATTATAATTACATAGGGATAATACATTAGTTGGTCCTTGAACTTTTAGGCAATTTTTAATTAGGCCTTATACTATAAAATTTTGTAATTGAGTCCTTAATCTTAAAATTTTTTTTCCCTGGGGTTAACTTCCATTTGATTGCCGTTTGTCCCAGGGACCAAATTAAAAAAAAAATTCAAAAGATTAAGGACTCAATTAAAAAAATAATACAAGGATCTAATTAAAATTTGTCTAAAAGTTCAGGAACCTACTCAATAGTTTAACATTTAATTTACTAACATTATGTTAATCCAGTAGGGCCTCGGGTTTAAGTCCTATGGATGAAAAAAATGTGGTTGGGAGAAGATAGCTCATTAAAAGTGGTTAGCCAAATTCTTCGGCAGAGATTAGTTATCGACGAAATCAATAAATAGTTCGCACTTATTTTTAATTCTGTGATTTTAGTCTCTCAAATTTTAAAAATCTACAAATTTGGTCCAACTGTTAAATATTCATCTGTTGATTGTTAATATCTCAACGTTGATTATGATGTGACATTAGACTAAATACGTGGTAGATAATATTTAACAAACTAATGTCGCATTGTAGTCAACGTTGAGACATTAACAATCAACAAATGAACATTTAACAATTTGACCAAAATTGCAAATTTTTAAAATTTAGGGGACTAAAATTGTAGAATTAAAAATAGGGGGATCTAAAATTAAGGATTTTTAAAAATTGGAAGACTAAAATTGCGAAATTAAAAATAAGGAGACCAAAATCGCGAGTTGAGAATTAGAGGAAGACCAAAAATGCAATTTAGCCACATAATAATAATGCAATAACATTTGAATATTGAAAGATGTTCTTTGCCCCTTTCTATAATTTTCCTTTTTTCTAAAATAAAACAAAGGCAAAATCAAGATAAAAAAAATAAAAACAAGGTTAAATTATTGAGTAGGTCTTTGAACTTTTAGATAAATTTTAATTAGGTCCCTATACTATTTTTTTAATTGAGTCATTACCAGGGAATATTCTGTCCAAGTTAACGAAATATTCATAGCAATTTAATGTCAAGGACCCAATTAAAAAAAATAAAAAATAAAGAACTCAATTACAAATTTTTATAGTGGAGAGGACCTAATTAAAAATTGTCTAAAAGTTCAGGGACTAACTGATATATTATTCCTAATTAAATATTATCATTTTTATAATAAATAAGAGTTTTCATATAATACACTTTTTATATATATGTGCACATTTTAAAAAAATCAAATGATATTTATAATTAAATAGATATTCTAAATTATTAATTTTTTGTATCATATCTAAATTTCACATTAAATGTACTGGAGTTGTAATTAAATGTATATATTTCTTACAATGATTAAGAGTTGTAATGTAAAATGTATTAAATAATGTGAGTTTTATTAAATTTCATATTTCATTTAACAAATTTTATATAAATTTTATTTAATGTTAAAAAATTGTGTTAAATAATATGTTATTAATTTTTTTTCTTATAATAAATTATCAAATTGATTTAAATCAATTGGTACTGGAGTGGAGGGATTTAGTTGATTAATGTTTTGTCAAAGATAAATTTAGCATTATTCCCATTAAATATTTATAAATATATTTAAGTTGAAGACCAAAAAAAATATTAGATAGTCAACAACTAATTGATAATTCGTGTCTGTGAAGATTTGTGCAAAAACAAATTTCGAGGGACAACTATTGTTTTCTAATACATACATCTCTCTTAAGTTTGTCTCTAAATAATTTTAAGGGTGCATTCATCAAAAACATAATTTCCTTTAGATGTAATATAAAGTTTAAAAAGTTTAATTTTTATGTATTGTTAGTATAATTTTTTTTATATTATTAACTAGTTAAAAATTATTTTAAATATGATTTTTAAAGTAGTTATTATAATTATCAATAAATATATAACAACATATAATTAAATAAAAGTGTAAAGTACATTCTAATTAAATTCAAACTTATATACTGAATAGATCAAGGTATTAGAGAACAGATCTTTTTAACCATTTTTTGATAGGATCTTTTTAACCAATAAGTGTCACTTGAATTAATATTCTTGAAACAAAAAAAAATAGTTGGCTCAAACTTTATTTTGATACATAACAGTAAGTGTGTTCTTAATTGTAATGCTTGATTACAGGGTTTCTTTATGTCCTTTTACATATGAAATTAAATTTCATTTAAGATATTGATGTTGTTTTTGCTGTAGTGTTGATTTTAACTCGATCCCTTTAACATTAAAAAATTTATTAATCAGTGAGTTCAAACTAATACTAGACTGAGACTTTTCCATGTGATTGAATTTATCCTAATTCATTGCTTAGTATCTTTTTTAATATTAAATCGAGTATTAAGATGATGGAAGCTGAACGAAATTACTAAAGTACCCTCGGCGTGATGAGTAGGGTGAATTTTATATTGGATGTTGTTGACTTGTTTCCACTTGTTCGAAAGTTGGAATAATTGGAGGGAGACGGGGTCAATAAAATAGTGGGTAGCTTGGTGTGTTGCGGTGTCAACTGTGCTAGATATTTGTGTCCAGGGAGTGGCACTATTGTGAGGTCGTTAAGGTCACGTTCCTACTTATTGGGGCATTTTGACCCTTGGATTTTTTTGGTGATCATCCTATTATTCCAATTCACAGATCAACTGATTTTGATTCGCGATCATATTCGTGGTGCTGGATGCGTCGCGTCTTACACAAGTTTGATGCTCATTACTTTTTTTAAGAGAGCAAATTAGGCAAATTATTTCATGACGAATCTTAAGGCTGGTTTAGCTTACAATATTTTGGTTGAAATCTTTTTTATTCTTTTAGTGTTTGATAGTAGTGATTTTGCTATTTAGTTTTTTGTCAAACTTCTTTCTCCTTTTTCTTCTGCTGCCTTTCTCCTTTCTTTTTTTCCTCTCCTTTTAAAAGAGGATCAATAAATTAAAAATCAAACTCCCATGACAAATCACTGCTCCAACAATTTAGGTCATGTTTAAATAGAAGTTGGAAACGTAATTTTAGAAATGTTAATGAATATTCTTGAATTTCAAGACACAAAATAAAAAAAAATGATTGCTTTGAAATAAAAATACGGTTAAATTAATCAATAAGTCATTGAACTATTTAAAAATTTTAATTATATCCTTAAACTAAATAAAATTGTAATTGAGTCATTAATTTTGTAAAATTTTTGTAATTGAGTTCCTAAAGTCTTTAAAACCATCACAAATTATTGTTTTCTAACAATTTCAAGTCGTTATAAACTAACATTAAGGACTCAGTTACAAAAATTTTACAAGATCATATATTAATTACAATTTTTTTTAATTTAGAACTTAATTAAAAGTTTTCAAATACTTCAATAACCTACTAATTAATTTAACCTAAAAATACTTTTAGCTCCTTTAACTAATATCCAATGCATTTATTCACTCTAACGAACCAGTGCAAGTGCCACATAAAAATTACACGACAATGGCCGATGCTATAGCAACCGCTAAACGCTACCTCCTTGTGCTGCAATAGCTAATGGCACATTGTTAGTTGGATGGTGGCTCACTGCCAAACTAGGGTTTTGTCTGTGGATATTGTGCAAATATTTCATTTCTTCAGGAGCTGTAATATAATTTTGACAAGAATCTCTTCTTGCATAATCTCAATTCATTCTTTAAATATAATTAAAACCATGGTATTTTTAATTGAGTTTAATTTTTATACATTATCAATATAAAAATTTTACATTATCAATCAATAAAAAATCATACTAAGTATCAATTTTAAGATCATTATTATAAAAGTTAATAAATTTATCATATATAACAAATTATGATTAAATAACGTTATAAAAACTCTTTACACTATAAATACATAGACTATTTACTTTTTTTAATTTGGTCACGGATGGGTAAAGAACACTAATAACTTCTTTGTTTTTAGTGATAAACTTTAATACAAAAGTATCTTTGCATATTTTTCAAATCACTTTTACAAAAGTTTTTTAACTTAATCTATTGTTTGTTTAAATATGAATGAGTAAACTATCATTTTAGTTTTTGAAAGTGTATAGCATTGTCACAATAATTTCTAAAATAAGAAAATTTCAAATAAGTTCTTGAAAGTGTAATCCGTCAATCACATTAGTCTAAAACTAAAAAAAAAATGTGTGACTTAAGTGATAATATTAACATATGTTTGGAAACCAAAATAACAGTAAGTAGTTAAGTTTAGAAACTTAGATGAAACAATTAAAATTTCATTGGCTTTCTTAGTTTCAAGGATTAATATGATAACGCATTATATATTCAAGAACTAAAATGGTAGTTTACTTAAATATAAATTGAAAAGAAAGAAAATAAGAGGAAAGAGTATGAGAAAGAGTGAGTTTTTTTTTTAAAAAATAATCTAGGCGAAAAAATTACTAGAGAGAGAAATAAAAAAAGAGGTGAAATTTACACGAAAAGGCATCTTGTGGCGTGGAGAAATTTTTTGATTGAAATGTGAGTGTACATTCACTTGTTCACCTGCCGATTGTTATATTAAACAAATATAAAAATCATTTAATATAATTACATTTTTTATCACTTTTCTTCTCAACTAGATAAAAAGAAAGAAAATTAATATTTTTTCTTTTCTTTCAAACAATAAAAGAAAAAAAATCTTTATTTTCTCTTTCCTCAATTTTTTTCCTCACTTCTCCGAGGCTGCCTGGGAATTGAACATTTGATAGCTTTTGTTAAATTATTGACAAATAAAAAATATTATATTATGATAATTTAGTATAGTATAACAGCACAACAATAAACAATACTTCCTAAATATATTCTTAGAGCTTGTTCAGCAATCTTCTTGCATGGGCAGTCTCTAAGCTCGGCTCGGAATATCCAGGATAACAATGATACAAGTCGTCAATGTAGTGTACGATGGTGGTGGCTACTTACAGAAATTCGGACGTCTAAATAAGAATCCAACGAAATAATGGTGTTTAATATGAGAATTAAACGTACTTAGATATGGGAGTCTATTGGTGTATATATAGACAAGTGGAGGTGCATGTTTGGTGGGTGATTCAACATAAATCATTCACCCCCTATTAGGGAATTCCATGCGAGAGTCAGTAATCGGTGGGTTGTCCATGTTGCAACAAGCGGTGACCAGAATGTAAGGTCTACACTGGTGTTCGAGACTTGGGCGAGGGACATGAGGCTAAGATAAGAGGTCGTACATCAGCTGTAGTTCTAGTATCAATTAAGCCACGTGTGACAAGGTATGAGATTGGCTATACTAAACGAATTTATGTCAACCAAAATTATAGCATTTGTTATACTAGAGTTTTTTTCTTTGGAGAGTTATAGCATTTCAAAAAGTCAACCAACGTTTACCTGCCTGGTATGGAAACCATGTTTGAGTGTTTGACAAAAATTTCCAGGTCCATAATCTTGGAGTGAGCATTGGGCTGACTGGTCATACGTGGCAGACATATCTTGCATTGTTGGCACAGGCTAATAGGTTCCCTGCTTTTGGTTGACTTAAATTTATTGGGCTCTCTTACCCTTCTTCTTTTTTTAAAAAAGAAAGAAGACATAAATTATTATTTGTTAGTTCGTGAAATGAGATCATTCGTTTAAATTTGTTCAAAGTGCATAAATATTCATTTAGTGATGATGACTAGTGCACATTTTTTTAGTTTTTAAATTAGACACGTTATTTGGTGCTGGTTGAAAGACACCCCCACTAGTGCTACTTGACGGGTGTGATTCTTCTTTCTCTAAAGTGGTTTTAATATATTAGTAGGTATTAATGTATTAATTATTAAGTCCAACCCAAAGCAACGTAAACTATGGGAAATTATTTTCCAGTCGCGGTTTTCCTTCGTACGCAGGCATAATTAAGGAATACATGTCAACGGGCATATCCGAAAAGCTTCGACATCATTGTGTAACTTAAAGTTTTTTCTAGTCTTACTCGCAAATTGTATCTTATCATGATTGATTATACATTGAGTGAATCACTAATAAGAGAGTTGTTTTTATACGAAAGTGAGAAGAATAAATATGAACCATGTAATTATGTATTAATGTTCAAGATATAATGTCAGATGATCATTTAAAAAAATCATGTCAATTTTTAAAAAACTCACATAATTTATATGTTTTAATCTTAACAATTCATAATAAGATTTAAGGATCAATGTTTATTTCTTCTACTCTCACATAAATAAAAAACTCTCACTATATACACTTCCTACAAACACATATAATCAACAAACAGACAATAGGGTACAATTAATTTTAGGTTAAACACATAATTTAATCCTATATGTTTTGCAGATTTTTTATTTAGTTCTTATACCTAAAAACTTATTAAATCGATCCCTTTACCTGCAAATGTTACTAGCTTAGTCCCTGCCATCATGACGTCTTTTACGCATTCTTAATTTGGTCTCCATATGTGTAGCGCATTCCTAATTTGATCCTTATATCTATAGTGCATTCTTAATTTTGTCCCTATACATGTAGTGCATTCTTAATTTTTATAGGGATCAAATTAAGAATATATAAATGATATTATAATGATAGGGACGAAACATATATTGTTTGTACGTATAGAGACCAATTTAATAAATATTTAGGTATAAGAACCAAATTAAAAACCTATGACATGTATAGAAACTAAATTTATGTGTTTCACCTTAATTTTATTAAGAAAAGTAATATCTACTTTACACTGTGTTTGGATGAGAAATTTTACAAGGATAATTCATTTTTTTTATAAAATTTAAAATGTTTTGTGGTGAAATATATTGTTTGGATAAATTTAATAAGAAATTGAAATTCTAGTAATTTGGGAATGTATTTTGATACATAAAATTATAGAATTTCAAATTTCACTTAAAAGATAGTAATTTAAAATTTTTCATGTTTATTTTCTCTCTCTCTTCTCTCATCTCTGTGTCTCTTTTCTCTCATTTATCTCTCTCCTCTCCCTCTTTCCTTTCTCTCTCCCACCTCTTTTCTCTATCTCTGCTTGCTTTCTTTTCTCTCTCTCTCTCTCTCTCTTCTTTCTCTCTCTATTCTCTTTTCTCTATAGCCTCTCTCTCCTCTCCCTTTATTCACTCTCTTTTTCTCTCCTCACTTCCTTCTCTCTCCCTTTCCTCTCTCTCCCATCTCTCTCTTCTCTCCCCCTTTCTTTGTCTATTCTTTCTCTCTCTCTCTTTTCTCTATAAATATTAACGTAAAAATATCAATATTTGTATTTCTAAATTATTAAATATTATATAATATTAAATTTATTTTGAATTATTAAATACCCACTCTAGTCCTTTATATAAACAACAAATGTGGGTATTTGTTTTGTCTTAATTATAAGAAACAAAGACCCATTTTTAAATATATTAATTGTTCAATACCCTTTATGCCTTTAATTTATTACGAAGTCTATTTACAAGACACTCACCAATTTCTCATATAAGTGGATGCATCAACCTTGTTTTTTTAGCAATTTTAGTGGAAATTGTGATTTCTAGCAATTTTGCAATTTGGTTTAAATTAAATTTTGCAAAAGTTATTGAGTTACAAGCAATGACATTAAATACAACAAACATTTAAATTATTTCATTCCATGGGTATTTTTTAAACAAACTTCAAATTTATATATTTATTAATTTAAATTAACTAACCTAACTACTTTTATTGGTTTTGATGATTTAGTTATTTGTCGCTTATATAAAGAACCAGAGTTTAGTATTTAAAAATTGACTAATGTTTATTTTCAGTAAAGTTTAATATTAAAATTCTAATTTTTAAATATATATTTAAAAATTAAATTTTGTACATGCTGGAAATTAAAATGTCATATTCAAACTAAGAATTTGAAATTAAATAAATTTGAATTGATTTATTCAAACAAAACATTTAATAAATGAAAGAAATTTAAATCAAAGTAATCTAGATTTTAAGTACTTCAAATTCCTTAAAATTTTAAAATTTCTCATCCAAACACAACCTTATTGATTTTTACGTATTGGAAGAATTAATTTCCATCTATCAACTATTTTTTTTTGGTATAAACTACATATATCCTCTACTAGAGGCAATTCTGCTCGAATTGGGTAAAATCACTTTGGGTGACAAAGCTCTCCTTTCAAATATTTAATGCAACTGCGTACTCAAGACTTGAACTCGAAACTACTGGTTAAGCTAGAAAATTGATCCACATACTTGGTGGTTTTTTCATCTATCAACTATGAGAATACATTTGAAATGAACCACACACACACATAAAGTTATAAAATAAGTTCTTTTAACATTTCCCAAACTAGCAAGTGCCATATTTAATCCAAATACTTTTAGAAAATGGTTAGTAGAAATACACTATACTACTAATAAACAACTTTAATGGTCTATCATATTTGCTTAATTTGTGTTTTTTTTATAGTTTTGGATTGTGTGTAATTTTAATTATTCTTTTTTAGATTTTGTTGCTTTTAAAATTAAATAAAACTAGTTTTCCATCGTTTTCTTTTACCTAAAATTCTCAAATTTTCATTTTTTATTACATTTTTTTTCTCAAATTAACTTAGTTGAACAATCTTTAACCCAAAACTCATCAACCAAAAAACAAATTTCATCCAAAAATAAAATATATTAATTTTTTCACTATTCAAACTTTAATCTTACATCTTACTAGATCCTTCCAATTTTTATTAAGTTTCCACTATTTTTTATCACTTTCTAAAATTTTAAAATTAGTCCGTATCTCAAATCTATTGTAAAATTATAAATATTTAAATAGAAAATAACAACATAAAAGTTTTAAGTATAAGAAATCTGACCAAAAGACTATATTTGCTTAATTTCAAAACTGAAAAGACTTAATTAACTTGATAAAAACACTTGAGAATTAAAATTGTACACGTCTTTTTTTTTTTTTTTACATGTTATAGGTAGAAAGTATTTACCAACTTTATCCATGACTAATCTTCACCGAGTAACCTAGTTGGTTACCTTTAGTAAAGTCTCATTTTCTAACCACTTTTTTTCATTCACAAAGCTTAAGCTCAGTTTCATTAAGACTAACGTAATATTGATAACTATCATATTTTAATGATTTGACTTTCATAAAACGAAAACAATATACTGTAAAGGATAAAATATATTAAAAAATAGTAACTAAAAAAATGAATGGTTGAAACTACATTCAATTATAAAATTTATTATACACATACTAATTTTTTTATCACAATATCATTAGTTAATTTTTTTAATTAACAACTATAAATATACTTATATTCTTTAAAATATACATCATGGCTTTATGTTTTATTTGGATTAGAAGTAAATAGAGAAAAAAATTAGAGGGAAAGAAATATCGAAATAAAAGAGAAATAGAACATGAAAGATGTATAGTTTGAATGGATAGAAATAATAAGGAAAGAAATGAAAAAATTTCTCTTTACTTGTACAGACGGGTAAAAAAGTGAGTAAAAATAAATAAATAATTTATATAAAAAAAAATTTATACTAATTAAAAAAATTAAATTTAACTCAAAAAATAAGTTTTTTTCTATATTATTTTTTATTAACATAAAATTATTTATTATTTTTTACAATATATAAATTTATTTAATTTAAACAATAAGTAAATAAATACAACATACATTTCCTCCTCGTTAGTGTTTTAAAAATCTACTCAGACTAGGCGGTTGGATTGGTTGGACTGAGAATCGGTGGTGCAATCGGGTTGAGTCAGTGATTGGATCGGACATGTTTTCGACCTAGTATGAACCGGTGTGACTCAATGAATTTTACAGGTGAATCGATGAACCAACAGGATTGACCTGAACCAGTTCAAAGATTTTATTTTTAAGTGTGAAATAGCGTCGTTTTAACTACAACTATTGAATAAAAAATAGAAGCCCCAACTTAGAATATAGTTTATATATTTAAAAATATTTATTTACTATAAATTTTAATTATAAAAAATATTTATATTTGAAATGATAATAATCACCAAAATCGTAAATACGAAATCCAAATGCATGTATGTGTACAACATAAATGTCTTTTGTCTAAATCGCACAACTACACTTATTTTTTTACTTGCTCTTGTTTGTTTGACCTAAATACGTAACCTTCAGTCCTTTCTTCCTTTAGCCTCATCTCAAATACCATTGTTGATTTTTTATTTATTTTTGGGCTACACATCATCATTGAAATTTAATTTAATAAAATTTATAGGTATGAAGTTTATATGTCATGAATATTTTCAAATTTTTAATAGAAATCGAGTCATGCGATTCAATTAGTAACCCTTCAGTTTGACTGTTGACCCTATGCCCTGACTGAGTCGATGATCGATTTGAGCTTTCAAACATTTCTCCCTATCTCACCTCATTTTGAGGGGGGGAGTTTTTTTTCTTTACATGAGACTCGATATTTTTTTTTAAATAAATAGTAAAAATTTTATATTTCTATTTTTTAATTTCTTTTCTTTCTATTTAAAAAAAGAAAATAAAAGGTTTACCAATATACATGTTCCAATATGCGCAAATTAAAACACACTTCAACATCATTTTTTACTACCTCCAGTCCTTCATATAAGAAACAAATAGATGTATTTTTTGTCCTAATTATAAGAAGAAAAAATGGTCTATGCATTGACATTGTAAAATTTTTTACCCCATCATCCAATCAGAAATCACCATATATGGTAAGTTTATTGACTTTTACAAAAATTATTTAAAAGTTATACATATCATGATTTCTAATTGATTAATAACGTAAAAATCTTTTATACTACCAATGTATATAAATTAAACTCTTATAAGAAACAAACTCATTTTCAGATGTGTTAACTACTAATTTCTTTTTATATTCTTAATTTATTGTGAAGTCTTTTATGGAGATACTCACTCATGTTGCTATGTAAATAAATGCATTAATTGAGCTATTAACAATATAAATTATACTCATTGGTGAAAAAAAATCCATTGAATTACAAGTAGTATCCTTAAATATAACCATTACTTAACTATTTCTTTTTATAAGTATTTTATGAATAAAATTTAAATATTATATTATTAATCAAAATTAATGAACTTAATTATTTTTATTGATCTTGATAATTATTAATTTTTTTCTTATATAAATATATATAAATGACTAGAAAGAGCATTACAGTCCGTTTGGTATCGGTGAAATAAAGAAAAAATAGGAAAGAATGGTGAGAAATAGGTGAGAAATTAAAAAGTAAATGTATTTCATTGCAAAGAAATGAGGAAAGAGGAAAATAAAAAGGTGTGGGCTCCACACCTTTTTATTTTCCACTAAACTACTTGAAAATGACAAAGAAATAATGCTCTAACATTGATAATTGATTATTTGATTTTGATAATCGATTATCAAATGTTTTTTATAGTTCAATATACAATTTGATAATCGATTATAGGATTTTTATAATTATTTATTTAATTTAAAATTTTAATTTAATTTAATTTTTTTATTTATCTCTTTCTTATTTTTTACCTATTTTTCTTAAACCAAACACTTTTATTTTTACTCTATTTTTCATCTATTTTCATTTATCTGCTTCTCTTTTTTCTATTTCCATCCACCCTATTTCTCACATATTTCTTTTTTTAATCAAACATGCCCTTAGTAATAATATGTTTGGTTAGAAGAAAAAATTAAAAAAGAAAGAAAATATGAACAATCATATTTTTTTTTGTTTAATTAAAAAGAAAGTAGAAATAAAAAAAAAATTGACTTCCAAAAACAAAAATTTAAGATTTCCTTTCATTTATTTTATCTTTAATTCAAATTTTGTTTTTTTTTTCTACCTGTTATTTTCCTTCTCCCTACCAAACAGTACCTTACAGAGGTAAAAAAAAGGTTCAGTTTCCAAGTGCAGGGCAATAGTGCAATAGGCAGCAGTGTGGCATTTCAACGTAGTCATACCCAAACTCCCTAACCCGTAGAAGCTGCGTAGCATATTCCATTCTACAAGACAGCGGAAATAAAAATCAACCATGCATATATAAAATAAAAAATAAAAAACTCAACTATCCAAGTGTGAAGTATTTCTAACCTCCTTTGAGTCCTTTCCCATTCTTCCCGAGAGCGGTGGGCCCACACCATTCCCTACCCGCTCCCCTGCCCGGGAACGCATCGCGCTACCATGTGTTGAAACGTGGCACACTAGTGGCTGGGAGACACCGGGCAGCACTTCGGTCAGCTAAGAAATATCTGGTGGAAGAGGCGCGCAACCCCAAGATATTTATTTGCTCGACTCGGACCCGAGTCCACCGTGTCGACTCGGTGGTGCGTGGCCCAATCAGGACGCAGCTTCAGATATACACAGATCTAATTCTCACCGCGTGACCATGCTTCCCTTGTTTCGGGCATTCAAATTTCCAACACCCACTTGGACGTGGGTCCCACCAACACCATCTCCATCATCATGCCATGCACCCATCTCATCCATGCTTATCATGTTATGCTCATCATTGTGTGTCTTCAATATTTAATACGCCTAGGACAAGGTGGTCGATTTTGATTGGCTCTGTAAAGTCGTTTGTCTTCACGTGCTTTGGACTCTTACTTTTATGGAATCGTGCTGGGGTTTTTCCCCCAATTGACGAAAACACCCTTTCGTGCCTGATGGTATGTTTAAAAAGAAAGAAAATGTTCATGCATGCTCTTTTTTAAATAAAGAAAAATTAAGAATTGATCAAATTAAACAAAAACTACTCTATGTGAAAATACTCGTCAGAAACACAGAGAATGATATAATCCCACGCCATATTTTGTTATTTATTTGGGCCCTAAGGGACATCGTGGATGTCGTTTTGCGGCAATAATAGAGAAGAAAGGTTCTAAAAAATTATAAGCAGGATAAAAACTGTTGTAACTTCCCTTTCTCCCAAACGAAAATGTTTAACTTCCGTGATTATGATTTATGGATATTGATCAACCAAAATATTCGAAAAGATATGGCATACGATCTTTACTTATATATCCTCTAACCCTTACACACACTCACACACAAAGAGTGAAGTATATCTTAACGACATTATCATTGAATACTACGATATTTTTCTTTAGCTAAAAAATGAATAAGTCACAATGTAATTTAAACTAAAAATATTTGAACTAAATAAGTTAAGAGTTTAATTTTTATGCACTGTGTAAAAAAAATTTACAACGTCAACTAATCAAAAATCATGTTAAATATGACTTTTAAGATAATTATTATAAAAGTTAATAAACTTTCTACACATGACAATATTTGTTTAATTGACGGTGTAAAAACTTTTTTACATTATTAATGCATATATTTTTTACTCATAAGGTAAATAACTATTTATATAAAGATCAATTATACTTGTTCATTCTTGATTTATTGTAAAAAATAATTATTTTAGGGAGTGAAAGAAGCTTAAAATTGACCTTATAGAGTGATGTGTTTTTTTAATTATTGATTTGCTGGAGAGGTAAGAGGAGCACCAATCTTTGTTTCTCAAAACGCTTTTTTTTTTGCTAAATTGTTTCTCAAAACATTAGTGTCAAGGCCACATGCTGCCAGATATAGTTTATTCTCACGTAATATTTTATACCCTAGATATAGTTTACTCACATGATGAAAGTTTTCCCGCTATTGTTAAAAATTAAAAGTAATATTAATATATTACTTTTGTTTGTAGGACTTTTTTTTTTTCCAACGTTGCTTTTGGAAAAAAGTATCCATTTTTCATGGTGATATAAATTAGATTTCAATTATATATGTAAAGAAACCAAATATGAGTATTATTACAATAATCTTTTTTTTGATATAGTATTATTTCAATAATCAATTTCACGCACTTGCTCTTCTAAAAATTTCATGCACTTGGATATACATTGAAGCTATCAAACTCTGAATCTAACGTGGTCAATTTCAATTATTTAATGATTATGACTGTTATTAAATCAAACTGATTATTATTTAGTTATTGATTTTATTATTATTATTATTATTAATGCCTTGTTAACTTGTGTTTTTAAATAAAGTTTAATTTCTATACACGTAAAAAAAAAATATATTGTCAACTAATAAGAAATTATTATTAGTATGATTTTTAAAATTAATATTATAAAAGTCAATAAAGTTATAATACATAACAATTTGTGATTGAATGATAATGTAAAAATTATTTTCACTATTAGTGCACACACTGTTTTCTCTTTTAAATACTAATTAAGAAATAAATAATAGAAAGTTTTATTAAAAATCATTAGGGATATTGGAAATTATAGTAAAGATACATTAATAATATTTTTATCTGATAAAAAAAATTGTTTTTGATTTTTTTAATCAATATCCTTAAGGCACTGACTATAATTTGTCTATAGATTAATTCAATTTCAATGATTCAATTATTGATTGTTGTTGTTAAATCAAACAATCTTTTATTCAATTGTGGATTTATCATTATTGTTGAGATTAATTTCTATGGCAAAGATGGGTCAATTTGTGGTCATGTTATGCAAGAGTTTGACCCACATTTGACCTGATAGTACTGGGGTACAACATTGAGTGGACGTGTTAAGAACAAATGCAATGAAAAAAAGAGGTGGACGAACGGGGGAGAAGTAGAAGAGGGAGAAAGGAATAAAAAAAAATGGTTGATGGGAAACTTTAATTAAAGTTTATTCTACTGAATGAGTAAAAAAATGTAAACAATGAATGTTAATTTATTATATTGAATTAACTAAATGTAATGGATGACCTCAAATATTGACCTAAATCTTGGGTAAGGATTTGTGAATTTGGTAGAACATTTATTTTTTTTTGATAAAAAGAGTTGGATTAGATTTGAAGTGTTAGTCCTTTGAGTCAAGTTGAATCATATTTGTGTTCGTTTTTCTTTTCTCTTATTCTTTATTTTCACCAAAGCTAAGGAAATTGAACTTGTGAGATTAAATTAAGTATTTCACAAAAGTGTTTTTTATTGTAGGACAATACCTTTGTTTAGTCATATTAAAATTCAAGTTATTTTATAAATTGGCTTTTGTGTTTATTTTGTGTTGTTAAAAGATTTGCGAAAAGATAGTAAGAAACACAATTTAATCCCCTCCATTCCCTAAAAAAAGAAAAAAATTATATTTGACAATTACCAAGAGTTTATATTTGGATTTCTCATTCCCTCTAAAAAAAAAAACATTTTTTACCTCATAGCGTTGGAAAGAGAAAACAAAGAAGAAAAAGAAAATCTAGAAAAATGTAACCATGGTGAAAAATTGAAGTTCCATAATGTTGTTTCGACAACCCTGGTTAGGTCTCTAAGATAGAAATAATTATTGTTCCTCTAAATTCTTATATTTGTTTCCGTCGTTCGAGCACATGCACAATGAGTTTTGGACCTAAACATGTAGACTTTTAAAGATCAAATGACAAGATTTCCGGTTGGCACGACAACACTGCCTTTATGCTATAAAAATATTGACAATCCAATAGCTAACTCTCTTCCTCTCTATGGTGTTCAACGTGACAATGATTACAATCAAATTTCCTTGTAAAAATGCTACAGATTAGTTTCACTCTTTGCTTCCAATTTCTTGTCTTTCTCCTCTGTCTACAAATATTTTCTACTAGAAATGGAAATATGCTTGAAATGACATGTTTCTTGACTATTTTTCACACAATCGTGAGGTTTTTGTCATATATATATATATATATATATATATATATATATATATATATAAGAGAGAGAGAGAGAGACCACTTTTACCTAATTAAAGGTTGTTTTAGTGAAAAAAAAAAAGATGAACATGTTTCTAAAGAGTCCACCAAATTTAGACTCATCATATTTTCGTTAGCAATTTTTTTTTTCTAAAAGATTTCTCACATTTTCAGAGAAAAATTGAATAATTGCTTGGAGTATCTTCCGTTGAGAATAATCAAGCTGTTTGGATGATATTTTCCATTTATTGGAACTAGTAATTTAGTTTATGCCTTCTATAAGATAAATGTTTATTTTTATTTAATTAAAACTTATAATAAATAAATATTTTTGACTATATAAATTATATTATAATTAAAATTTATAATAAATCAATATATTTGAATATATAAATTATACTTTTAAATTGTAATGAACAGTTTAGATGGTGATACAATATTTTTTAAACTATTAACAATTTCTTTTAAAAAAACTATTGAAATTTAATGTAGGGATCGAGATACAAAGCAAATTAAAGTAATAGGCAATTAAGAATATCAAGTATACAATGGTAGCATTGAGGTTAGAACTTGCGATACATACTATCCAAATTCTCCCAATCGGCCGACCTTAATTGTTTAGAATATCAAGTGTATATATAAAGATAAAAAAAAATTAATCTAAAATGGTTGAAAGAAGTTTTTTGGCTAGTTGTAGTGGTAGTGTGTGAAATGTACTTCTAGATGATAGAAAAAAAATAGAATATTAATGTTTAATTGAAAGAGTGAAAGTCTTACTCTTGAAGTTATATATTCTAATTTATAATACACGAGTAAATTAATTTTAAAGTGAATGCATGTTTGAAAACACATTTATAAAAGATATAAATGTACCTCAATTATGGTCTTTGATGCAAAAGCTACAATAGCTAGTAATAAGAGAAAAGCACGTTTAAGGGATTACAGATGCGGTTCCAAATATGCTATGAGTTATTGTAAGTAGAGTTGATTTTGAAAGAAGTGATTGTGTTTATGAATTTTTTCATTAGAAAGAATTCATTTCATTTGAGACTCACAAAATACACAGAGGCTAGGGTGGACCACCTATCAAGGTGGTCCAAGGTGGGTCATAATTTTTAATTGTTAGATTAATCTTGTTATTGTAGGTCAGTCCACACCAGATTCCCTTAACCCCCTCCCAACAACCCCTTCGACCACCATTCACCACCACCGAAGGTGATTTCCAATAGTGATGTTTCATTTTTGTTTTCTTTCTACCATTTCTCCATCACCCCTGCCCCGTCTTCTTGCTTTGAACACCAGCGACGCTAGCGTTATTGCCCTCATCAATAACTTGAAAGACCTTTTTTGGGGGAAAGCATTTTCAAATCAATGAAACCAATCTTGTAAACCCTAAACGATTTCCATATTTCCACATGGGCAATTGTTGCGCCACGTGTCGATGGACAAAATGAAGAACAAGAAGGTGAAGAAGGAGAACCCATTCACGATTGACTATAAGTTCAACAACAACATTGGGTTTTAAAGTCCCTGACGAGGCACAAGATTGAGGAGCATTATGAGCTGGGCCAAGGCGAGTTCGAGATAACGTACCTATGCATGGACAAGGAGACTGGGGAGGAGCTCGTGTGCAAGTTGATTTCGAAGAAGTTAAGGACTGTGATTGACATTAAGGGCGATGGTGTCAGTCCTTCTCATCACCATGCGATCGGGACCACTTGTGGTCCACCTCGTGCTGTCCATGGGTTGTCGGCGTCAGAGAAATCGTTGGAGAGGAAGGAGGAGAAGTGGCGAGGAAAGAAGAAAAAAATATTGAAACGTCACCGCTGAAAATCGCCTCTAGTGATGACGAATAATCGTCGGAGGGGTTGCTGGAGGGGGTTGGGAGAATCAAGTGTGAAATGATCTACGATAACAAGATTAATCTAACGGTTAAAAATTATGGTCTACCATGAACCACCTATCAAAGTGCTCTACCCTAACCTTCGTCCACAAAATATACCTATATTTAGACTTTAAAGTTAACATATCTTCTCATTCAAACAAAATTCTTCCAATTTTATTTTTAAAATATCATTCTCAAACACAAATTATTTTTTAAAATTCGTTTCTCTCAAAATTAATTCTTCCAAAATTTAAAATAAACAGATATTAACTTGTTCTTGTTGGCATTTTTTTTTTCGGCCCCCCGCCCCTTTCCTTTCTAAACGATCCTATGATTAAACATCATTATCACAATATAATATCAAAACCATCTTTACAATGATACTTGGATTTGTAAAAATGATTTCATCCTCCTGAGTAAAAACTCTCGAAGGCTAACCCGGTAATTCAAAATATCTTATGACCGTGAAATTTTGACAAGTGAGGAGAACAATCTAGAATCAGGATGCATTAGCTACGCAATCACATTAGCCACGCAGAATTGGTATACTTGTCCATTTCAGGTTTTTAACGGCCAAACAACCAGTTACCTTATTCCATTTTACGACATAATACTTTACATTAAACAATGGCATCGTGTCACATAAACCGTACACGTGTCCATAATTTCCGTAATTATGTTATTGGGTGCTTTATGTGGGCCCACGCGCCTCAATCGTCACCGTGTCGGCAACTGATATGCTATTATAAAGTTTTTGGACGGCTCCTTAGGACAAATTAATCTCTTGCGTGATGTAACGTCCGACTTGGTTTCCATTATTAACCAAAAACCAATGACCATGGTTTTCAGTTTGCTATTTTTTCATTTTTTGGATACTTTTTCATCATTTGACTTCTTGGTGATTGTTTTATGTATTTTCTTTTTACACTCAAATGTGATCCACGTGTAATTATCCTTTACTGATAAACATAACGAAAGAGTTTTTCTGTGGGGCACACTGTCTGTAATACATTATTGTGAATCCATTTAAATTTTGTTGTTGCTGCAGGTCTCGTACTGTGTATTGCGCTTACTGTTTACAATGTGGAGATGTGTGTGTATATAGTCTTAGCAGTGATATTTTAGTAACTCCAGATAATTATTACTAAGAGGGTTATAATTCTTCAAATTACTTAATTATGTGTGATTTTGTTTTTACTTGTTGTATGTTAAAAATAAGAAACAGAAAATATTGTATGATATAATACATATATTATAAGTGAATATCTACGCATTTTCATTCTCCTTAAATTTGTGCCGTTTATATCGTTATAGTTTAGCTGCTGTGTCTAATTTGTTCAAGATAAGGAGTGTGGATAATAAAAAATTGTTTGTTATACTAATGGAGGAGAATTAACTTTTCAAGTAAATATTTTTCGAGCCATGTCAACAAGTTGAAGGAATTTGGTCCGCACCCATGTTATAATCCAATTTTCTAAATATTTATCATTGATAAATTGGATTTAGCTTTTTTAAAGTAAAGAAATACACTTTAGAAGATATAATATAATTATAGTGTTGTTGATTATAAAATTAATGATTAAAATTGTGATAAAAATATATCCATGTGTATAATAATTAACCTATGAAATTTTTAAAATTTCAAAAACATTTTACTATTCGACAGCAATGTTACTTAATTGGGAGAATTGGGCTCGAATGATTTGAAACCCAAAGTTGTCTCCCAATGTAATGAATTTCTTTTTCGTGGGTGACTTCTATTTTCTCCATCTGGAACTTCTGTTTATTGATCATTGCTTTTGGGATGTGACCAATAGTTTAGGCTTAATCCTGATCCACTTGACGTTCTACTCTACAGTCTAGACTTTTACCCAAACCTTTATTTTATCTGGTTTTATTGCTCTTGTTTTACATTGTGATTTTTCTTTTTTCTGTAAGTGAATAAATCACGGTTATTAGATTTTAAAAGATGTTCGAGTTTTTTATTTTAGTTTATTTTATTTTTATCATATACGAGAGTAGACGGGTGAGATTATAAAAGAAAAATAGGCTTCTTTTGTAAAGCAAGTGCAATCCACAATGATCCATAAAATATCCCAATCAATTAGTGTTGTGAATTGTAATGGGATCTAGACTTGTATTGTTTTTAGAAAAATACAATCTTATCCATTTTAAAAGCAGTTTGGTATCTAAAAATCTTATAAGTTGAAACTACAGTTTTGTCTCAACTTGGGATTATCCTAATTATTTGAGCATGCGTCATTTTAAGCATTACGCAGAAAACAATCATTTACTAACACAGTTTATCAAACTTAGAAGCCCTTCAGACAGTATATTCAATAGGTAAATCGACATACCAAAGTTATTGCAACTAGACGGAATCAATTCAATTCCACCATTACCTGAAAGCAAATTAGAGAAGTGACCGAAATTGAATAAATAACATCGTTGGACTGTAGATGGATGAGAATTTAGGTGAAAAACCATAAATGCGGATTATGGTAGCACTATTTGATATAAAAACAGACAAGAAGTTCAAAAGTCATAATTGGACACTAATTATTTGTTTAGACAATTAAAACGTAAAGAAAACATTATATCAAAAATTTATGACGTGTAGAATTAATTTGTTTAGATATTTTAGTTCATATTTGGTTTTACATAAAAAAATTTGTTAGAATTATAAAAAATCACTTTTACGCATTTTTAACTGGTTGATCACCTTTAGAATAGTTGAGAAGAGAGTTTTCGCTAATAGCGTGTTTGAGACAAATTGAAATTTGAAGATTTCAGCTATTTTTTGAGAAAAAGCTATTTGTGAAATGTTCTCCGACGGAAAGTAATTATCGGTAAAGTCGATGAATACTTCGCACCTATTACATAGTAACCAAAAAAATTCTTTTAAGACATAAAAATTATGAAAGTAATACATGTGACTAGGAGTCGAATTCCATGTTTAAAAGAACAAATTATCTACCAACTAAGCAAACTTTGTTGTTCATATTTATGCATTATATTACCACAAAAGAGACATGAAATAAATAAAACACTTATTTAAATTAATGGCAAGACAGTATTTATCTCCTACGATTGTGAAATAACCACACCATTGACACCAGATTATAAGCAAAAGGGCCAAACAATAGCTTTTGGAAAAAGAAAACTGTTTTTAGCATAAAGCTTATTTGAACAAAAAAATAAAAATAAAAATCAATTGAAAAAGTTTTCAAAAGGTGAAAACAGCTTTTGTGATAAAGAGTTTGGGGATGAGGTTTTTGGAGAGTTAAGTTCAAAATTCATTGTCGCTATTTTACATAAAAAAATATATATATGAAAAGTTATTTTTTTCAAGCAGTAGATCAAAAGCTGATGGGCCTTCCAAACTCACAAGTGGGTGATCATTGAATGAGCCAGCCCACATAGTATGAAGTTAAGTTGCATTTACAGCCCCAAAAGCAGAAAAAGTGACAACATTGCTTGAATATGAAAATTTCGAATTTTCACGTCACGTGAGCGACACCGATAAATCGGAACAAAACAAACAACCTTAGGCCTGATGCCTGAACCAGACACCATCAATATCATCCTCCATGGTTGCGAAGATGAACATGCTTTTCTTTCTTCTCCTTTTTTCTACCACAATTTCCTCTTCTCTTGCCAAGGGTTCCTTGCAACAAATCCTTGTTCCTTCAGGTCTTCTTTGCATCTCAAACTATGCATATTGCCTTTGTAAAAGTTTCTTTTTGGTTTTTTAATATACTTAAGACAGGGAAAGAAATGGGTTCTTGGAGATTTGTTTATTTATTTATTTTTAAATTCTTGGCTCAACCAATCTGAAACTCATAATTTGGCTCCATCAGGAATTAAGTTATAATAACTATATTCAAGATTTGGAGTTTTTTATATTATGATATTCTTTATAAATAATTTTGGACTTCCTGATGTTCTGCATGGATGAGACAGTGGGAATTTCTTTAGTCTTTTTACCCTTTTCTTGACCAAGGAATCTTGACTTGCATCTGGATTTATATTGTCAGTTTATTTTTATTTCAATTGTTTGCTTTAGAAGTTTGAAGTGAAATATTACAACTTTGGGGGGTCAGAATTTGCATGGCTGTAATAATTAGCTTGATGACATTTGTTGTTTAGCTTGAAAAGTGGAATTTTGAATTTGAAGTTTCTAACTGCATGTTTATGTTGGTATTAGAAGAATTCAATAAATGTAGCAATGCAAGCCGTGCAAGGCATTTGTTAGAGGATGAATCTCGGGCCCAGTCAAGGTAATCATAACGGCTCTTCTCTTGGACAGCTATGATGTAGTTATTGCTATTATGCTTTGTTCTGCATTTAACTTCAAATAGTGTATTTTCATTTTTAATGTTTACTTATTTATTTATTTATTTTCTGTAGCAGTATTGATTTGGCACAAGGATATATGTCCAATGCTGAGCTTGAAAGGGCCATCAAAGAATTTGGACAAAGATGCAGCAACATTTCTAGGATATACAGGTGATTCCTCATACTTGTGCAGTGCTTCTTTCTTAATTATATATTTCAAAATTATGCCTCAAAAAAGGACATTAGAGCTTAGTGTTTATTAATACCATTTTCTCGAATAAATGAACTTTTTAAAAAGGCCATACCTCTTGCGATTGCTCAACTGACTTGCAATTGGTTTCTCTCTTTGAGGGATTCTTGGAATGGGCTATCAGTATTGGGAAGAGTGTAAATGGAGTTCCACTGGTAATTTCTTTTCTTTTTGGAATTCATTCATAACTTACATTTGAATTAAATAGTTTCATTTAAGTGAGTGTCGTTACTTTTTTTTCTTCATTCATTCCGTATAGTGGGTGATAGAGATTTCTGACAAGCCAGGAGAAGAAGAGACTGAACCTGCATTTAAGGTGAGTGTTTGCCGCCCAATACCAGTGAAGCAACTAGCTTATGATATTGTTTTATTTAAATTTTGCTGCTTTTGACGGGGAAATATTATGCAGACATTTGAAACTTTTAAAGTTAGAATATGATGACACATTGAATAGTAGGAATGGACACAAACATATTGACCTAACTTTTCCACTCATTTTAATCCTCTTGATTCCTTTCCCTTTTTACACTTTACTAAAATTGATTACTTCGTTGAAAATAGAAAAAACTATAGCATTATGTTAGAATACCACTTTATCTGGTGGTTATAACTTAAGAATTCATGTTCATTAATTCTCCTATCTATGTCGTATGGGATACTTGTCTTGATATTCCAAATTCTTTTTGTTATTTATTAGGAACACTAATGCATTCTGCATGCATCAATTTACTGAACTGGCAGGAGTTTATTGGGGTAAGTGATTAAATAATTCAAGGATTTGAAGTCTAAAAGAAATCGTTGGCTTTTAAGTGTGTAAAAGACATTTGTCATAAGAATCCCACTCCATGTTCAACACCCCTCTAAAACAATGATCTTAGCTAACCTGTAATGAGGTGTGAAATGATCTTAGGAACTACTACCCAAATACTCAATTATTTTTTTCTTTGATGTTTACGTTTTTGTGCATAAGTTTTAATGAACTCTTGTTGCATTTTCTCTCAAGAAATTCTTCTTTTATTGGATTCTTTTACTCATATATGGATTAGATTTTTTTTCCTTTTCTGGCTATGATTTTTGTGCTCTACGCCATATTATACTTCTGCTTCGTGTTATTTAATTCCCTGAAGAATATTCTGTAGTCTTGTATTCAGCAATTCTATGACTATTAATACTGATGCAGTATATTGGAAATGTGCACGGTGATGAACCTGTGGGACGCGAGCTTCTTATATTTTTGGCCAATTGGTTATGTGATAACCATTTGAAAGATCCTTTGGTATTTTTCTTTCCTTTATTTGCACAGATATATTCTTATCTCTTTCCCTGTGTTTGCATGCATGCATAACAAATATGTGCCTTTGCTGTTCTTTTGCTGATACTGGTGCAAATTTTTGAAGTTTATAAACTGATGCAATATCTATTATTGAGCACAAAAACTCTAGCGACTTGCCAAGAGAAAATTATGCTACAGCCTGATAACAATCTCTTTCATTTTTTTCCTGCATTGAAACTTTTATTAAGAAAAAAATAGAAAGAAAGTAATCAAATCAAGGCTTTTCCATCCTGCTGTATATCCACTAGTCAAATTTCATGAAAAATCCCAGAGGAAGGAATGCTCCATTCATTTCAATTTCAAACTTCAGATGAATGAATGTGAAAAGACTCTATTTATGTTACAACTTTATTTAATAAATAAACACGAACTATATTTTCAATATATTGGAATTCAGTTAATCAGCTTCAGTATTCATGTCCTGCATTTGTCAGTGACACTAATATTATTTTATGATTCAGTTTTTTCCTGTACAATGTCTGACTTTTAGTGAAATGTTTCAGGCGGCATTGATTGTGGAGAATGTTCACCTTCATTTACTTCCATCAATGAATCCTGATGGGTTTAGTTTAAGAAAGCGTGGTAATGCTAATAATATTGATCTGAATCGGGATTTTCCTGACCAGGTATATATATGTTTTTTAATACTAATAGTAATCTGTATACAATATGTTGATGAAATTGGTTGAAGTTCATTGTTACTATGAAATCAAATTCTAATATTAGAATCAATATTGATGTTTTCACCGTTATGACTGAGATTTTATATTATGGTCATAAGATCATTCTAATACTTGATTTACTTTTCTAAATGTCAATACATAAATTTATGTTACCTTTAATTGATGATTTTAATATTAGAACCATGAGCTTTTACTTCCTGGATGTGATGTATACATATCTTTACCTTTTATTTGCATTTAGTTTAAATTAGAAGTGACACTTTGTATATCATGTTGTTATTTGTTATAATTACTGCTATTTCTTGCTAGAGATCATCTGAACATTAACCTACTATGTCTCAAATGAAACAACAGTTCATTTTTATAAATGATGATGAGGATTCCCGGCAACCTGAAACAAGAGCAATAATGAATTGGTTGAGAGATATACGATTCACAGCATCTGCCACTTTGCATGGGGTATTAATTATTTGGAATTCACATAATAGTTTGCTTGATTTATTTATTTAATTATTTTTGTAATGTCTACTCTGGCTGAGCTGTTTATTTTCAGTTTTTCTTTTACTTATGGGGATCCTGCTATACATCAAGGAATTATATCCTTGCTTTCATTCTATAATCTTTCTATTTTCTCTATTAGAAGATACACAGTGCCACAGCAGTATTATATGGGTTTGGTTAATGGCAATAAGATAAAATTGTCAAAAGTCGTTGAAAACTTGTTTTCTTTTCAGAAATCTAGAATATGAAGGTAACCAGTTTCCAGTGCATACTTCCTGCTTTCTGAAATTCTGGATTTTTTTTTTCCAGGTGGTTTATTTCATTTTATATTTCTTCTTTCACCCTATGTTTGGATGCAGAGAAAGAAAAAAGGAGGAAAAAACAAAATTTTGAAATTTTATATGTTTTATCTTCATTTCTAATTTCAATTTTTTTTTATCTTTCCTATTTTCCCCCTCGTCAGAATTTTGTTTAAATTAAAACTGAATTTTAGTAACTTTGCTGCATGTATTCTGCCAGTGTTTACATAGCTTGTGTTCATTTCTTCACTGACATTCACTTTTTTTTTTCCCTTCTTTCTATTTCATTCTTTGGTTGAAAAGGCCAACCTATGTGAAATAATGCTGAATAGTTCATTAGTAATTATCATATTTATATGCAGAATTTTTTCATTAATGGTGTCTTTTTTTTGAACCTTAGGGTGCACTTGTTGCAAATTATCCATGGGATGGTTCCAATGATAAAAGGTGCTAAATTACTTTATTTGTATTCATTCCTCACTATTTGATTTGCATTTTGTGTCTTCTTTGCAACCCATTATGTGTGTTTCCTATATCATATGAATAAACGTGATTTCACTTGCTTACCATGTTTTTTTCTACTTAAAGAAAAAATTTTACCACTGCTATAAGACTTGCAATGTTGTATGGAACCGAATGTTGGACAGTAAAAAGCAATAAGAGAATAAACTCAATGAAGCAGAGATGAGAATGTTGCATTGGATGAGTGAACATACTAGACAACATAGAATTAGGAATAAATGCATTAAAGAAAAATTTGAAGAACCACCTATTGTAGAAAAGATAGTTAGAAACTTGTCTTTGGTAGTTTGTGCATGTGTGAAGAAGACTTGTAAAAGCTCCCAATAAGGAGAGTAAATCAGATGGAAGTTAGCCCCATTGCTAGAGGCAAAGGGAAATGAAGAAAAACTATAGGTGAAATTATTAAGAATTTAGAGGTCAATAGTTTGTCTATAGACATGATTTATGACTGAACATTATGACGTCATTTGATCCATCAATGTCATGGGAAATGCTTGGTTGTTGTTGTTCTACCAAGAGTGCTATATTTTAATGTTATTGCTTGTTAACTTGGAATATGGTTACCAATGTTTCCTCAAGCTATCTTGTTGGATGTCAAATCTTTTGCTATTTTAAGTTATTAACATCTTGTGAGTGCTATGTTTTAATGTCACTACTTATTAAGTTTGAATATGCTTACCAAGCTTTGATTGTTGAAGATTTCTTGCTGGCTATAAAATCTTTTGTTATTCTAAGTTATTAATTATTTCATTAGATACCAAAATGAGTTTCAGACCTTATACTAATGTCAACAACACCAAGGGAACTGTGACTTTAGGACATACATGATGTCATATGTTGTTTGCTATTCTTGCTTTCAGACCATCTTTAGTGCATTACATTTATGTAGAGATGTATAATGACATGTTTCCAATCTTGACTCTTGTGTTGAATTTGTATATTGATATGAATAAATTACAGGACAAAGTACTATGGATGTCCTGATGATGATACATTTCAATTTATGGCAAGTATCTATAGTCACTCTCATTACAATATGTCTTTAAGCAAGGAATTTCTGAATGGAATTACAAATGGAGCTGCATGGTAATGTTGTCTGAAAATATTGCACAGAAGTTCATTACTGAAGTCTGTTTCCTTTTAATAAGTGCACAAATTACAAATGATACTCACTGCAGGTACCCTCTATATGGGGGGATGCAAGATTGGAACTATATACATGCTGGCTGTTTTGAGTTGACCTTGGAAGTTAGTGATAATAAATGGCCTAGTGCTGCTGAGGTTAGTTCTAACTTCTAAATCCTAGCAGTCCTTAAAATTACAAGTATATCTGGAATAAGGAAAAATAATTAGGGCAAATTACACTAACATCCTGAGGTTTAATGAAATTACACTTGATACCTTTTCCTTTTTTGACATTATTTTGACCTTTCTTGATCTATATAAATGCATAAAAATTCAGGGGAAGTCTGTGTTAATGGGAAGGGTATATAATATTATGTTGTTAAATAAATTAATGGAGGTTTGTATAAGGTCAAAAAAAGGAAGGGTTTTGAGTGAAATTGTGTTAAACCTCTGGGTGTGAATGTAATTTGTCCAAATAATTATAACAGGAGAACATAAAAAAAGCAAGAAAATCTTGAGATGCATTCTGAATTTCTGACATTATTCAAGCATTCTATTTAAAGTTTCCAGTATTAAAACAAGTAGGATAAGAGAATATGTTTTTAGCTGACATTTTGCTGTAGATCTGTCTGAAGCCAGATGAATTTTCATTGACAGATACTGAGAGCCAAATTTTAGCAGTACAACAGTCCATCCATTTTTACTATTCACACCCCCTGAAATTTTTTCAGATTGTATACAATACCCCTCCTTTTTCTATCCCTACACTAACCCCTTTAATTGTTTGAAAGATATTACACTAACATCCCTTGTACATTACACTAATCCCCCTTAATTGTTTGAAAAATATTATATTGTGTACCCCTATAGGGGAGGTTGTTGTAAAAGTTAAAAAAGCAAGATGATTATGTGCAATCTAAAAAAATCTAAGGGGTGTCAGTATAGTTTACTCTTACTATTTTTACCTAGATCTTATCTGCTCCATCATTAAAAAAAAAAAAATCCTCCTTTTTTGATGGTAATGAGTTTTCTCCACATCCTTTTACACGAGTATGATTTGGACTATAGTTACCCATAATCTAAACAGAAACCCCATTGTTTGATGTCATCATAATTTATTTCAGTTTCAGTTTCTTTTTATTGCACTGTCTCTTCTATTTGCTCTTGACCATCATAAGCATGAGACACCGATAGGCATGTAGAAGTACAGGCCATAAGGCACCAGACATAACATTGACAGTACGGTGGCTAATAGGAATATTCACTATGGGAATAACAGAATTTCGACATGCTAGGGAGGAGTGAAGTGTGAACTCTGTCATAGAAAATGATTAAAAGGAGAACGAGGAAGAGAGGGAGGGCAGGCAAAAATGAGTAAGGTGAAGGGGTGGAGTATTCTGTGTATCTGCAGAATTTCATTTACTTTCCTGCATTTGTTTTTGTGATTTCAGTCTCAACAAAGAGCTACCTCCACTTGTAAGGAGCTTGTTTTTCATTATCTGTACCCTAATTCTAAGTATCTGTCAGATACTTGGTTTGCATGATTGGCATCTACATATTATTAGTATTTTTTACTTATTACTATGAAAAGTTACTTATGATGACACCTGTTTACTTTGTTAATATGTAGCTTCCTATTCTTTGGAGATACAACAAAATGAGTATGCTTAATCTTGTGGCAAGCCTGGTGAAGGTATGCTGTTTCTGTTTATATATGCTTTACAACTATTGTGAAGTCTATATCCTGTCCTTTTGCTTCAGAATTTTTTGAAAAGCCCTTGAATGGTTCATGTAAAATATTTGAGAGAGAGGATGTAGGAGACAACACTGCTGAGTGAATGTATAGTTGTATAAAAGTGACCCTGACCTTGTGCATCAGTTTTATTTATAAAGAGAATGAGGCTCTTTACAGCATGTTGTACAAGTGTGTAGTATGAGAACACTGCTAATACAGCTATATGCAATAAAGAATTATATTATATTACATACAGTTTACCATAATGGCTACTATTTCAACAGTTCCCGATGGTAAAATCATATTTTCTTTTTGACCGTTGAAATGACTTAACCCATAAGGTCACCTTTGCTCACAAGGAGAATGCAGATAGAGATTAGCTGAAGACAAAAACAAGAATCAGGAAATAAAAGTTTTTAATCCCAACTTCTCGCTAATGGAACTGAACATCTCCCATCATTACAATTACAGTTTACACTTTACACTAGAGAATCCACATCAAATGCAAGCGTGGCACATCAAAGAAATTACTCTCACCCTTCAGATTCTATTCTAACAGAAAATAGATCCAAAACATATTTAGGCTCAGTCGATGTATCTTGACAAGGGAGAACATAAGCTTCTATGAATTTTTAGTCATGTCCTCATGCACACTTTATACTATTAATCCCAAGTTACCAACTAAGGCCGTGAAGCCTTTTTTATGTGATTATCTACTCAGAATATGTTTAAAGGGCAATGTGCACAAGGAAAAGGAAAGTTTAGAAGGGACTTCAGCACACTGAATTGCTTTCTATCAATTGCTACCATGTGCACATTATCCTTTAGCAGACCCTGCTGTTTCCCTTGGTTTCACACACATCCCATTCTTCCCTTCAATTTATACAAACATTGAAGGAAACCTGAAAGATTCAGTTTCAAAATGCTAGAAATAAGATGTGCAATTATATTTGATGACAGTTCCATATTTTTGTTTATTGGGCTTAGTTGTACTTTATTCTTTCTGCTATATTTTATTGGATTAAAAGATGACCTTTTACATTATATTTCAAAATATGCATAGGAGATCGGTTTGCAGATTCTCATATTTGCCTATGCCCTATGTTTAAGGTGTCGGTTCCATTGCTTTTTAATTAGATTGATTAGCTATTTGTTTTCTACTCTCTAGACAGGAGTGCATGGAAGAATATATTCTTCAGGCGATGGAAGGCCATTACCAAGCTCTATAACTGTCAGTGGAATAAATTACACAGTACGTGTGAAAAGTACATTTTTTTTTTCATTTTTCTTTTTAAACCTCTTGGTCTCTATCCCCCCCCTCTCTCTATGTCTTTTCCATGTTAAGAAGTATGTATCTATCTGCGCACTTTTGTTCAATTTGATGATGACATCAAATTTTTATGTGAGTTTCCAATCTTGCTACAGTTTTACCCCTAAAGATTGCATGAATCACAAGGACTAATCTAATCCCATGACATGGGATATGTTCTTTCTACTTTATATAGAATTGTTCTATGCCCTTGTTTCTTATATTGAAAAAATTGGTTTTTTTGACGGTGAACCAATGAATCTTTATGTGCTCATTGTTCCTAGGTAGTAGGTACTCTTGCATTCATGCTTTTTGTAATAGGCCCCATAATTTAAATTTATTTAGATAATAAAACCCTGTGGTAATACACTAATGGTAAAACTTATTCATATACTACGTGAGGAGTAAAATTATATTGAAAGGGGGAAAAATGAAAATAGGTTAAATGGAGGATAAAGGAAATAGAAAATGAGCAGAAATATTAGAAGGGTAATTTTAACAGAGTTTAATGGTCATACACTGTCAGTGTAAAAACTTTTATACTGTTAACTAATTAGAAATCACTGTATGACTTTTAAGGTATTTATTATTAAAGTCAACATACTTATCATATATGGTGATTTGTGACTAGATGACAATATAAATTTACTTTATACTGTCAGTGCATAACCTATTTTCTCAAAAATTCTAGCAAAGAAAGTTGTTTTCCCCCTCCTTTAACCTATTTGTAGGCTAAAATCTTCAGGGTCTTTCAGATAATAGATATCAGGATTTAGAGAGTGATTTAGCATTGGTTCGATCAAAATTTTTTCTGATACTTTGGTTAGAAAAAAGTCAGCAAAATTTGGGCACTAGACAGTTAATCTGCCTACTGCAGTTGTGTTTATTTAAATGAGCATTTCCTATTTGATTTTTTAGAAGCTAATGATCTAAAATGACATTCTAAAGAATTAGGATTACATTTTCAGGCTTCTGGAAAATTCTTTTCCCACTTCCCAGCATTGCCTTTTCTTACAATGCTGATCTATAGTTGTACTCTGCATATTTGACTTACTGATTTATTAGACAAAAATGTTAAGTTTAAACTTCATGTTTCAATTGATAGCTTATGGATTGTTTTTTTTTTTTCTCTGCTACAATTCTTGATATTTTTCAACTGCATGTTTGATTTTAAGCTTCACTTTGATGATGTAATTTGGGTCTGTTAATTTTCTGGACTAACAGGTTAGAGCTGGAAAATTTTTTGGTGACTATCATCGCCTACTTGCCCCAAGAGATAGATATGAAGGTATTATAGTATAGATTGAAGCCCACCCTGAAGATATTCTGAAATAATTAAATAATAAAAATGAAATTCTCATGATTTGGTGAAATCTAGGTGGGTTCTTAAGTTGCCTGAAGACAAGTTAAATAAATTATTACATCAAATGAAAAGACTTTGGACATTCAGTTCCCTATTATTACAATAAAGTTAATTCATGTGAAACTTTGGGCTCTAAATTGAACCCAACGGGAATTCAGATTACGCTGTACATTAGCGAAAAATTCCTGGATGGAATATAGATTTCATCACAACCCAGATGACGATATCCTATTTTTTTATATCCATTATTCAATTTTCAATTTATGAGTTCTGTAATCAATTTCTCAATCTAAATTGCAGTAGTGGCAACCATGCCTGGCTACAAATCAAAGAATACAACTATTTGGTTGGACGACGGACCTGTGACGTTGGATTTTGTTCTTGAGCCTGAAGTCAGTGTCAAAGGGAGTGTACTACAAAATGTCTATGATTGCAACTGTAATAGTAAAAGCAAACAAGAATTTGTTCAGTTTCTTTGGGGAGCTCACTTGGAAGTTTACTTTGTTTTCATTGTTGTTTTAGGATTTTTATTTTTATTATTTCAGAGGAGAGTAAAAGCCAAATGTTCAACAAGTAGACAATCAGCGGGGGCAAAAAGAACTGTTGAGGTTTGATGTTGTTGATAGGTTATTTGTATTAAATTTTGTTGTATACTAAGGTGGGTAGAGAAACAAACCTTTTTGAATCTTGTAAAGATTTCTTCAGATGGACTAGCGTGAATTCATATTACTGAACGCTTCTGTTTGAAGAAATTAAAACTATGCCTATATGAATATTTCTGCAGATGGATAAGGTTAGTTCATGTTACCGAATGCTTCGATTCTTGAAATATTGTCCACTTCAGTTCTTGAAAGGAAGAACATGGATGAAAAAAGAAATTAAAAGAACATTGCCCAAGATATTCAATTGCACTGGTGTGGACACCTAAAGAATAATTTATCCATGAGATTATCCAAATTCTTTAACGATTAGTCTTGTTAAAAAAAAAGAAATTTCTCAAGTTGTGAAAATAAAATTATCAAAATAAACTAATGGATGCAAAATATTAAATAGGGAGCCACTTTGAGCAGTGTACGCGCAGGCACCTGATAGATCGTTAGCACAAATTAAAAGGCAAGAGAACAGGTTCAAATTTGAAGACAAAAAAAAAAATAACAAAAAAATCAATTGAATTCTTAACTATAGTGCTACAATGCATGACCACACGAACCATTTTAGAGAAAACTGCTGAACCTAGAACAGATATTCTTGTTTTTGCACAGGTAAAAGCTAACAATAACTCGAACAAAATACCCGTGAATTTCAGAAAAATTATAAAAGCACCATTTGGGCGGGAAAAAAAATCATTAAAGATTGATATGTAGAGCTGGACGGTCCTAATTTATAACCTGGAATAAATTAATTGTATCCATTAAACAATTTACTAATTTTTAATGTTGAGGCACCCCAAAAAAGTATGTAGTCCTCAAGTTATATCTCAAAGCCGTTAACTTTAATTTTTCACCCTCCATGCATAAGGTGGTGTAGGTCCAAGGAATGAAAATAGGTCAGACCGCTTGATAAGGGCATACGACCTAGTTTACATCAAGTCAGGCTAGACTTTTTTACTAAACAAATTAGGCCAAGACTTTTATAAAGACTTATTTAATTAAAAAAATCAAGTTTTGGGCCATTTATAAGGCCTAACAAACCAACTTATTTAAGTAAATATAAATAATCTTTTGTTAGTATTATTATTATATTAAATTTTTTATAATGTATTAAAATCACATGTTTATTTACCTTTTAAATATTAAGCATTTTACATATATAAAGAATCAAGCCTATAATCTTATTAAAGGATAAATTTATATTCTATTTAAAGGTCTTATTACAAAATATACTTCTAAATAAGTTATCATGAAAGTCATATTAAACCTTAAGCTTATATATAAACAATTTAAACTCAACTCTTATCAAGTCTAATCTATTTACTTTCACCCATTTCCTATGCCTTGAGTAGTAGTAGTTTTAATTTTCATAATTTATATTTTGTTTTACATAGAGTTTTTCTCTACTAATCTATTAGTTGATTAATTTATTTAGAGATATGTCACACATATCTAAAAGCTTTAATATGAGATAGATTTTTAAATAAACTAACAAGCCAAGTCAAGCTTTCAAAAAGACCAGGTCAAACTTGAAAAAAAAACTTATGACAAATAACAAGCCAAGCTTGGGTCTTAGATTTTTTTAAATAGGTCAAGCCTATTTAAGCAAAGTTTTGTTCGGCTAACCTACCTCCACCTCTATCCAAGACATACAATATTCCAAGCACCCATTTGTTTTACAGTTGGGTAAAATTAATTTTAAACTGTTTAAATATAATTAAAATATGCATTCAATTAATTTTAATCATAAATTTGCATTGAAACATATGTTTTTCATTAAAAAATGAAAAAGATGAATTTTTGGGGGGATAAATATATTATGAGCTTCAATTTTTTTTCTTCCTTCCAACCATTTGTTACAGCCTGCTGGTGCTCGAATGAGGGGGAAAAAAAAGAATAATTTTCTGCAGAAATAGAAAAGATGAAAAAGATAAATAAATTTACATTTGTTACAGTCTTTGCTTTGTCAGCCTATTTAGAGAAAGCTCCAGGCTGGCCCAGATTTTATTCAGGCTCTGACAAAGCCCAAATTTCAATTGAGGCTTAAATTTCCAGGTCCAAAAGGGCTTGTCTTGAGCTGGACCCTTTCAGGTCCGGCACCAATTTAGGAATGAAGCAGGGGAAGAAGCTGAACAAAAACTGGCTCAATGCAATCATGAGATTAAATTAAATGTGCATTGCAACATCATCAGCTTAACCCTGCCTAGAAGAAACTCATTTCTGAGTCTCAGCTTTAGGGTGCCGCCTCTGAGCAAGAATTTGCTTTGTCTTCTCAAGAACACAAAAAAATATTGAACCTCCAACTCCTATCCACAAAACTCTAGGCCCAATACCCTGCAGGACAGTGCAAACGTAACAAAGTTAATAGTATTAGGCATTCAGTAAGCTATTTGCTTAAAGAATACAAATAATGATTATGGTGTTACACTGTATCTCAAGAAATATCCATACCTTGAAAAAAGCATGAGTTCCTTCTTCTTTAACTATTGTCCTCACACAATCACTAATGCCTTTGTAATGGTTTTGTGATCCCTTAAGTTAGTGAGAGAGAGATTTCAAATCAAACATGTTTAAAAAATGAGGGAAAGCAACATAGCAAATCTTTAGAAAAAATCAGGAGTTCCGTTTTGGACCCCTATCAAAAATTTCCTTCAAATAATAAGAGAAGAAAAAAATTCTCTGTACCTGAACCATCAATCTGGTCTTTACTACATCAAGAGGAGTTGTAACTGCTCCAGTTATGGCACCTATCAGGTATCAAATTTACCATTCTCAGTTCAAACAAATTAAGCTGGGCATACTATTTCTGAGTAAATAGAACATTGAAAAAATATACACTGATTTGAAGCTAAATTTGGCTGTAACAAAGCTTCCTTACGGCCTAGATACTAGTTTAAATTATTGGTTCAGCATTTTGCAAATTGTCATACTATCTTCACTTTAATGGGACTTTTTACCAACTTGCAGGCCCAGCCAATTGTGAAATAGTTTAACTTTCACAGAAAATATTATGGCAACATTAGGAAATTAGTTAAAAAAAAAAGGAACAAGAACCAACATTTAAAACAAAAGTAAAGAAGGCAACACTACCGATTATGATACCCTTTTACAAGAAACCCACTAGGGTCGGCCTAGTGGTGAGGGGTTGGGGTAGTATGTATGAGATCATAGATTCTAACTTTAGTACAACCATCGTAAACTAAAAAAAGAATAGAAATTTCATATGAATTCAGCAATACAAGTTTGTCATGAATTCCAGGAAGTAAACAGTAACATGTACTTGAAGCATGAACATAAATATCAAAGAATCATTGAGTATTTCAACAGAGAGCTTCTAATAGATATGTAGTACCAGCCACTGCCCCAAGCATAGCATTCTCTGGATCATTAGGATCTCTTTTTGCCTGCAAAGAAACAAAATTCAGAAACAATGGAGTCCCTCTGGAGAGCGTTCTGTTATGGATAGATAATAGAAAAATTTATTAGACAGAAAAGATGGCAAAGTACGGAGAGGAGAAGATATCATCCAAAATAGAGTGAGTGAAAAAACAGATATAATGAGGAACATTTAAAGACTCAATAATGTAGTAAATCTGTCCAATCTCTCTGAATATAAAAAAGAGCAACTCGCTTGAGACAGCCAAAAGCTTAACACCAAACAGAAGCAACAAAACAATACTATTCCTTAAAAAAGATTAGGGACAAAGAGACATCCATAGACTGTAAAGATGCAAGAAATTTGCTACAACTAAGGCACGATGTGAGAATTTCATTTCACTCAGTACCGGCCAAAGCACTATTTCAAATTAATCTTCAAGCCAGAAACAATCTCAAAGAACTGTAGAATATAGAGAGAACATTTACAAAACTATCTCTATCTTTTTCCAAAATAAAATAGTGTCACTTCAAAGAGAAGATAGAAAAACCATAATTCCTTGTGAAAAGAAAAGAGACCTCTATCAATCAGCCAGGAAACTTGGAAAAATGCTAGAGACATATTTAACACTTGCTTTCCAATACACTGGTGAATTTCCTGAAAGTTCCACTAAAAAGGGAGAGAGCCCAAGTTTTTTGGTAGGACCCACATAAAATTTACCCAATAATAGATTGTGTTCCAAAGAGGGTGTCAATGAGAGTGTTGTTAGCATATACATCAACCCCATGGTAAACAGGAAAGATAAGCCACATTCTCTCAAGGACTTTGTCTAAGTAACCTCAACTCACTTGACCATAAGCTTCCTAAAAATTTGGTTTAAAGACTAAATTCTGTTTATGCAAATTTGTTGCATCTCTCACCACCTCATTTGCAACAAGGGCCGCAACAGAAATTTGTTTACTTGGAATGAAATCCCTTTGGTTTCCCATAATGGTATCTTATAGCACCTCATTCAGGCAAAGAGAGAGAGAACCTTTGCAGTAATCTTATAATATATATGCTAGAAAGTAGAAACCAAAGTAATGGGCATAAAGTCCTTAATCCTGAGCTAATTACAATAATATCTAACAATCAATGCCCAAAATTCAATAAATAGTTTAATATTAATTACAAAAATTCTAATGAGCATAACATTACTAGTTTCATGGAATACTTTTCTTCAACTCATACACAAATGAGATATATAATTTTACATGAAACAGAATGCTTCATTTTTTTATAGATGATTTAGAACAAATGGGAACTTTTATAAAAATCCACATAAATCAATAGGCACTTCAAATATTAAGCTTACCACCAGTTTATACCCGATACGGAGCTGCTCGTAAATGCATAATTCTATAGCATCAAATGGTAAATCTCGCAATAAGAAAGATCCATATCCCTACAATCTCACAAAAACATAAGTAGAGGTCAAGTCAGGTAAAAAAAAAAAAAAAACCAAAGTTAGCATATATATAATATTTATTCAAATAGCATGTAAAATGGAAAAGCCAAAAAACAATGTAAAAAGGCATTATGGTTTTGATCATAATCCTGCAAACAACATCATATCTCCTCTCACATAAAACTTCTTTCCAGAGTTCTCTGAATAAAAAGCACCACCCAGAACAATATTTTAAAGCAGAAATCATATGCTACCTCGAAATTATTAACTAATTAATGGTCATTCCTAAGATACGAAATTAAGTAATACATACCGCATAAAGACCTTTAAAACCCTCATTAGCAACAATAAGACGGACAGCATCCGGGGCTGATCTAAATTGACCAATTTGCATCCTTTGCTTAACAACCTAGAAAGACATGAATAAATTCCAAGTTCAAGATAGTGGAAAATATTTGGCAATAAAAGAAGTAAATCAAGCTACTTACCTCAGTTGGAACACGAACAAGAGAAGAAGCAACTCCTCCAACAGCACCTGCAGCCTGTATCCAGCTTCAGAATATCAAAATAACAAAAAAATGAAAAGAAATGTCAACCCCCCTGCCCCCCCACCTTCTAGGTCAGGGCACCAGACTAAATGGCTTGTGTGCCAATCATTTAAGACAAGCTTGATGCTGGGCCGATCGACATAATAGCTCATCAAAAAGTTCAGTTAACTAGTCATTAATATTATAAGGCTTGGCCTTATGTAGACTGAGGTTTTATGAAGTTGTTCTACTATAAGTGTTGCAGACCATTGTAAAATATTATAAGGCCGCTATCTCATTGGATTGACCAATTGATTAATAAAAAGTTTTTGTGAAATTTCTTATAAATATGGTGAATAACTTACAAAATGTTGGATATTATGATAAGTTTATAAGGTTTTAAATTAGAAAAGATTGACTTTGGGGCATAGCTGAATCACATTTTACTTTGCTATGTCTTCCCCTTTTAGTTTACAAAGGTTGAAATGTACCTACAATATGTATATATAATCAGACATGTTTGGGAATATGCTTTGGTGGTACCCTCGCATTTCAATGTCATATAAAAGAACTGTGCTCTCATGTTTTTGGTCATGTACTGACCTTGCTGCCACTCCTGGTTTGTGTATCCTAGGATTTATCTCAACTAAGTAATGCTATGAACTTAGCAAATTGGTATACAAACATACAAAAAGTCATGTAAGAATTCAGAAAGTGGCTGGGGGTGAAAAGATTCATCACATAAATATCTAAGGTGAAAGTTGGTGGCACATGTCAAATAATGTCACAACATGGATAATTTGAACAGATTGTCCCTTCTAAAGAGAGCCAACTTACAAAATGAGCCACAGCACTGAGATTCTCAGGCAAAGACTTTAGCAATTGCTGCTTTGTAGGCTCATAAACACCAATAAAAATTGCTGAAGCTCTGCAAGAGAGGAAGAATAGTCTATCAGGTCAGGCATATGTACTGCATAAACTAATCAATTAAGAAGCAATATTTTTACCAAAATAAAAGAATGTTAGAGGTCAATGTGTCCTGAAAACCTATCTTAGTATATTGTGTTTTCAGACAAAAACTTAGTACATGAGTACATGTTAAGTTAGTAAAGCATCAAACTATCTGTACTATGGATTATTTGACAGGCATCATGGCATTCCCTTGTTCGCACTACACCAGTAGTTTTAAAATTTTTCCACTCTCAACCTTTCTATTCTATAATGGCAATAGTTGGAACACTTTCCTTGGTACAACTTATGTGAGTATAGTTAGATGTTGAAGCTGTATATCTGTTGCTGGTAGTCAAGCTTGCATATCGTGCTTGTGTGAGGAACAGTCATACTGTGAAGCCCACTGCATGGTATAGACCCCGAGTTGGTTAGGAGTTAGTCCAGCTGTCATAACAGCTATCACTGTAATTTAGCTATAGCTGCATAATATAACTCCATATGTTTGGTCGAATTATTGAATAATAACAAGATTCTGAAATCAGAAAAACAAATTCTCTCACACTTTATTTTCTTTCAGTTTCTGAGCAACTTACTCTCATTTTCTTCTCTCAGGAACTTCAATAACTTAGATGAATCCATTATAGGAAAGTGCACAAACCATAGTTGAGCACCAACCAGTCAATGAATGATAAGGTGCTCAACCATTTGCTCATCACCCTTACATAAAAGATAATATACATTGTCAAATGCAGTATCCTAATCAAAGGGCATTTTCCAAATAGAATAAAAAAAAGGTCTCTGTTAGGACCCCGGTAAATAGTGAGGCAGTAATTGGTGAGGTAAGCAATAGAATTTCATCCTATGCTAAGGTGTACGTGAGAAAGAATAAGAAAAAGAGGAATGACATGGGTGCGACATGCAGCATGAGTGTGAGCAGTGGGTTTTGTTACTATACCAGCTGGCAAGATTAGAGAGGGAGTGTGACGAAATATTGATTCTGTTATGGGTTGGAAGGGGGAATATAGGGATTGGGAGAGATGCTGAGGGGGGTATCTCAGAATTGTGGAATAGACTATTGGGAGAGAACTAGGTCTCTTGAATACCTAGTAAACCTTGTGTAAATTTTCCTTTCAATTCGCGAATAATACACAGTAGGGGAGGAGCTAGATACTACACTGGTATCGGTTCTATTACTCAATATTCAGTAACATTCTTTCCTTATTTCGTAATTACTGATACCAGTTCTTACAGTCTCAAACCAGTTTTTATGAAATGGTTAATCTACCAAAATAAACAACACCAGCCGCACCAAATAGCACATTCCTACTACCTTCACATTATAAGGAATATTCTTGTAAACAACCCAGAAATCCTATAGCCAAGGACTGACATAGAAAAAGGAGTGGAACAAAGTATAGCTACCCAGGAAAAAGCAGCAGCTAACTTGACTTCCTAATTTTTCAGTAAGAAATGAAACATAGCATAATATCGATTAATATAATTGATAATCTCGAACATGATACAGATCTGAAAGATTCAAACGATATATTAGCTACTTTCAAGGAGATTAGATATTCATGGTACATGTTTTTTTACCCTTATTTTGTTAACACTGTTTAATTAAATACAACCCAGGTTGCCAACAAATTAGCCTTAGTCAGATAAAGTTGGAGTCAAGAAATAAACACACAGAAATCTAAATATTCTATGGATATTATCTGGTTAATAGGCCAGATTTGAGTACAAACATCAACAAACACATGGTTTTCCCCTAAATAGGAGTTTCCTCCTTCAAAACACTAGAAATAACAATCTGACACCTTAATTGCTTTCTATAAGTCTGTCACACAACTGATATATCACTATAACTGTCACATCATAACATATAATTGCCTAATCTGAAACTAATATAAAAATAACTTCCTAATAACTCAATACACCCTAAGACAAAATTATAATTGCCTAGTTCAACACTTGGCCTATGAAGTAAATACTTAAACATATTAGCAGCAACAAGCAAAATCCTAATAGCCTCATCAAAAATAGATCAACCTGATTATGATAAGGAAATTTATACAACCACATGTCAACAAATATAATATTTAGAGTAAATTACACTGACAATTTCTGAAATTCTTTAAGATTGCACAAAAACTCCCTGCTTTTTTAACATTTACTACAACCTCCCTTATAGGTATACACAGTGTCATGTTTTTCAAATAATCAAAGATGGTTAATATAATATAAGGGGCATCAGTATAATGTTTTTCAAACAATTAAAGGAATTAGTGTAGGGGTAAAAAACAGGAAGGGTATCAGGAGAAATTTGACGAAACCTCAGGAGGTGTTAGTGTAATTTATTCTAATATTTATGATTAAAGTACGAATATTAAAATGGAAAAAAAGATTTTAATGATCTAATGTTGGCGGTTGACCATCCAAAGGAACTAGTTTTATGGACTCAGTTCATTTTTGTTCAGTGTACCTAAGAAAACTGAAGAAAAGAAGTTCAACCTTTTTTTCACCCCATGCTTTATATCCACCACCAATTCCACTTTAAACCCTTAGCCATTTTACAGCAAAGACCAGTGGACCTCTCAGTTAGGAGAGGGCCATGCAATTTCAGATTCTGTATCTGAAAGGTAAAAAAGGTTATCAATTGTTGTTAATTTATAACTGGAAGATGCCGATAATCGAGGTAATTTAAGGAGGCAGGAAAGATCTTGAGTTTCAAGATTAAGAGTGTTAAAAGGGAGAAAATGAGAGAATATATTGTGTGAATTCGTGTGTTTCAATTACACCACAGAGCTAGGTTTATATAGGCTTATTACAATAAATGCATATAATTAAAGGAGATTTTGTTCCTCTAAATCAGATATGGGTTTCCTATAAACTAAATATGAGTTGCCTATAAATCGCTATATAATAAATACATAATATATGATTCTGATTTTCAACAAAAAGTATGATTATCTTCCTCACTAGGATAGAGTGAAAGCAAGAAATGCCCAGAATCGATTGTCTCCAGCTATTGCCACTGATAATAAAAAAGTAATTGTGCTTTCTCGTGCTTAGGTGCATATACTGTGATTAGAAGTTAGAACAACATTAATGTTAACTTGTGTCATAATAGTTTCTGGGTTTCAAAGGAGCTGAGATAGTTTTGTGTAGCTGGGTTGATAGTGTATGTGCTATTGCATATTTACTAAGCTCAAATTCAACATACAGACCATCTTTTACCCCAGTCCAAACATACAAACCACCTTTCCAGAAACTAAAAAATTACTTTATCCCAAACAAGCATTTTGAGCTTAGAGAGAAGTTCAAACAAATGATTATAGGGCAAAAACAGATTCCTCTAGTCAATTCCTAATAGATGAAACTAGAAACAGAAAATTTCCATGCTTAAGTTCATAGCACATAAGCTATCATATCTAATAAGCTTGAATTCAAAAAAGCGGAGAAACAAGTTTAACAACAAAAAAATAATTGCCATAAGAACTGCAAAGGATGAGGTATATATGAAAAAAAAAAAAACTCACGGTAAGACACCAACAAGATTTCCAGACAATCCAGAGTACAGACCCTTCAAAACAATTTTCCCTCCATCACGAGCAACCTGATATAGGATGGAATGAGATATAAAATCAAATTATTATGTAATGAAAAGATAGATATTAGAGAAGCAAGTCAAAACTTGACAATGGATTCCATCCAAAGATCAATATTCAATAACTAAAAGTCTGCTTGTTTTACAACTTTGGCACTGCCACCAGAGATAAATAACACGGCCAAGGTACTTTTGCTAAAGGAAGATTTTCATGTATTGGTCAAAGTCAAATGCCATTTGGTGGCTTATACAACAAACAGATGCTAACAGGAAAAGTTGAAGGGAAAATGGAAAAATATTGCAGGACTAATATTCTTGTTAGAATATATGAAAATATCTTAGCTTATACTCTAGGGTTAGTTTCTTTATTTCCTCATTATCTCTTAAGATTGGTTACCATATTTCCTTATCCTATCATAACTTGTTTCCCTAATTAGTTAGAATTATGATTAGTATAAATAAGGATTGATACTCTTGGTTTTATGAACATATCAAATATCATCACACTGTAGTACATCTCAGTTAATATCAATTTAGTATTTCATTCTCTTTTATCTCTCTTCCTCCTTCTATACTGAAAACACCATAATTTCAACAATTCTATCAATTTCATCCTTAGGAAGATGAAATATTACAAGTTAAGAAAGCTCTTTGCATTGCTCCATTAGCAAAAAAGTTCACACCAAACAGGATAGAATGAATGTTGAAACAAAGTCTATATCTCATGCATAAGTATAATTTGAATGACACATATTAAGTGATAATTATGACATTAACAGAATTCAAACTTTGACATGAACTAACATTGGAAGCCACACTGAAATGGGAAAATAATATTAGTATTGGACAACTGCATTTTCAGACCTACAATACATGCTGCCTCTTGTATAACAAACCATGAATTTGATTATTTCTGTTTGCCTTCCTAGTTTAGTTTCCTCCCTTTCCTCCAACCCTCGCCAGACAGATGAAAACACATGAAATAGAATAAAAGGTTTACACTATATATACATAATTCACCTGTAGTCGAGTTTTGATGGTATCAATGGGATATAAAACTGTTTCAACAACGACACCAGCAACACCACCAGCAATGCAACCATCTGCATTCAGATCAATATTCATAAGTATGTCATACAAGAAAATATTAATAGTACGAGACAATGAAGATACGTGATAAGATGCAACTTATGACCAGTTGGAGTTCCAATGCCATACCCTACATCATGAAAAGTAAACTATCCATAGAAATAGAAACATTGTCAGCCATTTTTCTCATAAAAAATGGAACAAAACATTTGAATATCCAACTAAGAAGACAACACTGCCCACAGAAGTTGTCATGATTGTCAATTCACAATGGTATATACAGGAGGGGAAAAAGAAAGTACTTGAAATGGAAATTACTATTTCAAGGCTTCAAAAATTTCAACTATCTACTTCTAATAACAACATTGTATGTCACTGATCTCATTGTCTGCACAAAAATGTAACATAGAGATACAACATATGCATAATGCCATGATAAGACAGACTAGGCCAATATTTAAACACCAAAGGATTGCAATTTTTTTATCCACGCATCTACACAATCTTCAACTGGAATGACAATACTTACCATATAGAACGCGTAAGAAGTCAAATGGCTTTTTCTCTCCTTCGGTGATGGACATGAAGAACTTCTCTGGATCCTTTTGAACAGACATTTTAGACTTCAATGCATCTGTATAGACAAGTCATTTGTTCAAGATAAGCAATAAGCAATGCAAAGCACAAGTGTAAACCTCAGCCAACACTACAATTTTCTAGGTATTGCTTTTAAAAGTGAACAGAAAAGTAACTAAATAATGAAAAAGTCCTTCTACTCACTTCATTAACTACCCACTATTCAACTTCTCTAACCAGAATGAAGAATCTTTAGGCTAACAATGGGGTCAGAATGAAAGTCAAAGTCACAAAAATAAAATTGAAATTTGAGGAAAACCCATGTCAGATGCAATCCAGTAATAGCTAAGATGAATCATAGTTATTGAAAATTCAAAAGTAGAGCAGGGATTGAAAGAGGAAAGAGTGAAATACCAATGGAATCTGGGTGGGGAGGTTTGGAGGTCATGGGCAATGTGCAGAGATCAAATCTTCAGCTAACAAACCAATTTTCTCCGACAAATCAACCAAGCTTGGTGTCCTCGCTTACGGCGAGGTGGAGAAGCCAAATCCTGGAATAAACGGGTTTTAGTTGGGTTTATTTATTTTAATAATAACTAGTATAATAACCTGTGCTTGGACGGCTGAAGTTTACAATTTATAATTTTGACTTAATTATATTTTTTGTTCTCTAAATTTTATAATTTCACGAATTATCATTTAAAAAAAAAATCGTGAATTTTGCCTCTTAATTTTTAATTTTTGTGAATTTTGTCCTCAAGTATAAAATTGTCACAATTAAGATATTTTGTAACAGTTTTTTTCTTTAAACCACCATAATTATGATAATTTTGTAGTAGATTTTTCTTTAATTGTGGCGATTTTTTTACTTAGAGGCAAAATTTGCGAAAATTGAAAATTGGGGGGAAAAATTCACAAAAAAAATTCTGGGCTAACAAAATTTGCAAAATTATAAAACTTGAAGGGCAAAAGTGCAATTAAACATATAATTTTTATATTATTATGACTTTTAATAATTTTTTAAAATTTTATACGAATATATATTAGTATTATGTATATAAATATTTAAAATATATATTAAAATTATTATAAATATTTATATATATTCAAATAATTTTATATTCTTATATGTCTTATATCATTTTAATATATATAAATATTTATTTTAAAAAATGAGAAAATAGGTCATGTACTAACAGTATAAAACAGTTTTATACTATCATTCAACACAAGTAATCTTGTAAGTAAGTTTGTTGACTTTCATAATAACTAGCTCAAAAGTTATACCAATGATAATTTCTAATTGGTTGACAATGTAAAACATTTTACACTAACAATACATGGCCACTAAACTCTTAAAAAATATTATCTTTATAAATATATTTGTAATTATATATAACTTAAATATATATACATAATTTTAATAAAAATATTAATAATAAATATTTTATATTACACTTTGTAATTTTTAGTTTTCCTTTAAAAAACATGTCTTTCCATAAAAGAATGAAATGACAGACTTTATTTATATAAAAAAAATTCTGGGAAGGATGTGCATTGGTAGCTTCTCCCTTGAGTTAATTCAATCTATCAAGTTATAAGATGTATATTATAAGTATGCAAATTTAGAATTATGCAAGGTTTTTATTCCATGAAACTTAAATCATGTGATTTTTTTTAATTTAAATATGCTATAAATTTGAATTAGAACATATATTCGTATTATTAATTAATTTGAATCCGAATATATATTTTTGCTATCAATTTGAATGTTCAAATCATATAAATCATATAAGTTACAATTACCTTAATTAATATAATTATGTATTTTTTATGAATTAAAAATAAAAAAAATTGATCACCTAGCAATTAATTAACATAATTACAAAAAATTCATAATATTTGATAAATTTATTACCGTATTATATAAAATCAAAATTTATACAAATTTAATGATTTAATTAATTGATTTAATAATGAAAACATATACTCGATATAATCACCTTTAATTGTAAGTATGTGAGTTTAAATTCCTACAGTATGTCTTTTTTTCCTTTTTTTTTATTTTCTTATCTCTTCTTTTCCATCATTCTTATAAAGGTTACTGTGAATCTTTTTTAAATTAAAAGAAAAAAGAAAAAGAAAAGAAAAATGATTTGGTATTCTACATTTGACTTGGTCTAATAAAGAAAAGGTTAACACAATTTAATATAATAAAAACTATCTATTTCTTGTCTTCAGGCCAAGTGATATTTAACCTCATTTATATTCAGTGTATCACCATCTATCTTCTTACGATATATTTGATTTGACATTATAATGTCTTGAGTCTGTGAATGTTATATATTAGAAAAAATATATTAAAAATAATAAAAATATATATAAATTTATCTTATAAAAAAGACAAATCAAATAAAAAATAATGTAAAGATAAAATATTTGAGGGCTGGGTTTGATACGGTTTTATGTATATTGGAGGGATTTCACGTTATGCTAAGACTATTGGGCATTGGTTTATTAGCTGTAGGATGACAAAATTGATTAGGCACTGCACGTTTTGTAATGTGGTGAGGAGGCTGTACTCTTACAAGACTATAGCATGACTTATGCTATTGTTCTATTTTATATGATATGAAATTCATTTGCTTTTAAAAAAAAAGATAAAATATTTGAAAAAAAGTAATGAAAGAAATATTTCCAATAAAAAAACGATATATAAATAAAAATTATAAAAAAAATCAAACCTTATTTTGATAATATAGTACAATTCTATGTATCTTCTTCTGTAAAACCTTTTTTTTTAAGTCTTTTGTGTTATTTCAATAATTCAAAGTCAAGCAATTATAAAATTAATGTCAGGAAATAAACTTTCAATACAAAATATTATATAAAATATGTAAAAAAACATTAAAATAATTAAAAAAGATAAAAATTTACCTTAGAGAATGAATAAAAAGATTAGTAAATTTATATTTCTTGCTTATATTTATCCCTCAATTGAAACTGAATAAAAAAAACAAAAAAAAAGTTAGCAATTGATTATTTCAAAAAGAAAAGATGAAAACAAAAAACAACAATGTGTAAATAGATATTTATAAATGAGTTGATTATATGATTTTTTGTTTTAGGAAACTTAAATCAAGGAAATATTTTTTAATTTGCATATGCTATAAATTTGAATTAGAACATATATTCATATTATTAATTAATTTGAATTTGAATCAGAATATATATTTTTGTTATCAATTTGAATGTTCAAACTATAAAATGATATTGGTTATAATTACCTTAATTAATATAATTATGTATTTTTTATGAATTTAAAAAGGAAAAGATCACTTGGTAATTGATTATCGTAATTACAAAAAAAATCAATAGTATTTAATAAATTTATTACTATGTTATATACAATCAAAATCTATATATTTGTATTATTAGTTTGAATATTCAAATCATAAAAATCATACTAATAATAATTTCTTTAATTATGTATTAGAATACAATTAGTACTATCAATTAATTTGAATCAGAATATATACTTGTATTATTATTTTGAATGTTCAAATCATAAAAATTATAATGATCATAATTTTCTTAATTACTATAATTATATACTTTTATGAATTAAAAAAAATAAAAATAATAGCATTTTGGTGAAAAAAATAAATATGGTGTTGCTACATGGCATCTACCTATGTAACAAAACCTTCTTTTATAATATATAAATATAATAGATATCGTATTACAATTGTAGAGCAATTCATTTTCTTTTTGCAAAAAAAAATTGTAATTTAATAATTGCATTGTATGTAACCAATCAACAAATTAAAAAGAAATTTATTATATATTATAAATGTTTTAATTATCATAATAAAAAATATTACCATAATTATCATAAATACCGTGATTATAAATAACATTCAATAAATTTTGAAAAAATTGATTTTCTTATTATATAAAATCAAAATTAATTTAAGATTTAATTATTTAATTGATGAATTTAAGTAGAATATATACTTATTATAAATGTCTTAATTATTATAATTAAATATAATAATATGTTTATATGAATTAAAAAAGTATATGAAATTTAGGTAAGAAAAGAATGAACATGGTATTGTTAGATGGCATTTTTTTATATTATAAAACCTTCTTTTATAATAAATAATAGATTACCATCATTATTATTATTAGGTCCTGAACTATTTGAAAACTTTTAATTAGATTTATAAACTAAAAAAATTTGTAATAAGTCTTTCATCTTGTAAAATTTTTGTAACTAGTATTTTAGCATATGCAATGTACATGATAAATTTTTATTTTATATGACTAAAATTTATAATAAATAAATAATTTTGAATATATAAATTATATTATAATTATAATTTGTAATAAATAAATTTTTTGATCAAATTAGTTATATTTTAGATTTATGATAAAAAATTTATATTGCGATACAATATTATTTTTAATTATTGATAATTTTTTAAAAAAATATTGAAATTTAATTTATAAATAAAGATAAAAATGATAAATTAAAAGATATAAGAGATTACTAAAAATGCTCTCATTGAAAAAAAAAAGCTAAAAACTCTCTCATTAGAGAATTGTCCCTAAAAATGTCTTCATTCAAGATAGTTATCTGATCTTCTATATCCTCTCTATATATAAACTAATATTTTAGTTTGTACATTACACAAAATAAATATTTATTTTATATAACTAAAATTTATAATAAATAAATAATTTTAAATATATAAATTATATTATAATTAAAAATTGTAATAAATAAATATTTTAGAACATATAAATTATTTTTTAAATTTATGATAAATACTTTATATTGTGATACAATATTATTTTTAATTATTGATAATTTTTTTAAAAAATATTGAAATTCAAGTTAAAACTAAAGATATTGAAAGAGATAAGAGGTTAAGAAAATTTTCAAAAAACGCTCTCATTGAAGAATGACAGCTAAAAACATTATTGGAGGGATATATACATATATATACATATATATATATAGGGATCAAATGACATCGGTGTAACTTACACCATTTAATAACTTGATATAGAATGTGTATATATATAGGGATCAAATGACACCGGTGTAACTTACACCAACTATTACACCATTTAATAACTTGATATAGAATGTGATTTTTTTCCATCCAACCGTTGAATTATAATTTCATATTACCAAGATTGTTTGTTTCAAATTTTTTCAAAATTGAATAACCATAAAAAGGTAATCAAATGACTTATGTTTTACTATATTTTAAAAAGTATATATTATGTCAATTTTGATCTATATGAATAAGGAATCAAATAATTTTGGATTAATATAAAATTTTGTACATATGATCTATGTTAAAGGAACTTTCAATCCAACAGTAGGTGTTGAGATAAAATTATCCAATTTAAAGTTATTAAATGATGTAATAGTTAGTGTAAGTTACACTGGTGTCATTTGATTCCTCCCATATATATATATATAAGGTCAAGATCCGTTGACACCAGGTGTCAAAGTTAGTCAAATTACACCTTCAATAACTTTTTGTAAAATGCAAATTTAACTAATCCAACCGTTGAATTATGTGATATTATCTTCATGATCATGTATATCAAATTTCACATAATTTGGACTTTTTTACATGTACCATCTAACAATGAATATTTATATATATTTTAATATCATATTATACGTTAAAATAAAGTGATCTGGTGAACTACTAAATAATTTTGAAATTGTATGAAATTTCGTATACTTAATCTAATTAATAAGAATATCAAATTCAACGGTTGATTGATTAAATTTACATTCTACAAAAAGTTATTGACGGTATAATTTGATTAACTTTGACGCCTAGTGTCAACGAATCCTGACCCATATATATATTGTAGAATGCAAATTTAACCAATCTAACTATTGAATTTAATGTTCTTATTAATTAGATTAAGTATACAAAATTTCATATAATTTCAAAATTATTTAGTAGTTCACCAGATCACTTTATTTTAATGTATAATATGATATTAAAATACATGTAAATACTCAAGTTAGATAAGATATTTAGAAAAGTCCAAATTATGTGAAATTTGATATACATGATCATGAAGATAATGTCACACAATTCAATGGTTGGATTGGTTAAATTTGGATTTTGCAAAAGTTATTAAAGGTATAATTTGACTAATTTTGGCACCTGGTGTCAACGGATCCTGCCCATACTGATATATATATATATATATATATATGATCCGTTGACACCAGGCGTAAGAGTTAGTCACATTACACCTTCAATATCTTTTTGTATAATGCAAATTTAACCAATCAAACTGTTGAATTTAATGTTCTTATTAATTAAATTAAGTATGCAAAATTTCATACAATTTTAAAATTATTTAATAGTTCATTAAATCACTTTATGTTAACGTACAATATGATATTAAAATATATGTAAATATTCAATATTAGATAACATATTTAGAAAAGTCCAAATGATGTGAAATTTGATATACATAATCATAAAGATAATATCATCAAATTCAACGGTTGGATTGGTTAAACTTGTATTATACAAAAAGTTATTGAAGGTGTAATTTGACTAACTCTTACACCTGGTGTGAACGGATCCTGCCCCTATACACACACACACACACACACACATATATATGGGTAGGGATCTTACTATAAGAGTAACTCTTACTAGAGTTACTCCACTCAATAACTCTTGATATATGTTAAAATTCAACAATCCAATCGTTGAATATTTTGATATTATGTCAATGATCATGCACACCAAATTTTAGGTAAATCGAACATTTGTACCTAGTTCATCTTATAGTCGACATTTACTTATAATTTAGAAAAGTATATAATACGTTAATTTGAATTTATTTAAGAAATATCAAATAATTTTCAAACTTTATAAAAATTTGCAGGTTTGCTCTACTCAATAATTTTTTTTATTCAACGGTTGGATCGTTGAAATTTAATATATGCCAAGAGTTATAGAGTGGAGTAACTCTACTAGCTTGATCCCCACTCTCTCTCTCTCTCTCTCTCTCTCTCTCTCTCTCTATATATATATATATATATATATATTTGAAATTAGTTTTAATATTCAGTTAGAGTTTGTTAAACTATTCAATTAATATTAAAAACATAAAAAGGATATACCAGATGCATGTTAAGAGAGAGTACTTCACCTCTTCATGAGAGAAGAGTATTCAAATGAAAGTGAATATGAGGGAGAGTGGGGAGAGTGAAGGCATGAGAAAGTAGATAGTTTTACACATTTATGTATAAAGAGGAATTAGATTCCTAATATTAGTTTAGCGGCTTAAAACTTGCCAAAAAAATAACAATTTGTGGCCATTTTAAAGACCCTAAGAACTCAATTATAAAAATTTTACAAGATTAATAACTTAATTACAATTTTTTTTTAGTTGAGAACCTAATTACAAATTTTCAAATAGTTCAGGAACGTACTGATTAATTTAACCTTATTATTATTAAAACTAGTAAGTTTACGTCCATTTTTAATTTAATAAAAATAGAAAATTATATAAAAGATAAAACAATATCTTTATTAAATAATGATGGAATCAAAACAAACATTACAATAAGACAGTAATAGTAATAATTCGATTTTTTTAAATAAAAATAAATTATATAGACATTACTTTTAAAATTAAAAATAAATTATTTAATTCAACACATATTATTATTTCATAAACATATTACTTTAGTGTTTATTAATTTAGCACATTGTATTAAGATTTAAATTTTAAAACTTAAATTTAAGTAATAGTATTTAAAAAATATAAAAAAGTATGAAGCATTTATAGTGTGTTTAGATTCCTATCAAGTAAGCTTGGACGTAGATCACTGAAGTAACTTATAATTGCTTTTATATTAAATATAACGTGAATTTTGGACAAATGTAAATTGGTGATGATCATCCAAACTTGCACACAATGTAAAATAAATTATAAGATTTATAAAAAAATCAAATATTACAAATTATCTTGTTCAATAATGAACTTTAAGTTTATATATAATAATTTCATTTTCAATAGCATAAAAGTCAAAATAGTAAATTTATTGTGTGTTTTGATTAATTATAGAAAATGAATTATTTTAATAATTGATTATAGATAATTAATTATTATTATTATAATTGATTATATGAAGTAACTTTTATGTTTAGATATCATTGATCACATGAATTAACTGACATAGCTTTGATCTAGCTTAAATAGTGGTCTCGAATTTGAGTTTTTAATATACAATTGCATTAAATATTTGAATAAAGAACTTTACTATTTTAGCCAAACTTTTATGTTTAGATATGTTGGTGAAAAGTGATTTTAAAATAGTCTATTTTTTAAAACGTTTAAAAGATTTTTTTATAGTGAAATTACAATAAAGGTTATGAATTTATATGTAGATATTGATTTTATAGTCAAATTAATCAATTATTAGAGAAAGTGGGAAAGCAAAAATGACAAAATGCCCCATGGTTGCTACTTGCATGTATAGTAAATAACACATCATTATGGACTTATATGACAAACTTTGGGACCAAAATGATAGTAATTATAAAGTAAGATAAAATGATAGCGAAGGACAATTTAAAAATGACTGTCATTTTAGTCCTTGACATGTACAACTTACTATCATTATAGTTTCTACAATTTGCAACTTACTCTTAATTTGGTTCCTAAATTATATATGTGACAATAAAATAACAACATGCACAAATTGGAGGAAAAACTTACCTTCTACATGTTTGACATGAAGTTTCATCCATGTTGCTTATAATCCCCCAAATCCTTATGCAAAAGAATTAGAAACCATGTCCAGTTATCATTATTTTCAATATTAATTACTGCATTTGCCACAACAAATTTAGTTATTCCTATCCCATTGCAAACAAGGGTTATCCACCAAAGTACCAATTTAGAAAACATCCATCCAATGATAGTTATTATTCTGAACAACTTAGGAAATGGATTGGGAGTGACTTTGATCATAGGGAAAGTTATGCCCCATATATGGATGAGAAGTTGACTTGGGTAGTGATAGTTATCATTTTGAACTACTTAGGATTCCTATTAATAGTGATGATGAGAACAATGAAAGTGAAAAAGAAGTTTTTGTTTGAATTTGTGGATTAACATTGTTTAATTATTAGATTAAATTTTAGATTATTAATATCAATTAGGAAAATAAAATGTATTGTGTTTTATTTGATGGATATTAGTTGCCTATGCTTATGATGTGAGTATGTTTATGATGGGTTAGACTCTTACTTGGTGCCTAAATGAAGAGTCATTGCTCTTGTTTGATGGTTATAAAATTGTCATCCCATTAGACAATTTTTGTGTGATACAACATTGTGTGAAAAACCTAGCTACTAGGCAGAGAGGGGTATCTCTCTCATTCGACTATTCGTGATCCCCTTTGAGGTAATAGGCATGGATTTCATCTCTTCTCCAAGTATACACTTCCTAACCTTTTTATGATTATAATTAATTATGTGTTATCAAAATGCTATAATTGTGCATCATTTGTCATTAATTTGCCATCAGTTTCCCCTCAATTCAATGAAGTGACACAATTTGGTAATGTAAGCTTGGAGATTGAAATGAAATTCAACAACATCTCATCCTTTAAGGCAATAGGGAGGGACTACACCATTCACTAGGGAGGGGAGATTAAATGGGTTGAAAATAACAATGTGAGGGCAAAAGCAAAATGAAAACAGCTTGTTGTGAATAGTGGATTTTTTGTGGATGGAATAAAACACATAAAATTTTTCGAATCAAAACTTTCATTGAAGAACATAGTTCTGTGCAAGTGTTCCAAGAACAAAGAAGCAAAGAGAAAATGGGTTGTGAAGAAGTTTGAAGAGAATATTGGATGTCAACAAAGTTTGAAGTACATTGAAGCAATTGATTTCTTAAAATAACAATTTGGGGTGCATATCAATGAGTCAAAGATCTTTAGAGCAATGAAAAAGGTTGGGGAATAGGTTGAAGGGAGTGAGAAATAACAATATGGGAGGATATGGGATTATGCACATGAGCTATTAAGTCAAGGTTCACAATGTCACAGGCCATACTACAATTTCACAGATTGTATATTTACCTTAATGGATGCAAGAATGGATTCAAGGCAGGTTGTAGGTTATTTATTGACTTGGATGGATGCTTTTTAAAAGGTTACTTTGGTGGACGTACCACTCTTTTTTGTAGTGGTTTCTAAATTTTTTGCATGAGAACTTGGGGGACTATAAGTAACATGGATGGATTTTCATGTCAGACATGCAAAAAATAAGTTTTTCCTCCAATTGTGCATGCTGTTATTTTACTATCATGTATACAATTTAGGGACTAAATTGATAGTAAGTTGCAAATTGTTGGGATTATAATGATAATAAGTTATAAAATGTAAGGACTATAATAATGGTAAATTGTACATGTTAGGGACTAAAATGACAATAATTTTTGGATTGTCCTTTATTGTCATTTTTTCATGTACTTCACTATCATTTTGGTCCTAATTTTTGTCATTTAAGTCTACAATGATGTGTCATTTTCTATGCATCAAGGTGGCATGACATGTGGTTGCTAAAGTGACAGATAACGTGCCACATCGCAGTTTCACTAACAAAGTTAGGGTTTGACTAACGACAAGGACTAATATGACTAACATAATTTAATTCAAGAATTTATTTGACATTTTTTTAATTTCAAGGACTACTATAATAATGCCCCACAAATTCAGGAACGTAAATGGTAGTTTACTCAAATTAATTGAAAAATAATTTGTTAACTTTTCCACAAATGAAGGTATGACATTAGGTAGTAGAAACAATGATTAGGGTTTTTTGTTGTCCATGTTTCCATGTAGTTTTCATGGTTTGGCCAATCTCAACCATTCCAATCATCCAACGCTTTACTTACAATCATGTCATCTTTAAAGTGTTTTCCTCTTTGGAATGTATTTCGGCCAAATTTTAAATTGGCACCAAATATTGAATGAAAGGGTGAAGGGAAGTTATTTTGACTTGGTACATTGTTTTGGCTCCTTTTTGTCATTGTGTGTGGTTTTCAGAACTTCTTTCACAAAGCTTCTTCAACTATATATTCAGTTTTAAGTTATATAAAAGTAAGCTAATTTTATCTTTTATAGCTTTTTCTTTTACATATTTAGCCTCTTTTACATTGTTTGTACTTCATGGTGCTTGTATTCATTTTTTCAACAACGCAATCAACAATTTGAGTAGAAAATGGGTGTTATGATATGTTTTGGTTATTTTGTGAACGAACTAAGATGGGTTGCAACATATTTTTCCTATAATATGCTCTCTTGTGTCAATGGTGATAGTAAAAAAGTGGATCTAATACTTCAAACAAAGAAGAACACACAATAAGCATTGGAGCTAGAACATAAACTTGATTAACAAAAATAAAAGCTTCGAAAATAAGGATAATGTCACTAGTGAAAATGGGTCTACATATGAAAGGTTGTGGATTGGGATGGAATGAGTGATTGTCCCTCATAACTTACCCATTTTAGCAATAATGCATAACCTTTAATTTTTCAAGCAAATAAGGCAGCAATAAGAGTAAGAGGCAGAAGGTCCGAGTTGATGCACTTGCACTCCTAAGTGACAAAATGAACTCTTAAATAGTTGAAGAGTAATTATTATGTTTAGGTAATTATTTGGATCCAAAACAGCATCAATTACCCCATGGCCAAAAGCTTTATTTGAGGTACATTTTGTTTTGGTACCATTTTTAGTATACACAAAGAAAGTACCCTCATTGTTAGATTCTTAAGATCAAACTAGACACTATATTAGTAAAAGTGATGATTCACATTTTAATAGTTCAAACCAGAAATTATGGTTGTTTGGGGAGGCATCTTGTAATATATTTTGGGTTTAATGATTTGAGTCATGCAAGAAACACATAGCACACTTGTGTTTCTTTTATTTGTTCAAGCTTCTCAACTTTAGTTTTTTTCTTTTTTGGAGAGATGATGTGAAGCATTAGATGATTGGAATGATAAAGATTTGTCTAATTGCAAAACGATTGCAGGAAAGTATGTACTATAGACAATTTGAATCCCTCAAGGTGCCAACAAATTGGCAATAAGTTGGACTCAAGAAATAAACACATAGAATTCTAAATATATTATTGGTACCATTTGGTTTATAGTCTAACATGAACCAACACAAAGTTTTTCCTTAAAAATGAGTTTTCTCCTTCAAAGCACTAGAAATACAAGTCAGTCACACAGCCTATATATCATTATAACTTTCACATCATATCATATAATTTCATAATCACATATTATCATGATCAAATTTAAGCCATGGCTTAAGTCAGTATAATAAGATTTTATATGGAGGGTATAAAAGAAAATTCAATAAAAAAAATTCAATAAGATTTTACATGCAGTTTGGTTCGATTTTCACAGTAGGGATTGAAAATCAAACCAAACTGCAATAAGGAGATGCATTGTTTTTGGTTTTTGATTTTTTTATCGATTTGGTGGTTTAAAACGTTTTGGTTTAGTTTTGAACACCCCTACACATAAATCAAGGATTGACCAACTCAAAGACACCAATTTTCTAAAATACACAATCAAAGTACATAGAAAACTCACATAAAAAGAGCAAGGCTAAGAAATTGGGGACCAAAATCATTGATTTTCTTATTTACCACTTCGTCATCGTCATATAAAGTTGTATGTAGTAAAACCTCAGCTAAGATCAATGTTAAGGCAACTTAGTTACACCCTTGTTATGAAGTGATCCTTTTTCAATGTCAATCTAGTGATTATTGAACAAATAAAATTCCTTCATTAGTTCTCTATGTCCCGTGTCCTTACCTTTACAAAATTGATTTTAGAATTTTCATCTTTAATTTTTTAATTTTATGAAAGTAATCTTAAATAATCAATCAACAATTATAAACAAAATAGTTCCTAACCATAAAAAAATAGTAATTTTCAAATCAACGATTAAGTATATTTTATTTACACACATGTTTAAAATATATTCGTCAAAATATGAGCACCCACCCACAGATTCATAGATATGGGAGAATCACCGTATTAGGAAAATTAATATTTGGGAGAATAATACAAATGATGAAAATGAAAAATCGATTTTTCACAACAATAATTGATATTTTTTTAGATGCTCGTGAAATTAGAGAGTCGTCTTTCGATAAGGACATGCATATTTTTTTAAATTTGTTACGTTTTATTATTATTTTTTTCTACTTTCTTGTTCAAACAAATAATAAGATAGAAAACAAATAATTTCCTTTCTTTTTATTTTCTGTTAAACCAAATAATATTACATAAATTAGTTTCATTTTTTTCCTATTTTTCTCTTTTATTCATTTTTTTCCTTCTCATTTCTGTTGGTTTCCGAACAAAGCTTTAATTCTATTGGCATGACCTTGAGTTACCATCACAAGTCTCAATAAAAATGAGTAATATTAGTTATACACAAAAATTTTATAATCTATACACCTTCTTCTATTTTTTTTTCCATCACATTACTTATTTTACCAGATAATTTTCTCCTTTCTCATCTTACTTCTCTCTTGCATGTAAAAGTTGTTGTATAAAAATTAAGTACAAATACAATTATTCTAAAAATGTTATCCACATTTAAATATTTGTATCGTGCTATTGTAGCACGGCGAAAGAGCTACGTTGCAATTGACATTTCACCTCCATGTTTGGGGGGGAAATTGCAGCTATCAACTGACTAAAATGTACAAACTTTGCGACAAATAATTTTCAGATATATGTTCTCACATTATATATCAAAAAAATAATAAAAAAAACAGATCAAGGACCACTGAAGTTGGTGGGGACATATATAGATAAGACCAAGAATCCTATGATAACTTGATAAATGGGTCAAGAAATGCATGGTAATTGGCAAAGGTTCGAGTTACACAGAAGTAGCTGACTCCTCTCACGTGTCACTCTACTTTCTAAGTTTTTGATTTGCCTTCTTTCAATTAAGATTGCCACTGTTCAGTTATCCCTTCGCATGTGCCCTATTAAATAGGTAGTGCTTTGTTTCAATATGAATATTTATAATGAATGATGAATAATACACATCAGAATACGCCAAGCCAACTATTAGCAATAATCAAATGGATTTCCCAATTATAATATGAGAAAAAAACCACGTGCAATTAGAGACATTCAAGTAATGTACATCCAGGATCAGGTTTCAAATTTAATATGTGCTGCTTATTCTTTGTTTATTTCTAATATATGTCACAGGAAGCTTTTTATTTGCGTTCTTCTATATATTGAGGTTGTACACTTGTAATGTTCTATTAATTATTATAAAACTTTCCGAAGGTATGAGTCAGCAAGTGAAGGAAACTAAACATATTTTTTGTGTGTGCTTTCAATCAATAAACATATAGGAATCACTTTAAAATAAAATATAACAGTTAGAAATAGAAACAAACGATACTTTATTTGATTTTTTAATTATGAAATGATCCATTTTATATCATAATAAAAAATAAGGACGTTAGAAATCAAACTCTTACCATGTAATAGTCCTCAACAAAGATATTGTGAAATGAAAATGCTATTCTAAGATAATTCAATAAAATATATTTATTTTAAGGGTTTAATGACTATGCACTGTCAGTGTAAAAAGTTTTACACTATCAACCAATCACAAATCATCGTTGTTATGACTTTTAAGGTAATTATTGTAAAAGTCAACAAACTTACCATAAATGGTGATTTGTGATTAGATGACAGTGTAAAAAAATTTACACTGTCAGTGCATATCCTTTTTTCTTTTATTTTAAAGTTTTAGCACTGTTAATCGTTATTAAGTTTTACCTTCTCATCTCACAGATCACATTTTCTAATAGCAATTATTTAGAATAATTAAATCTTTTAAAACATTTTGGTTTCTTTGAAATTGAGCTGATATTAATTATTTTAATTTTTAAAATACATATATTATTTCAGTCTTAATTTAAATCACAAAAATACGTTAGATCATTATTTTTCACAAAAGAACGAAGTTTAAAAATTGAATTAATTTCATTTTTATTGTTAAAGAATTAAATAAATATCAAATTCTTATGATTGAGAGAATAAATTGATGTTATTTATTAATTATTAAAATAAGTAAATTCTTCATTTTAAATCACTAAATTAGTATCAGTTTTTCTAAAAAAATTAAATTAATATGAATTCAATATTTTATGAACCTAAAATAAAAGAATACTTAAAGTCTTGAAATTCTTTAGACCGATAACCTATAAAAATGGCAGATATAATGATATAATACTTGAAAATAATAATATTATATTTTCTGAAACTATTTCTAATAATTATTTTTGTAAATATATTATATAAAAATAATATATTTAATATTTAAATTAAAAAATTATTTAATATTTTTATTAATAATAAACATGCTATAAAAGTTTTAGAATCACTTGACTTTTTTGTTTTTGGTGAGAAGAATCACTTGACTTTAATCTACTAAAATCAGTATAATAGTAAAGAATTTGAATAATTTGTACAAAATTTTAGGTTGAACCTTTGCTGTTATTGTATAAAAAAAACAAATACCAGTGACAAAAACATTGTGTGGTTATGAGTATATGACATGTGATGGTGGGCCCCTAGACATAGAATTTCTGTTGGTGCTGAATCGTCCAAATTCTTTATAACTAAATGAATAATTGAAATATTGACGTAAAAATTGTGATATATCCATGTGATTAAAATTATAGATTTCGTCATAAAATTCTGCTTTCAGTTATTAACAATTATTTGATTAAAATATCTCAAGATATATAATATCTATTTTTTTAATAAAAATCGAATATCTAATAATCTAATACTCCAATATAAAGAATTAAAGACAAGAAAACCCACCTAACAACTATCTGTAATATATAATTTGTAATGCTAGGCCAGAAGCAACTGTCCATGTCCATGTACTCGTTTTCAACGCTCATAGCCGTAAAGGCAAAAGAAAAGCACATTTTCAATTTAAAATCTGCGACCAAGACTCAATAAAGATACATTGTTACCTTATCCATATTCAATACAGTTAAAAAGTGTTTAGTTCCTTTTTTAACAAACAACAGATATTATCTTGGATTAATTACTAATTCGATTTTTTAATTAATTATTTTATTTAATTAGGTCTTTTTTATTAAAAAATGTAATTAGATTTCATTATTTTCAAATGTTGTAATATTGTCATTTTCGTTCAAAATAATGTCATTTTTTACTATATATTTCATGTAGTTTAGTATAAAATTAGGCAAAAAATAATATCATTTTGGATGAAAAAGATAACATTAGAACATTTTTGAAAATAATGAGACTTAATTGAACCTTTTAATAAAAGAAGAATCCAATTGAATAAAATAAATAAATTAAGGAACTAAATTAATAATTAAACCTAGGGTTAATAAATTATGAATAAAATAACTAAATTAAGGAATCAAATTAATAATTTATTTTTAATTTTTAATATATTATGAACAACAACTTTTATTGCCTTTTAATACTGTTCTTACTTTTTAATTCACTAATTTATTTTTAATAAAAACTATTAATTTATTTTTAACATTTTACTTTTTAAAAATAAAATGTTAATTTTTTTTAAAATAATTTAAATAAATTAGTGAATTAAAATAAATTAAAAATTATACTGAAAATAATATTATAAAAGTAAAATGTAAAAAGTACAATGTTAAAAACCACTTAAAAAATAAAAGTAAAATGATAAAAATAATTTAAAAAAAACTTAAATAATTTACTTTTTAAAAGTACTGTTCATAACATATTAAAAATTAAAAATAAATTATACTGTAATTACCTTATTTATATAAAATAACAATACATTACCTAATTGAATTGTTAACCTAAAAATAATCTAATTATCTTAATTAATATTCTTTATTTTGTTAGTCATGTCAGCAATAAATTAACTAAAGTTAATAATAAGGACTAAAAAAAATTAAAATAATGTTAGGATATAAAAGCTAACAAAATTTTTGTAAGGACTAAAATTAGATAGAACCATATTTATAGAGACTTAAAACATATTTAAGTCTTAAACCTATTATCTATTAACAATAATTCTACTTGAATCAAATAAGATTATTATAAGTAGTAAAACTCTCTTGTTGAATATTTAATATAACTGTATATTTAAAATTTAAATTCAAAATTACTTGGTAAAATAATTTTATGTTAATTAATTCACATACTCAATAGTAAATATTATCTATTTTCTTATTCATTTATATTTTATATAAACTAGTGAAAGTATTACTAAAAGTATTCCTTGGAGCCGTGTTAGCTAATTCTGAACGGCGTTATTTTTGTCCTCAATTTATTCCACGTCTCGTGGAGGACGCAGCTCATCTTACAGACAAATTTGACCTTTTTATTTGTTGTAAAACTTGACCCTTCGATTCTTCCTTATCCTTTTTCATAATGAGTAACTTCGTTTTTTAATATAATTTAACAGATAAATCAATTTAAAATTGGGAACGTGAACTTTTTTCTATAATAAATTCCATTTTTTATTTATGAACGTGAGTTCATAGTAGTTTTAAATTCAAGGAAAATTAAATGAAAGACTATATATTTTTTATATAAAAAGATCAATATTATAATATCAATTGTATATCAAGTCAGCAAGTACATCATTAAGACAAGCTTCGAATGAGACTTCTTGTGTTTCTTTTTGAGAAGCACCCAAAGTGAAGTTGCATAAAAGCTTTTTCATACCTAAACTTATAAATTTAATTTTAATGCAACGTTAGTTTGAAAAAATTTCAGTAAAATAAAATAAAATTCGAGTCTTTATTTTTTCATTACTAATTTACTAAGATCGATCTAGTAGCAGGAATTGGAATAAATTATATGAAGTTATAGATTTTAATTTTAATATTGTCATTGTATACACTAAAAAAATAAGAATTTTCGTTAGTATTTTTCTAATTTAATGACAAAATTCTCTCCTAAAACTTAACTTTATTTAATAAGAAAAAAATACAATACAGTACATACTTTCCACTATAAATTTATACTCATATTGTTATATTATTTTAAAAACTTAAAGCCTCGTGAAACTATTAATACAATTAATTTTATCAAACGAAATAAAAAATAGACGACAGTCTTTTTTAAAATAAAAAATGCATCAAATCGTCATGAGTATGTTGTATAAACTAAGAATTTTCTTCTTTATTACTATTTCCATCTATCTATTCTCATTGATTTTGCTTAGCTACTAGCTATCTGTAAGTTTGACTATTAGAATTGCAGGAAATCCTTGAGTGTAAGTTATCTATATATAAATGGTTTTTTTTTTTTTCAATAAAGTTAATGGAAAAATGTGGTCAAACAAACACCAAATAAATACGCACTGTAAACGGCTAAGAGTTGAGCTAATAGAATACTTGTCTTCTTCTCTCTTTTTTCTCTCTTTTTATATGCTGCAACATTTCTGACTTCACACAAACAAAGAACATTAGTGTCCGTGTCACACAAACAGCTTCACTCTGCTTCTGCTTCTTTGGTCAAGTTCCCAATTTTCTAAATTCTTCTTTTTTTCGTTTCTCTTCTTACCCTTTGATCATTCTTCACGGATTGTTGATCCCTGACGATTCTCCTCAACTGGGTTCCCTAAAAGTTTCTGTCTTTTTCACGCAATCTTTTACTTTCAAACTTTTTTGGTCGCTCGCAGCATTTCCCCTGTTTTGGAACTCTGTACTTATCTGTTTTCGGGTGGTTTGTTAAAACACGCAATTCTACTTTGTTTTTTTTTTCAATTTTCTTATAAAGGGTCATCGGTTGGTGAAGTTTTCCCGCAACTGGGTTCTCAAATCCGGCATCATTCTGAGTGTGTTTGTGCATGCAGGAAAGCAATTAACTTAACTAACCAAACTCTCTGTTTCAGCTTCCCCTGTTTTTCAGTACAAGCAGAGTTCCTCTGTTTTCGGCACAACTGATCGAGGATGGCCATAAAGACAATTGAACTGTTGAAAGGGTGCGGATCACAGGAAGAGATAATGGAAGTGCTTGCTGCGGTGGCTTCGGATTTGGGGGATGTGATCGATGATGTGAACACCTTGCAGGTGATTCCACTGAAGGGTGCAATGACCAATGAGGTTTTTCAGATAAACTGGCCAATCAAAAATGGTGGTGAAGTCCGAAAGGTTCTGGTTCGTTTGTATGGGGAAGGTGTTGAAGTTTTCTTCAATAGGGAAGAAGAAGTTCGAACCTTTGAGTGCATGTCGAAGCATGGGCAGGGTCCACGCCTTCTTGGCCAGTTCTCCTCTGGCAGAGTTGAGGAGTTTATTCATGCCAGAGTATGTTCTTATCTTCTGTGTTTTTTTATACCTTTTTTTTTTTAAATTTCTGACATGATAGTTACAGGCCGGAGAAGAGGAGGTTATATAATTGGAGTTAATTTTTAATCCATTTTTTGTGTTCATTTTTACTTTTTTGCTTAAGAATTTAATATTTGTACACAGTGGACAATCAATTAGAACTTCAGGTAATTAATGTAAAAGTTAAAAAAATCAAGATACATGACAATTTATAATTAGAGAAGAGTGTAAAAATCCTTTACTGTGTCGGTATATATACTATTTAATCATTGCTAAATATTGGCTAAGATCAAGTGTAGTATATAAGGTTATTGTCATGTTTATTGTTTTTTTTAATGATGTGTCAATGTGCAATTGGATGTGAGTGAAAAAGAACTTCTACTAGTGAGCAATAAAATTAAATTAACAAAATTGTATGCAATGGTAAGGATGAATTAGTCATCCAAGTTGGCTGAGTTTCAAATTTTCTTAGGCTCTACTGTCGAGCAGAAATTATTAGGTAATCCAAAATTATTAAAAGCATGTTTGGGACAGATTAATTTTGGAAATTTTAGTTGTTTAAGTGTTCATGATCCTAACCAATGTTTATATAACACATATTAAGATTTTACAATTTACGAGAAATAATTAATAATACTTGATTATATGTCATATAAAAATTAATGGGAACTACGGTGGTTTAGAACTACCTAATAATTTCTCGCTGTTGAGAGATTTTCTATATATATCCCCGTAAACTCTCGTTGAGTATGGAGGTCTATGTGACCCCATTAGAGGTGGGTATATGGGTCAGCTCACCCGTTTAGGCTCGACCTGCAAAGGCCTGCAACATAAATGGGCCAAATTTTACAGGCCTGCGTCCTCATCGCATAACTTGCGGGCTAATGGGCCAATCTACAGTCCGCAAATAAAAAACTAAAAAATAAAAAAATGTAAAAAAAATAAAAATAGAAAAAAATAACAAAAATTTTAAATCAAACATGATTATTAACCCAACCATTTATGTATTAAATATTTTTTAGTTGATTAACCAAATACACTAACTAAATATGAAATTAAAAGTCTTACAAATTAAATATCTAAAGTGCAAATTTTGAATTCACACATAATACTAAATAGGAAGTACATTATCAAATATTTAAAATACATAATTATCAATTTTGTTTAATAACTATGTTTAACTTCATCTTTAATATAGGTGTCTCCTCAATTTCATTTAAAAAAAAATAATTAGTAAAAGTTCACGAGCAAAATCCATTTAAATCGTGGGCTAAATGGACCTGTCTAAAAAGCCTGCATAATGCTTGCAATGATTATTTCAATTCGTCCTTGAGCTTTAGAGAGTATATGTCAGTTTGAAAGTGTATTAGCTTTTTGTTTTCCATTTTACTTTATTCTTTAGTCAAAAAGCTTTTCTTTGGACTGGTGTTTTCTTTTTCGTATTTTATTCCTTTTATCTCTTGGAGCAATGGAGGGTTATCACTTACCAATACCATTACCTGTTTAGGATTCATTAATTAATTAAGAATCATCTTTAAGAAATTCAATTGAATGGTGTTGAGTCAACGGGATGGGATCAGGTGCTCTTAGGTGCTACCTTTACCATTCTTTTTTCCCTCACTCCTTTCCTAAATGTTATTTCTCTATTAGAAATAAAGAAGCATAATAAAGCAATGATGTTACTGGGAAGGGCATCTGGAATCTTTTATGCATACATGGAAATATCAGACTTGGGAGGTCTTATTTCCTATCTATTAAATTTCACTCATTAAATGCTTATTGATAAATATAATAGTTGATAATTATGCAATTAAGTAGTTGCCAACATATAGTTTGTCACCTTTATATTCGGCTCTTCTTGGTTGGGTTAAAGAGTTGACCCCAAGGGCAGCAGATGGGCAATTTGCTTAGTTCACCACCCTAACTAATTGATGAACCTTATGATCTCCTATACAGAAATCTGAAAAGCAACACATGGACACTATAAAAGAAATTAAAGACCTTTTAATCTAAACCCAGATGAGACTCTTGGACTGTACATAGACACTTCTATCCTCAATTTGTCTGCAATTAACAGTGCCATTCAGAGATTTAATCATGGCTATCCACTCAAGCCTGTCTAATATGAAGAGGGAAAATATGTTGAACAAAATTTAAACTTGACAACCTAAGCATTAAGTTCCAAAGGTGAATAAAATAATTTAGAATTTATTAGAATTATATTTCAGCCACCAAAACTTGGTAGGCCTCATATATCAACTATGGACTATGGTATTCCTTGAGGGCTGAGGCAATCCACTCAGTAATTTTTATCCGTTGTCGATATCATTTTATGCATCCCAATGGTTTGAAACCAATTGAGCAAGTCAAAAGCAAGGATGATGATTTAGACAAACAATTCCTAGTATAACTGTGCATAACATTTTTTTTATTTTCTGTTCTTGCTTTTGGCTTTTTAGACTCTCTCAGCTGCTGACCTCCGTGACCCCGAAGTATCTGCTTTGATAGCATCTAAGATGAGAGAGTTCCACAATCTTTATATGCCTGGTGCAAAGACGGTTCAGATTTGGCACAGATTGAGGTAATTATAGGTCAGGTCAATCTTAAAATCCTTTTTCATTACTATGCTGAATATTAAATACTCTCCATGTGTTATTTACTAGGAAGTGGCTTGGTCAAGCCAAAAGTTTGTGCTCCCCCAAGGATACAAAAATTTTTGGCTTGGACAATCTGGATGAGGAAATAAATATCATCGAGAAGGAGTTATCTGAAGGATATCAAGAGATTGGCTTTTGTCACAATGACTTACAATATGGTAACATAATGATGGATGAAGAGACAAGATCAATCACTATAATTGTAAGTTGTGGTTATATGTTCTTTGCCTTTTGCATTTGTTGTGGTTTTAATTTTTCTTTAAATTGTGCTATTGCAACAATTTGAATGCTAAACTCATGAAAAGTTGTGCATGACCATAAGAATTATGAACTCATGCTGTATCAATGTTGGGACTTGGGAGGATAATACCACTTTTATAGACTCTTTTCATCTTTAATCAGCCATATTTTACAGCAAACTTATCTTTTGTTCCTATTTTTTTTTTTAATGATAACAGGACTATGAATATGCCGGTTATAACCCTATTGCATATGACCTGGCAAATCATTTCTGTGAAATGGTGGCAGATTACCACAGTGACACACCTCATGTTCTTGACTACAATAAATATCCAGGTAAAATTCTTGTTTGTGATACTTTTGCTGCCCGAATTACATGTCCACACAATGATTAATAATAATTGCACACTTTTATGTTTATTGAGATCACCCTGAATTGCTGACACACCAAATTGGATATGGTAAACCAGGTCTAGAGGAGCGTCAAAGATTTATCCGTGTCTATCTGAGTTCTGAAGGTTAGTCCATTGACCTGTTCACTCCATTGTACATATGATTGGACGAGATCTGGATGTAGATAGTTGCTATTAATCTATTCCCAGCTGATAAAAACCCTCAGTGAAGTGAGTAAATCTGCCCAGCTTTAGATCTAACAGTTAGAATTCTTTTACTTCACACAGTTCAAATTATTGATTTCATTGCTTATATGGAGTCAGCATTCATTTGTTTACTTTTTGATTAACTTGGTTATTAGCTCATTTTATGTTGGGAAGTCTCACATCGCCTGCCTCAATTCTTGGGGTGTGGCTTATATATCTGATGGGCAACTTTACTCAATACTAATTGGTTTTAAGATGAAATCTAACATTTTGGTATGCGTGTGTAATGTATCATTCTCTCTTCAACATGCCTTGTTATTTGTTAATGTAGCCTAAAGAATCGTTTCATGCTGACTTAATTGATGTCAAAATCATATTAATAGAAGCTGAAATCATATCATGAAATGCAACGCTTCTGAATCTCATACAGGTCTCAAATTTATTTTGGCAACTCCTTGTACACAGGCAAGAAACCGAGCAATGCTAAAGTGAACAAGGTGGTGAAAGCCGTAGAAAAATACACTCTGGCAAACCATATATTTTGGGGTTTGTGGGGACTCATTTCGGTAAATTTTTTATTTTTACTTTGTTTCATCCCATGGTTATCCTAAAGAAGGTTACTTGTGCTCACTAGCAAACTACACTAATATTGATGTTTTGCATGTACATGCAGAGTTATGTCAATAAAATTGACTTTGACTACAAGGAGTATGCAAGGCAGAGGTTTCAGCAATACTGGTTAAGGAGGCCTGCTTTGCTGGACTCCCCAAGCATCGTTTCCCAGGACAAAACTGTGAATGGATCACTGCCATCCTCACGTGATGTTGCTTCAGATGTCATGGTTCTTACTGAAGTTTAATCTTAGTATTATAGTATATATATTAATATATTAATAACCCCTAAAGGTATGATATGCAACATCATATATGTAAATAATATGTAATCACTAACAATGTGTGACGAGTTTTTGGAAATTTTAATTAAGGTTTGCTTATCAATCCCTCTCTTTTGGGATTGAGTTTGGGGATAAAATTGAGGATAAGTAGTTTATATTATTTGCAATATCGAAGTGATATACATAAAGGGAGCAGATAGATTTGTCTTCTCATCTTTACGCATTACGTAATGGTTGAGGTTGTGATCTGACATTTGTCACTCTGACTTCGCTTACTTAATGGTGAATAAAATATTTGTACTTATCTGTTGTGTTAATGAAATCTAATTTGAATAGTTTCTCTCATCTATCAAGGTTAGTCCTCTCCCCTTTTTGAAATCTTTTTTCCGTATAAACTATAATTCACTGCTTTGACATTTATCAAAATAACAAGAATTCCAAATATGACTATAAATTCTACTCTATTCCATTTTAGAACGTTTAATAATGTTTTTCTTGACATCGTTAAGTGACTTGAAAAAATTAAGAAAACTCATTTATAAATATTTGTTTCATTTTTTATATTAAAATAATTTTTTGAATTTAATCTAGGCTTTATTTTTACAAAATAAAGTTAACACATACCCTCAGTCATATGTGCAAAATGTCATACAGATAGTATATTTAACATATGTTTTTTAATTAATGTTATTAATTTTAATTAAACAAATAATTCGTTGATTATATATGTATACTTCGGGAAAAAATTATACTGTTATTTTCTCTTTTAGTCCTTTTTGAGTAATTTAGCTCAACTATTCTACATAACAACTTTCTTTTTTATTTTATTTTTCCTACGATCAATGGGAATTATTATAATAATTATTGTCACAGACACACCTGAAGATTCTCTGCAATAAGGTAGATAGATATGAAGACAAAATTTTCTCTAAAACACAAGAATCAATGTAAACTTTTCTCTATTTTTTAGATGGACAGGGTTGGACTAAATTTGTATCTTTATAAATGAAAATGATTTTTTTTCATATTTAACTTCTATATTTCTCCAGATAATCTTTTCCAAATTTTGATGAATCTTCATATAATATTTAATATTTATTAAAAAATGAATACAAAATTTTCACGTAACTTTTATCATATGAAAATCTCACAGCAAAAGATTCACTTTTATCATAATCAATGTTTCACACAACACAACCATTCATATTTTTCACAACCACACCTCTTAAAAATTGAAGAAAGAAATGTGGGCAAGAAAAAGATAAAAAAAAATAAATAATAATCAATGTTTCACACAACCATAAATATTATTAATTTCAAGGTGCACAGATCATCACAATACGAATCATGACTATAGTCAGCCTTTAAGAAAATCTACCCCCACGAGGCAAACTTTCCATGACGTACATGATAACACAAACTAAAACACACCATACACACTCAAATTCACACACCTGATCATACATAGTCTTATTTAATTAGATTATGTACAGGGGCGGAGCTTCTTTAGAGTCCAGGGGGGGCTTGGCTCCCCTCCCCCCCTCCCAAACTTTTTTTTTTTCAAAATTATATATATATTAAAAAATTATCTATATTTTTAGTTGATATACTAATAATTTTTTTACAACATTCTTAAATATTCTTTAAAGTTATTTCTTATTCTTTAATTAGTAATGATTTTAATTTCTTAGAAGAGTATAGAAAATTTTAATTTGTAATTTTTTAGTCATTAAAAGAATATAACAAAGGCAATTTTTAGTTATTTTATTATTATTATAGACAATTTTATGTTGATACTAAGCTCTTATGGCTGTTTAATAATATTTTTTTATATATAACTATTTCATTAATTAATTATCTTTTCGTAATATAAAATCATTTTTTCTATGACTTTTATAACCTCATTTTAGTATAAGAAAATTTATATGATACGACTTTAACTTGCATATTTTTCTGGCATGTGAATTTTTATTGTGGATTTTTTCTGCAATCTTTTTTTTTTTTTTGGCAAATTTTGCTATGATTTTAAAAAAATGATTATTTTCTTAAATTTGTTGAAAATTTCATAAAAAAAAATTTAATTTGTTGTGTATTCCCATATAAATTTTATTTTGAATATATTATTATAATATTAATTATTTTGCCCCTCCATTTTTTTTCCTCAAGCTGTGTCACTGATACATGAGTGACATTGCATTGCAAGAACTAGCGGCGGAAGCTCCTAACTCGTCACGGCAGTCCAGCCTTGTTGTCAAGCAGCTTGATGAGTGTGTAAACGTCTACACAGGCGAGAGCACCCAGCGTTATACGTGGCAACTGCTGCCGGGATTAGGGTCCTTAACTCTCTATGTGCCTCAACAAGAGTGAAAACAAACTTTTTAGTTTCTAGGGTGCAGAAAAGTGGGTAAATTTTTCACTTTTTAAAATTGAGATTTATTTTCACAACGTAATTACATTTAAATAGATTGGAGGATTTCCTCCGTGTATCCAATAGGCAGTTTATAAAATTCAGGAGCACAATATATTTTCTCAAAATTTCCATTTCACAAAGCCTTTTCTTTTTCAATTGATTTCGTTCATAGGTACTTGATAAGCAATTTATGAAAGACTAAAAAAAAGCATATATACAATTTATAAATCGTAGCATGAGTACGCTATTTTGAAAACTCATATGTTCTTCTCACTTTATCATGATAGATAGTTATGAATATGCAAAAACAAGATTTCAAGACAGGATTTACATATACTAAGCTAGAAATATACACACACACACACACCAACATTTTCAAAAGAAGGAAAGTATCAAGGTCTACAAAACATATTGGATAGGTACTTGTGATATTACTTGTGATATATATATATATATATACTTAAGTACATCAAAGACACAAGGTAAGGCATAACTCGATGTGGTTACAACATGTAAACAACCACAACTACATAACCAACAAAAGAACTCCACCATACATTGCCTAAAACATCCTTAGTCATCCAACACGATTGCCACCTCCACATCTAATCGTTAGTGATTAGGAGGAGTACCCCCTAGGTCTAAGTGATAAGACTCATTAGAGTCATAAGATACGAGGACAGTGGAGAGTAATGAGGGGAATCCTCCTTACCATCTCCATTGTCACTATTACTACTGCTGTTGCTACTATCCCCCTGCTTAGAGCCTATCTGAGCAGCTAACTCGGTAGAGTCCTTAGGGGCTTTCGAGGGACCTACACCTTCTGTAGTGTAGGAAAAGGTAGGAATGCAGGAAAGTGTAGACTTCCTCATAGTCATCCTACTGATCATGGGTCCTTTGGGCTTTAAAGCAGGCAAGGCCTGTTGCCTAGTAGGGGCAAGGCCTTCCATCAGCACTGTGGCAGTAGTTGCACCAGCTACTTACTCCCTCGGACCTGGTGCCATTGAGGTTGAGGAGGAGGGAGGGGTTTGATGCCTAAACAGATAGGTCTCTCTGTCCACTATCATGCACAAATAAAGGTCATACTTGACCGTTATGGCCTGGTGCATATTGCTACTACCTATGGCCCTAAACTAGAAACTCACCCTGCCACTATATACACTCTTATAACTAGTGCGGTTTCGTTGCACTCCATGCTTTGTCCACTCCTTGGGTCTGTCCAGAGTAATCTAAACATGGCGTCTCCTATCCATCTGTTGCTTGACATCAAGCAGGGCTACAAAGAAAACACATAGGAATAAGAGTGAGGTTTGCAGTCAAAGAATTGATAGGCAGGAGAGTAAAAGCATGCAATGCATTAGGCGAGAAACAAAATATAATACATTTAGGCAGGCATCCAATATCATTTGTAGTAACTCACACATATAACCCTATACATACATCTATCCAAAAACAAAGATCTTCAATCAATGGCAAAGTAGAGAATTGTCCATAAACCTTTTATACTCAACTTATACCCAATCAATTAAGGGAGATATTCATCCTTCAAGTAAACATACACTGGTTTAATGCACCACAATTCACAAATGAATCAAACATATAATATAGCACGTATGTCATATAGAATAACATCACAATAATGAATTACAAGGACAATTAATCATTCACGATTTATCTCAGTCAATGGTAGTCACTTATGATGCATACAATGCATGGTTCTCTATCTAGTCAATTACTACTCTTTCTTTTAATGTATGTATATGCATGGGGTACCCATCTACTAAGTTTTATGGCACTGACACCCATGCAAGACATTTTACTTTTTGTACGAAGTATTTTTACCCTATGTGTGTTTTCTAGATCTCATCCACATCCTCTGTATAAGATATATAAGTCCCTATGGAACAATACACCTTGGCATGAGACATTTCACCACTAAGGTGTTATTTTCCCAAACAAGGAATCTCCCGCTCTTTGAGGAGCCATTTACACCCCGCTCCATAAGGAGCTAAGTCATGATGTATGAGTAATTTTATCATCTCTTCCTTTTTATTATTTACAGATGTAATGGATTCTCTGTGGTGATTCTCATATATGTCCCATACTAGGAGCCACTTATTCCTTTTTCCTTACCTAAAAGCCTTAAGTTCAATTTTAGAAAACTCCTCTATAGGTACTAAACACACACACACACACACACACACACTTATTATATATATGTATATGTATATGTATGTATGTATGTACGTACGTACATATATATGTATGTATAGGGATAATAGACTTTATTCATAATAGATAATTAGAAGAAATTAAGTTAAAAGTATAATGATAGTAGTATAATTTTAGTTTTATGGTGGGTTTCCAAACAGCGAATTCTACTGTGTTGCTTAAATCTATATGAAAATACCTATATAATTTATCTATATGAAAATACATAAATAATTTATTTGAAGATCATTTTAGATTAGAAATCATTTTAATACCATCAAGACACATTTTTACTAATTTCCATTAAGCTAAAAACTTGGTTAAAAACACATAGTAGAAAACATATGCCTTATAGCCTTCAAATTCTGGCCGTTTAGGTAGGAAAAATCTCATAAATTACAAACATGGAATTAGGGTCAGCCATTTTAGTGGGAGATTCTTAACCTTTTAAGACAACTCTGTGATGTATCTTAGATTTTTATACTATTTGCAAATGCCCTAAAGCCTGGCTCATTTCTCAACCATAAACACCACTTGCCAATTGAATCCATCCTTATTCCCATCTTGTAAAATTCACCATAAATTCTCTACTCATGCAAATGACTCCATTCTAGTTCTTTAAGAACCCTTAGGAAGTCTAGTTTAACATCAATGTCCACAACAATAACTTAGTACACAAAACACAAACCTACCATTCAATTTAGCAGAATCAACGCAATTCATTTTCATCTAGATCCCCTTAATACGAGACTAATTTCAGTTAAAACTAGACATCCAAAGCTACATTCTCACTGAAGGATTTATTCAGATTCAGCATATAATAGTCCCATGAATTGATACAAAAATAATGTATCTGCAATAAATTTTTTCGACAAGTTCAATTAGAATTTTACACTTGATTCATGGCAGTAGCAACCCTGACCAACCTGACCCAACCCAATTACATTTCAATGGGTTGGGTCGAGTCATTAGCTTAGGTCAGGTTCATTTTTGTTGACCCAATTAAGATTAGGTTGGGTCATGGTTGATGTATTCTTAACCTGACTCAAGCCGATTTATTATTTTATTAATAAAAAAATAAAATATTATAATATTCACATATATTGTCTTTTACTTGAGTGTTGAATTTGTGTGGTTAGACTTGTATTTTAAATTGAACATGCGTTGAATAAGTTAAACAATTGAGTATTTCATTTTTTTTATTCTTTTGAATATAAAAATTATATTAATATTTTAATTGTCCAACTCGATGACCCCACCTGACCAAACCCGATTAAGGTCGGGTTGGGTCACTTTGAAAAAAATGCAAACCTAACCCAACCCAACTCAAATATTTTTAATTGGGTTGGGTCTTAAACACGACTAAACTTGACCTAACTCGGCTAGTTGTACCCCTACATTAAGGACCTCAAAATGAAAAGGAATGAATTGAATCTCCATATACAGAACAAATAGATAGGATGAGACTCAAACTACATAATTTAATGAGGCACAACCAATGACTTAATATAAAATATGTTGTCCTACTTCTCACAAAACCAGTTAAGGTGTAAAAATTACTGTAAATCATGGAAAAATCCTAAAAATATGAGGTCAATTGCATTTGAAACTAGACACGTAAAGGCTAATCCCTCCAAAGGACAAGTTTAGATTCAAAACAAAGCTCACACGAATTTTTACAATCAGACCCACTTGCAATGAAAATTACAACTCAATAACAAAGAAAACTTCAATGCTTTACCATCTCCCACTTAGCCTAGCCAACCAATCTATAAATCATGGATTCCACACCATTAGACCTATGAAATCAAACAGGACAATGACTATACAACAATGATCTCACAAAAACACAACATACAAACATATTTCATAACTCAATCCAATTCACTCAATCACAAATCCCAAACTTAATTGATTAATAGACTCCTTCAAATATGAACTAACTGGCCAATTCTTTCAATGCATAAGTAAATATCACCTAATCACAAGGCTCCATTCAATGGTAATTATCATTCACAAAACATAATTGGTTTCATGCAATTACACATTTAGTTTACATACTTTCACGAGCAACACCGACGCATAGCGTATTTAATCACAACACAAAGTGGCATATAAGGAAACCCACTTGATTACCTCTACCTATAACTTTGTAATGCTTTAGGGGTCGATTCAAAACCCCCAAGATCCTAGTAATAACCAACATTGTAGCAAATTATCAACATAATTACACAACATTCAAAACCAAATAAACACCGTATCATTATGATACTAAGAGTTAAAAGTCGTTAGGAGCGGGGAGCTCTTAACTCTCTCCTTATGCCCATTGTTTGTATAATCCCTTTTTTGGGAGTGATTTGAATTTTGTTCAATGTCCCTTGCTTGTAAGGTCCCCAAGCTTTGATCGATACAGTTTTCAATTTGGTGAAGGTAACAATGAACTAAGCCTGTCAAATTGAAAAAGGGTGGTGAGTAGAATGCATTGGATTGATTGCATGTGGCTTTCAACAACCAAAAGGCCAATATGCAATCCATGGCCATTCCTAAGAGGCTCTTGGCCTTAATAAAGAAAAAAAGGAAGAGGAACATGAAAATTTTCTCACCAAGGAGATTGATAGATGATGAAGATGGAAAGGGAAGATAATCAAGCTTTGATTGAGAAAACATGCACCAATGCATGACTCATAGGCCTCTGTGGAAAAAGGAGAAGAATTGGAAGGGAAGTACGCATGTTTGTAGTGTGTTGAGAGAAGAAAGACGTGAGAAAGAATGAGGAAATTTTTCGCGTTTCTATAAAACTTAGATTTGGGTTACACTTTTAGAAATTTTTTGAATAAAATGAATTTACTCTTTGAATAAAACCATGTTATGAGATAATAAAAATTGTGATAAATAATCAATCTACACTAGTTTACATAAAAGATAATCACTCATAGAAATCTTCATTTGTAGGTACCCAATAGACAATTTATAAATCAACAATATACATATGATAGTATATATTTTTTAAAGTTCCAATTCAAATAGTAAAACATAAATCTTCTTCTTCATGGTATGTGATAGACATGTATATAGGGATTTGAGGAAAAAGGGGTAAAATAGCTTCATATACACGAGATATTGGGAAGAGGATAGAATAATCATGCATAGCCATAATATAAAGTTTCATACAAGATCCCCAAGCTAGAAATGAGCATTATCAAAGTTTACAAGATAAAGTAAATCGAAATTCCAAATACTTGAGTTAAATTATAGTTATCCAACATAAATCTCAAGTCTTAACCTAACAAGGATGGTACATGTAATAAAGACTAACATCTAACAACACTATTGGCATACTCGAGACACCTATTAAAACTACATCCCTAACCATTAACCTCACTACTTAGGAAGGGTGTCACCTGGGCCCACATGATATAACTCACTTGGGGAACTATTAGAGGAATCCCCATCATTGTCACTACTATCCTGATCAGCAAACTCTGAGGTGTCTCTCGAGGCTCTTTAGGACCTAGCAATCCAAGATAAAATAAGCATAAGAAGAAGTACAATCTTCCTCGCACTTGCTAAAGTCCTAGGCACTTCTAGCCTTAGACCCGGTGGACCTTCGCTTGCTGGTATCTCAATAGAAGTAATGATAGTCAAAACCATCACAACTCGATCCATGCCAACTGACACCCTAAGTCCAAACATGGTTGAAGCCATGGATGAGGAAGGAGTGTGTGTCCTAAACTCATAGGTTTTACTATTCACAAGGATTAATAGATGTTGATCATACTTTACTGGGGTGGCTAACCTAGGATCACTACTACCTAGGGCTCCATGCCAGAAAGTCACCCTGTTAGAGAAGGCGCTTCTATAGTTTGCTCTATCATCCTTCATTCTATGGGTTGTCCACTCCTTGGTTTCTCCTAATGTGATCCAGAAGTAACGACATCCATCATCCATCTTCTGCTTGGTGTCAAGAAGGGCGATAACCAAAAACAAAATAGGGGAGTGAGATCCATAGCCAAAGAACAAATAAACAAAGAGTTTGGGCACATTCAACTAAAGGACACATAATTGGAAAGCATATAGACATACACTCAACCAGAAAGCGTAAAAACCAAACTTAAGGAGATGCCACTCACCATTGGCAGCAACTATCATGTCCATACATCATCTACACACATACATACACACCTGGATAGTTCTATCATCACAAGTCATACAGTCTTAATTCAGAAGATATTAACAACACATATAGGCATGCTAGCATAATTTATAAGTTTCTAACATAGGCATACACTGATCATTTTAAGCATACATACTTCAACTTCACCACAGTCACAAGTAAATGAATCCATATTGTTTAGCATGTTTAGAGAAAGGATAACACCAAGGCAATGATTCACTAGGCATAGACAATCACAAATAGCACACCAAGCATTCATAGTTAATATCAAACATTGGTTAGTCATCTATGATGTATGCAATACATGATGCCCTGATTCAGTTAGTTACTACTCTTCCACTTTATGCATGTTCATGTGTGGGGGTACTTATAGCTTCGTAGGAGCATTATCCCTCTGCTTTGTGGGTGGGTATGTATACCATATAAGAATGACACATCTCTCCTATAAAGGGACACATGTATCCTTTAAAAGGACAGGATAAATTCTTTAAGGGAATTAACAATTCATGACTTAAATACCTGACTACTTAAAACTTGACAGCTTAACAACTTGATAACTCTCTCGTAATAGGGAGAATGATGGATTCCTAATTAGAATAATCATCTCTCTCATAAGGAATAAGCACGTGTTTACCCAAAGGGTAACTTTCACCCATGAAGGACCACATCCTTCCCTTAAAGGGGACAAATGTATGATACATGAGCCATTTCATTGTATTCTATCTTGATAATTAGGAAGATGAGATGGATACGCAATGAGAGTTTTATACCCCTTGCCTATACGAATTCCTCCTTTCATTTCTTGAATTCTTCACCCTTGAGTTCCTTTTGAAATCATAGATAGAAGAAAAGTAATTTAAACTTGATTTGAAAAGAATCAAAGTAGTGTTTTAAGAAAAAGGAAAATAAGGTTTGGAACTTAGGATTTAATAAGAAATCATATTAACTAATTTGAAAAGAAAATTATAACAAGCTAAATTTATAACTTAACTAGTACTTTGATTAAAATTCTTTTTGAGATAAATATATGAAACTTATTTTCATATTTAAGAATATGAAAATATAGGAACTTAGTTCACTAGTTTTGAAAAGCTAAAACTTAGTCAAAATAACATCCTTTAACTTAAAACAGCTTATAAACTTCAAATACGCAATTAGTGTGAGGAAATTCTCAAAATAGAAAACTTATCCTTTGGGCTAAGAATTTAAAGTGATTCTCTTAAAACCTCATGGAATTAGTGAGAATTTTCGCATAATTTTACAGCAACCATAGGTGCTTCAAAGCCAGTCCCCTTTTTACAAGACAAAATAGACTTTACAACATTTGTGTCCATCTTATATCTCATCTTTGAAAATTCATAATAAATTATCTATACATGCAAATGGAGTGATTCCAAATTCCTTAGTTCCATAATGTTTAGTTTTCACTAAAAATACAGGAAAAATATTTCATTCAGAAAAAGAGAGTTTTCACATGAACACAGCAGCTGTATAGTGTTACAAGTCAATAGAACATGCTGTAGTATAAAAATCACTAAAAATCATAGAAAACTCAAAACAATATGAGACCAATTGCATTGTGAAGAAAACAAGTAAAGCTACAATCTCACCAAAGTGTTTGCACAAAATGTTATATATTTCTCCCAGTTTAATTCATGACATAGGGAAAAATAGAACAGGGCAATTCAACAAGCATGTGTAACTTAGTCTTAAGCATCATATGTAACACACTTGTAACCATGACTTAGGACTTGTTCTAGATTGAGAGTAGGAGTATATTGGACTTACCAAAACAAGGGAATCATGCAAATATATTGATTCAATCATTACATAACTTAAACGCATGCTAAACACAAAATACATACAAGCTATCTTGCACATATTCCACTTTGAACACGTCCTAAAGAAAATATCACTATAAAACATAGAATTATTCAATTTGAGTGAAACCAATTGGGTTTGAAAGCTAACACATGAAACTTTAATGATATAAAAAGGCTAAGTCAGAATCATTATAGGTTGGTTGTATAACAATTTTGAAAATAGATCTTGTTCAAGGCCAAAAATCAACAAGTTTACATAATAAACCACTTCCTAACATATCCACTGTATATGTATCTTCTCAATTGATTCAAAGATGGATCTAAACTTATCTTATCTTAAGGATAATTTAGGATATGATAAAATATTTTGATGGTTAAATAAGGATAAGATATGATAAAATAAATATTTTATCTTATTTTAATTAGTTCTTTTCTATATCATATGATATACAACATACAAAGTATTTATATTTTAATTAAATTCCTCTTATATAATTAAAATATTTGTTTTAAAATCAATCAAATCTTTCAAATATATATTGTCATTATTAAAAAGTCGCATTTATTTGTATCTTGTCTAATTTTTATTTTTTTATTGACTTTAATCTATTTTAATTAACATATCATATTGAATATTAAAGACTAATACACCAGTTGGTCTGAGTAGTACTAGACTTAGATCCCTTAAGTAAGGTCTTGTGTTCAAGCCTTGTAGATGGAAAAAATGTGGTTGGGATGGAAGATCCTACTAAAGATGGCCAGCTAGATTTCTTTGTAGAGATTAGTCATTAATAAAGCTAGTGGATACTTCGCACCTATAATATGGTGACCCAAAAAATATTGAATATTAAAGATATACTTTGTAATAAATGATACAATTGTTTCCTTTTTTGGATATAATTTGATTGTAGTCCACAAATATAGGATTTTATGACTACTAATTTATCGTGATTCGAAAAGATAAAACACGAAAGAATATTTGATTAGAGAGAGAATAATGAGAATCAAGAAAAAGATTATCAGCAAGATTACTAAGATTGGGGGAAATCAATATCAATAAGGGTTTCCAGGATCGGGGTTACCATAATGATAATTAATGGATCCAAATTGATTACCTAATTATTAGGATTAAATTTTTTTTGAGGGTGAATTATTTTGTTATAGTTTAGGTTCCATTTTAAGATACAAAGATCGTGCCTAATTGAATTGTCTCCTACTTTTATAGTAGCTATGTTCAATTAAACTCATTCAGTTTCATAATAATTCATAGGTGCTCCTACAAAACCTAACACTACTTTTGTGATTTAGATCTTTCATTCAAATTCGTATAGTTCAAACAATTAGGTTTACCTTTAGTTCTTCCTTAATTATCTAAGAGGTGCAAACATGTGGCCAGCAAATTCGCATAAATAAGCTCAATAAGAATCAAACCAAAAGGAATTCAAACATTAACACAAGAGGGAAAATAATTTACTTGAAATCATTAATATATCAAGGACATTGTCCAATCCTAAAAACTTAAAAAAAAAAAAGCTCAATCATAACTAAAGAGAAACAATAAAGATAAAGCATGAACAGTCAAACCTGAGAAGAAAGAAGAGAGATGAATCATTTTCAATCCCTAATCCTTGTGCTATTGCTTTTCCCCTGGGTTTTTCCCGATTGGGGACTTCCAAACAAACTTTATAGAGCCGAAGTTATGACTGCTCCAATTCCTCTTATTCTAACTCCACAAGCAATCTTCACCTAAAATAACAAAAACACTACCTAATGCAATAAAAAGTCCTAAACAAGATAAATTAAGCAAATAATAATGGAAGGAATCCTAAAACTAACACCAAATGTGTGCAAAACAACCCTAAAACATGATGCAAAGAATGACACATCATTTCCTAATTTCTTATAGAAATTAAACAATAACAAGAATATAATTAAATAATTCATATTTTTATACATTTAAAAAAATATATTATATTGCATCAATTTTAATGTATATTAATTAATAGAATATTAAGTTGACGTAATATTTAAAAGAATAAAAGCCTATTTGGAAAAATAACTTATTTAAGGTCTTTTTTCATAAGTTCTTAAAAATAACTTATTATATTATAAATGCTTAAAATTTAATAAGCTATTTGCGTTTGGGTATACATGTTGATAATAAACACCTACACAATTTTGAAGTGTTTAGGATGCATTGTTACATAAACACTTATAAAATGTTCTCTCATTTTAAAAGTTAAAAAAATCAAATCATGATTAAAAATAAATTAAAATTTTAAAAAATTAACTAAATAATTAATATACTAACATTATATGTATCACAAAAAATATTAAAAATAAAAATCACTAGTCACCAATAGTTTTTAAAAAACAAAAAATTAAGTATCATAAATTTAAAAAAATTATGTGACACACATGCAAAATTACCAGACATCTATCAATAATTTTAAAAATAATTAATAATTAAAACATTATTAAAATATAAATTAAGGTGTTAAAATTAAAATCATATATATATATATATATATATATATATATATATATATATATATCATAAAATCATGATATAAACTTAAAAAAATCAACCATTCACATGTATAAATAAATATAAGTTTATAAAAAAAGTAAATCATTATAAAAATTCAACCGTTAAGGAAATATAAAAAAATTACTAACAACGTATAAAATAAACTACTATCAACATATAAAAAATACTTAATTAAATTATTATTTTTAGTGGTAAAGAAAGAAAAATATATATTTTTTTACTAGCAATGGATAATTATAATTTGTTTTGTGTAGAAGTTAATGTTTATATTATTTAGGGTGAAAAAAATAAAATTTTTAATTTTAGGGAAAAAATGAGAAAATAAAAAATATGCACGCTCTTTATATTTGGCCTGGTCAGAATTCGACGGGGATCTTTTCATAAGCTTCAAATAAGCTATTTTAGTGGGCTTATGAAAATAAGTTAAAAACATCTTCTATACAAGTCATAAGATATTTTTGTAAACTTTCCCAAACGCTCTTATAAGAACTTATAACGTAAGATAAATCTAAATAGAGTGTTTATAAGCTCTTTCAAATGGAGCCTAAGAGTGATTGCAGTTAACCTTAATATAAACTGATCTCCACACTCCATAGTGTGTATAAATACACATAATTTTATTTATTAAATCACTTAATTTATTTTAGTTTAATTTCTATACAGTATAGGTGTAACATTATTTAAATTGTCAACCAATCAAAAATCATGGTATGACTTTTAAAGTAATTATTATATAATTAAAAGACAATAAACTTATAATATATGTTAATTTGTAATTGGATGGCAATGTAAAATCTCTTTATTTTCAATCCATATACTATTTACTTTTTTTAAAAAAATTGAAATTAGACTGAACCAAAAATACATGAGAAATTTTATAATCCTAGAAAAAACTAAAATAAATCACTATAGAAAACACCAACTTACGTTGTTTAAGAATTGAAAGGCACTCCCAAAAGAAATTGAAAGGGAAAAATTTAAAATAAAAAATTACTAAATCATTTTTTAGAACAAAATTACCAAAATCTTAATGTAAAAGTCTTTTAAGAAATAAATGAAAAATAAACTTTCTCCGCGTAAAAAGAAGAGAATTCTCTTTTATTTTATACTTAGATTTCTATATTAAAGTAGTAATTTTTCTCAAAAAAAATCCCATCAGTGTAATGTTGAAAAAGTATTAATTGCTAAGTTTATGGATGGTGTTGTCAAAGGTAATCCCGGTTTCTCAAGGATGGTGGTGTAATAAGAAATTAGAGTGGTGTTTAGTAGTCTAGGGTGTACTGTTGTCAAAATGAGTTAGCCTACTCCACTTGGTCCTAGTCCACGTGGGTCAAGGCCTACATTGAAAAAAGTCCATAGGACCTTGTGGGTGAGGCTAGCAATCATGAGCCTCAAATTCAACATAAAGATTTTCGGTCAATGCAGAGTTGAAGATGCTCTAGCTAAGGTCGGGATAAGGATGTTTTGATTGAGACTATGTTGAAGATGCTTTAACTAAGGTCGAGTTAAAGATGCTTTAGCCAAAGCTGAGGTAAAGTTACTTTGATCGAGACCGAGTTGAAGATGCTCTAGTCAAGGTTGAGGTGAAATTACTTTAGCTAAGTTGAGTTGAAAATACTCTAAGGCTGAGTTGAAATTACTCTAATTGAGGCCAAGGTGAAGATGCTCTGGCCGAGGCAAGCTAAAGATGCTATGCTTAAGACCAAGTTGAATATACCCTAGTTGAGGCTTATGTGAAATTACTCTAGTCGAGGCTGAGTTGAAAATACTCTGGTCGAGACTGAGTTGAAGATACTCTAGTCGATGATGAGTTGAAATTACTCTGGTCGAGGATGAGGTAAAGATACTCTGGTCGAGGCTGAGATGAACATGCTTTGGCCAAGGCTAAGGTGAAGATACTTTAGTGAAAGCCAATATGAAGATGATTTTGCACACGCCGAGGTGAAGATGCTTGACAGAGGTTGAGGTGAAATGCTAGCTAAGGCCTAGGTGAAGATGCTTTGGATGAAGCTAAGGTGAAATTACTCTGGCCAAGGCCGAGTTGAAGATATTCTAGTCGAGACCGAGTTGAAATTACTCTAGTCGAGGCCGAGGTGAAGATGTTTTGGTTGAGGTTGACTTGAAGATACTCTAGCTGAGACCAAGGTGAAGTTACTCTGGTTGAGGTCGAGTTGAAAATATTCTGGTCAAGGTTGAGTTAAAGATATTCTTATCAAGGCCAAGTTGAAAATACTCTAGTTGAGGCCGAGTTGAAGATATTCTGGGTGAGTCGAAGTTGAAATTACTTTAGCTGAGGTGAAGATGCTCAGGTCAAGGCCGAGTTGAAAATACCCTAGCCGAGGTCGTGTTAAAAATTCTTTAGACGTGGCTGAATTGAAAATACTCTAGGCTGAGGCTGTGTTGAAGATACTCTAGCTGAGGATGAGTTAAAGATACCATGGGTGAGGCCGAGTTGAAATTTCTCTAATTGAGGCCACATTGAAAATATTTTTGTGGATAGTGAATCGTATTCTCAACTTATGGACTGACTCCCCTTAAGCCCTAGCTCAACCCTTTACTAAATGGGTTGTGTAGGTTGGAGGCTTTTAAGCCCCTTCATTAGGTGAACTAAAAAAATTAGGACAATTATAGTGGGTCAAATGGACTAACCTTAGGCTTAGAGCCAAAATGATACCTATACTAGGATGTTTCTTCTTTAAAGCTATTAGAGCTAGAATTTCATAAATTGATTTTAGAGATATTATTTTTGTGAGTTACTCTATTTTATATAGTGGTTGGCAGGTAAACAATGATCAGTATAGGCCATGGAAAATGCTAAATGTCTTTAATATAATTTATTTTTTTAGAGAAATTGTCAATTATTTTGATGTGATCCATGTGATAAGGAAAATAAATATTTTGCAAGCTTCAGTTAAACAAGATTGCTTAAGAAAATCTTATCTATAGGTACAATGTTTGAATTGCGATCTTATTACTTATTCTACATTTTGATGCCCTGTTTATGTTTTTTCATTTGAGAGAGATGTTATCAAGGGTATCTAACATTTAATACATGATTTATCAGTGCTTTTATAAAAACATATGTAAGAATAAATAATATATGCACAATTACATACCATCATATATAATATCCATTAAGAACACTTTTTAAACACGAGATCCTTAAAAGAATTTTTTTTCTTTTGAAAGACCAAATTGTCTAGAGAAGGATTAGAGGCTTTTATCGTAAGCACATATTGGACGCTTATGATTAAGACAGAGATTGGACGCTTGTCTGTCATCGGATTCTCTTAATTTAATATAATGGACGCAAGTTGTGGTATGAAGAAAGACTTTGATTTTTATAATAGTTCAATATTTATGAGGAAATAAATTTATAAAGCTCATAAATAAATAAATATCTACACAAGAAACAAACTGTTAGACACAAATGTTTTCTATTCATAAATTTGAATGATCTTTCTTATCATCAAAATTTTTAGGGTATGTTTTTGGTTCCAACATCCAATAGGCTAAAGTCACCTTAGGTCAAAATCGAATCAATACAAGATAAAGAGCTCCATCCTCTTGCTTAAAGATAATTCTCAAGCAAATAAGAAATAAATGATCATTTTATCCTATCAACACAAGCAAAAAGATTTATAAAGACAACTATGAAGTACGATTCGAACCTTAGCTACCTCTTGACTCCTGCCTTCACTGACTTGAACATTGAATACTTGCCCAAAAAGTATCGAGCACTGGTATTCCAATATGTTAGCTTGTAAAAGACACATGATCTCTAGTCTTAAACTGGTAAAGAACAATAAATAAAGTTTATCTTTTGAGAATTGAATGAAAATTTTTTCTTAAAAAGTGTGTAATTAAATAAAGTTTATTTTTTGTAGTAGTATGCACGAGGTCATAAGTTATAACTTCAGTACGACCATTATACATAAAAAAAAACTTCAGTTTTTAAAAAATTGTGTAATTAACCGTTAACACTAAACTTAGTTTGAACAAGAATAGGTAATTTTTTTTTTTTAGAAATTTGAAAGTTGTATATTAAATTACCCATTTATAACATCTAAAAAATTAAAATCCTAAAATTATTTACATCAAAATTCAACCTTTTTTTACAACTACTTTAATGGAAAGGGCAATCTAAGAAGAATTGCTAGTTACATGCACCCTGAGGTTAGTGTGACATAAAACTTGAGTGAGGTTCGCAATCAGCATTAAGCTCCTGTCGGTAAAAAATTGGACCGTTAAAAACATTCTTATTGAAAAACACTGGTTTTTGAAGTGATATATATATATATATATATATATATATATATATATATATATATATATATATATATATATATATATATATATATTTCCTTCATGGCTCCTCGAAAAATTCAAGACAATGATGACGACGAATATCTTTGTTCTTCAACAACTTCTTCATCTTCTGCACAGAAAAAGAAGAAGAAAAAATGCTGCAAGAAGATTGAGGCCCCCCTATGATCGAGATTGAGCCAGAAGATTGCCAGAAGCTGTTGTTCACAGGTTTAATCTCAATCTGGAAGATTGCAAGCGCCAAATGGACCTGTCCTTGAAAGCAAAGAAACATCTTCTTTTCCTAGGTTGGAATCTTTAGTACTTTGACAAGAAAAACAGGTGGGAACTACATTTTAGATCACCCCATTCTGGCAAGAATTATATTTCTTTGAGAAGGGCATCGAAGTCTGCATAGAAGAGGACGGTTACGACTCTACTGATCAGCACCTTCATCACAAAAGAAGAAGAACAAGAAAGTAGGAAGAAAATGCAAAAGAACAAGGTTGCAAAAAGATGGAAGAAAGGGTAAATGGTTTAAGTCACCATCAACATCAAGTCAAAAGGGAGATTATGATGACTTAGAAGTGTCTAGTGGTACAAGCGGTAAAGTTTTACTACCAACAAAAACAGTGAAGCATAGGACCGGAAGTTTTGATAATCCCCAGTTAATTGCCCAATGGTTAACGAATATGAATGTGGTGGATTTGCATTCTGGGGGTATTATGTAGAGGTGAAAATAACATGGTTAAGAAAAGAAGTTATTGGGTACTGGTGTTGATTGTGATTGTTGCGGTCGTTATTTTGGTTTTACTCCCTTTAAGAATCTATCTGGGTGCACAAAGCCAAATACATCTACCAGTATTTGCTTCGTGGATGGTGGGAAGTCATTGCTAGAGTGCCAAAAAGATGCCTTGAGTAAGTTGAGTTTTTCTAAAAAGAAGAAGAAAGAGATCTCCCTAGGTATGAAAATGATAGAGTGTGTTTTATTTGTCTTGATGGTGGTGAAATAATGTTATGTGATGGATGCCCCTCTTCGTTCCTCTGAAGCTGTTTAGATTTAGAAGGTGCACCTGATGGTGATTGGTTCTGCCTAGCATGTTGTTGCAAAATATGCTACCAATGTAGATTCATGGAGGATTTTTGCTGAAAGTTTTGGGCCAGCAGCATGTTACTTTTTGTAGGTTTTGTTGCTTAACCAATGGAAGTTCCTATACTATTTGCATTTTGGTATATGATTGTTTTAATATATATAAAATGGGAAAGGAGTTGTTGTGGACAAACATACAGTATGATTAAAATTTTCTCATTTGTAAACTGAGATATATTATACTTCTACTGCTGCCCAAGAGTGATTAAAGTACTAGAAATTTTTATGTACCTCCAAGTTTTAGATATACTATATGTCTGTTCTTGCCTTTCACTACAGTGAAACTGTTGCTACTCAAGAGTCCTTAAACCTATATTATAACATTATGCATTTACTTATTGTGTTCAAGTACAACAAGGTGACTATGCTGCATACATCAGATTATTTGTTTATTTTTTTCAACTATCAAACTCTAGTTAAATTATTTATTCATTACCAAATGCTTATAATGTTGCGTCAACTTCAATTATATCTAAAAACTATATATTTTTGACACACATGCTACCCTCAAATTAAATTGTGCTTACCAAATGCTTATAATGTAGCTACACATGTATGAATTTAAGCTAAATTGAGGTTATTAATTGATTTGATAATAGATGACTATAATATGGTTGTCATATTTTAATCTAAGTTGCATAAGTATCTAAGGTGTGGGTATTCTTGACTGAGAAATGAAAAATGGATTTGATGTATTGATTTAACAATTTGAGTAGGACTAATGATTTGATTTTTTTTAATATATAGGGCCTAATTACTATATTATTGTCAAAAATTGAAAACTGAAATGATTTGCTAAAGCATTTGGAATATAAAGTTACTTTAAAAAGTATTGATGTATTGTGATTTCTTTTTTTAAAAACATATTAATATGAATTAAAAAGAAACCAAGTTTAGTATAACACCTTAACAAAGTGTGAGTTTGAAACTAATGGCAAGATTGGTAATTGTCTACATTAGGATTCTCTTGAATTGAAGTCATATCTGAACAAATGCATACTAATATATCTGTTATATATATGCATCTTAAATTGATTGTGTGTTGTTACATAGATTTGTTGAGTCCGAGTTAATTAAGCTTTAGATGAAAAAGTCATTGAATTAGAATGTCAAACAAGGCCATAGCTTGCAAATAGTGTAAGCATGCAAATTTTACATGATAGTTAAACATGATGGTACTTTAAGGATCATTGAATTAGAATGTCAAAGTGTGAGCATGCAAATTTTACATGCTAGTTAAACATGATAATACTAATCCCCAACAAAAGAAAGTCTTTTTCTTAATAATTGGATATGTGCATTTGGATGCTTGGGATTGAAAAATGGATTTTTGAAAGAGAAATGTAAAATTATATTTCATATTTTCATATTTGCAGGTTGGAGAGCAATAAGATCATTAGAGGTGTTGAAGTAGGTTGAAACTCGGTGAGCCAACCCTGCTCACCACATGTTTGAGCTGGGCCGAGCTGAAAAAACACGTTTTTTTTTTGCAATTCTTGCTCATTAGTAACCTGACTCACTTGACCTGCAGGCCAAATGAGTTTAAGCCGGCTTGACTTGTGACCTATTTTTATTAAGTTTAAAAAACATAAAAAAAAAAACACTCCAAGTCTCACTGTGAACTTTAGAACTTATAACCCCAACTGCAGTCGCCTTTTTCATTTGTAAGTGTGAAGTCTCCCACTGGCTACTCACATCACAGATTCACAAACGAAACAACAAATACAGATTTGAATCATCTGATTGAACCCCCTAGCCCCCTTTTTCGTTCGTAACTTGTAACCCCAATTAGCCAACCCCAATGACATCGGTATCGGTGCGTCGCCCACACCCACACAACACTTTGCTCAGCTCAGCTCGCGTGCCCCATTCCATCTTTCGCCTTCGCCACCGTCGGTATCATTTGCTTTTCTCACCAGTGGTTATCGTTCCCCAATCATCGCCACCGCTACTCCCCGGTGGTCGTCCTTTACCACTTGTTGTTGCCGCTGCTGACCCACTACTGTTAGGATTAAAGGTTAGCTTGAATCTCTACTGGCTACTGATTTTCTATGCTCTCTGATGCAGTCTTTTGGTTGCAGTTGCACTTACATTTGTCCAATTGTCTATGGCAATATGATTCCAATTTAATGAATTTAATCAAGTATAATATATATATGTACATGTACATACATACATGTACATGGACGTGCACGTACATGTACATACATATACACATATATACATGTACATGTACATGTAATTACCTTCAGTCTGCTTTTTTATTTTTTTCTTGGTATAGTCGTTTGTTATTCTTGGATGGGTTTTATGAAGTATTGGGGTTAGATTTGATTCAAAGGTAATTATTGTTAATTGTTCATTTCTTTAAATGTTTTAATAAATTTATTTAGTTCTCAATTAAAGTTGTAGTATGGAGTCTGAAACTATCCATCAAAGACATGTCAATGTAGATTGTAATGATGATGAGTGTGGAATTAATGAAGTACCCATAGAGTGAGAACCAAATCCAATTGAGAATAAAAGTGGAGAAATTAAAAAACAAAATAAAATAGATAAGACTTGTACATTTGAAGTTTGGAACTATTTTTCTAAAATTGGTGTGAAAGAAGGTAAAGAAAAGGCTAGATGTAATGCATATGGGCAAGAGTATGTAATTGGTGGGACTAAAATAAGGACTTCAACATTATTGCATCATGTGAAAAAGGTGTAAAGTTATCCCTAAATATCAAGATGTAGGTGAAATGATGATTGGTTATGCGAGAAAGTTAAGGGGTAGGAAACTTGACCACAAACGTGTTCGTGAGGTTATAGCAAGGGCTATTATTAAACATGGCTTACCATATAAATTTGTTGAATATAAATGGATTAGGGAATTACTCTCATTGTTAAATCTAGATGAAAAGCACATAACTAGGAATACAACAATGTCTGGTGTGTGGAAATTTCATAATGAAATGAAGGAGAAATTGAGACATGCAATGCATAAATGTCATAACCGAATTTGTTTAACATCTGATTGTTGGACTACTTGTACTCAAGAGGGATATATTTGTTTAATAGCACATTTTGTTAACAATAATTGGAAATTAAATAGTAAGATTCTTGCTTTTTGTAAAATGGTAATTTAAATTACTTTTCAATACTTTATTACTATAGTACTTTTAAAAAAATTCATTGCTAACATTTTTTTTTTGTGATTGTAGATGGAGATAATGGTGATGATGAGAAAAAAGAGGAAGTTGTTCTAGATTTCACAATCTATGACTCCAATGTTGTCCATGACCCAAAATGATGACATATTCACCTTAACACTTTGGACTTTAGACTCTAATGTTGTAGTTGTTTAGTAATTTCAATTATGTAGATTGACACTTGGTATTTTTAAAACTTTAATGTTGTTGGACTATGGCTAAGTTTGGATATTCGGTTGAATGGTTTTTGTTGGACTATGGCTAAGCCTAATGTTTGGACTGTGGCTAGTGTCGAATGGTGTTGATGTTTTTGGTTTTGAACTATGTATGGCTAATGTTGAATGGTGTTAATGTTTTTGGACTATGGCTAATGTTGTTGGACTATGTCATTTGAATCATGTTTTTGTATTTGTCATTTGAATGATGCTATTAGACCACATGTCCACATTACTTGAATGGTAATATTTAATATTACATGCTTAAATGTGCCATCTAGACCACTTAATTTGAATTGTGCTATTGCACTTTATGTTTGTCATATGAATCATTGAAATATTGAATGGCTTGATACTTAAATATTATAGTGCTTGTATTTGTATTTGAATTGTTGAATGCCTTGTGGAAAAATGTGACTTTTTCTAAGAAAAAGGAAGAGAAAAATATTATTGATTTTTTCTTTTTTATTTTAAAAAATTGGTGAGCTAACTTACTTAACCCACCAACCTGTGGTAGGTTGAGCAGGTTGGGATTTTTGGGCTGGCTCGTTTTTTAACTCAACACATGGTGAGCTAACCCGTGTGAACTGGGTTGGCTCACTTTGACACCTCTAGATCATGCTCAAGATATAGAAGATTGAAGTTCATATGCATGGAAACTAGCTTGTTAATTTCTTAGATATTATACTTTTGAGATTTTTGAAAGACTACTTTATCTCTTACAAATTGCTAAGTTTCAAGTGTTTTTGAAACTATTGAGAGACTACTTTTTTTTTATACTTTAAGCTAGGTTTTAGAAATGACATAAAATGTTGTAAGTGTTTAGGCATATTTTGTAGCTAGCGCGTTTAATATATAAAGTACTTCCACCATGATGAGAATCATGTGTACATTTTGATTATTTAGATTAAGCATTTTGTGTGTATGTGTTTTAATTTATAGGGTCGTTTGTTTCTTATTTTATTCATCCTATATAAAAAAATCATATTAATAGTTTAATTATTTTATAAGTTAAATGTTTTTAATATTGTTTAATTATTTATATACACAAATAATTAAGTATTGTTACTAATATAAATGATAAATAATTACATAATTATGACTTAATTAAACACCAATCTCTTATAATATCGTTATAGGATATAGTGAAAGGACAACTAAAAAACCATTGTCTAAATGTTTAGACGATGACTATACAATCATTGTCTATACTATTTATCTACATTGAAAAATGTGTTGTCTAAAATATATGTCCACACTTTTATAACCGTGGCTTAAACATATAACACATATGACTGCACTTAGGAAACCATGATCAAAACGTTTAGACAACAGTTGTCTACATCAAAAAATGCGTTGTCTAAAATACATGTCCACACTTTTACAACCATGGCTTAAACATATAACATGTATGACAACACTTAGAAAACCATGGCCTAAATGTTTAGACAACAGTTGTAGAGCCATAGTTTAAACACGATAGTTGTGGCTTATTGTATCTGTCCACGGTGAAAAATGCTGTGATCTTAAATGTATGACAACATCTAAAAAATGTGATTTTTTTCATTATTTGAGGCCACGGTTATTTCTGCATTGTGGCTGAAAGTAAAAAACGTGGTCTATTAGCAAATACCATGGCCATTTAAAGCGCATCTCAAAATTGTGGTCAATCCGTGGCTTAAACTTCAAGCCACAGTTTTTACACAACTAACCATGCTTTTTTGTTGCGGCCTAAAGTGAAAAATGTTGTAGTGTTAATAAGCGTCGTGAACTTACCAAAATATATCCTAAGTTAACGGCATACTCTCATTTTATAAAAATTAACTACATAATTTCAATTAACATATCATATTGAATGTTAAAGACTAATACATTGTTGGTACGAGTGGTATTAGACTCAGATCGCTTAAGCAAGGTCTCAGTGTTCGAACCTCATGGATGGAGAAACATTAGTTGGGATGAAAAATCCCAATAAAGGTGGCCTAGGCTAAATTTTCTATAAAGATTAGCCATTAGTAAAGCTTGTAAATACTTCACACATATAACATCTTTTCCATAAAGAATCAAACCAAAAGGAATTCAAACATTAACAAAATGGGGAAAACAATTTATTTGAAATCATTAGTGTATCAAGGGCATTGCCTAATCCTAAAAACTAAAAAAAGAGCTCAATCATAACCAAAGAGAAGCAATAAAGATGAAGCATGAACAGTCAAACCAGGAAGAAAGAAGAGAGATGAATCATCTTCAATCCCTGATCCTTGTGTCGTTACTTCTTCCCCTAGGTTTTCCCTAATTGGGCCTTGATCCTATTACATTATGGGAGTCGAAGTTATGATTGCTCCAATTCCTCTTACTCTAGCTCACTTCACAAGCAATCCTCACCTAAAATAACAAAAACACAACCTAATGAAATAAAAAGTCCTAAACAAGATAAATTAAGCAAATAATATTGGATGGTATTCTAAAACTAACACAAAATGCATGCAAAACAACCCTAAAACATGATGCAACTGGACGACACATCATTTCCTAATTTCTTATAAAAATTAAACAATAACAAGAATATAATTAAATAATTTGTATTTTTATATGTTTTAAAAATATATATTGCATCAATTTTAATGTATATTGGTTAATAGAATACTAAGTTAATGTAATATTTAAAGGAATAAGAGCGTGTTTGAAAAAAATACTTATTGAAGATTTTTTTTCAAGAAGTTCTTATTATATAAGAGCTTATGTTATAAATGCTTAAAATTTAATAAGCTATTTGCGTTTCAATATACATGTTGATCATAAGCACTTACACAATTTTGAAGTGTTTGGATGCATTGTTACATAAACAGTTATAAAATGTTGTCTCATTTTAAAAGTTTTAAAAAATCAAATCATGATTAAAAATAAATTAAAATTTTAAAAAATTAATTAAATAATTAATATACTAACATTATATATATCACAAAAAATATTAAAAATAAAAATCACTAGTCTCCAATAGTTTTTAAAAAACAACAAATTAAGTATCACAAATTTAAAAAATTATGTGACATACATACAAAATCACCATACACCTATGAATAATTTTAAAAATTAAAATAATTAATAATCAAAACATGATTAAAATATAAATTAAAGGGTTAAAATTAAAATCATATATATCATAAAATCATGATATAAGCTTTAAAAAATCCACCATTCACATGTATAAATAAATATAAGTTTATAAAAAAATTAAATCATTATAAAAATTCAACCATTACACACCATTGTATAAGGAAATATAAAAAAAAATTACTAACAATGAATAAAAGAAATTACTATCAACATATAAAAATATAAATTTATTTAATTAAATTATATTTTTTTAGTGATAAAGAAAGAAACAAATAAAAAAAAAATTACTAGTAACAAATAATTATAATTTGTTTTGTGTAGAAGTTAATATTTATATTAATTTGGGTGAAAAAATAAAATATTTAATTTGAAGGAAGAAATGAAAAAATAAAAAATATGCACACTCTATATATTTTGGAGAGCTTATGAAATAAGTTAAAAACATCTTCTGTACCAGTCATAAGATATTTTTATAAACTCTCCCAAACGCTCTCAAAAGCACTTATAACGTAAGATAAGTCTAAATAAAGTGTTTATAAGCTCTTTCAAATGGAGCCTAAGAGTGATTGCAATTTACATCAATATAAACTGATCTCCTCACTCTATAGTGTGTATAAATAGACATAATTTTCTTTATTAAATCACTTAATTTTTTTAGTTTAATTTCTATACATTGTAGGTGTAAAATTATTTAAATTGTCAACTGATCAAAAATCATATATGACTTTTAAAGTAATTATTATATAATTAAAAGACAGTAAACTTATAATATATATTAATTTGTAATTAGATGACAGTGTAAAATCTCTTTATTTTCAATACATAAACTATTTACTTTGTTTAAAAGAAATTAGACCAAACCAAAAATACAGGAGCAATTTTATAATACCAGAAAAAACTAAAATAAATCACCATAGAAAACACTAACTTACTGCTGTTTAAGAATTGAGAGGGCACTCACAGAAAAATTGAAAGGGAAAAATTTAAAATAAAAAATTACCTAAATAATTTTTTAGAACAAAATTACCCAAATCTTAATGTAAAAGTCTTTTAAGAAATAAATGAAAAAAAAAAACTTTCTCCACATAAAAAGAAGAGAATTCCCTTTTATTTTATACTTAGATTTCTAAATTAAAGTAGTAAGTTTCTCTCAAAAAATAATCCCATTGTGTAATAGTGAAAAAGTATTGATTGCTAAGTTTGTGGATGGTGTTGTCAAAGGTAATCTGGGGTTTTGCAAGGATGGTGGTGTAATAAGAAATTAGAGCGGTGTCTAGTAGTCTAGGATATAGAGTTGTCAAAATGGATTAGCCTACTCCACTTGGTCCTAGTCTACGTGGGTCAAGGCCCACATAAAAAAAGTCCATAGGACATTGTGGGTGAGGGTCAACTCAGGAGCCTTAAATTCAGCATGAAGATATTCTAGTCAATATCGAGTTGAAGATGCTCTGGTTAAGGCAGGGATAAAGATGCTCTGACTGAGACCAAGTTGGGTCGAGTTAAAGATGCTTTAGCCAAAACTGAGGTAAAATTACTCTAATCGAGACCGAGTTGAAGATGCTCTAATTAAGGTTGAGGTGAAATTACTTTAGTGTTGAGTTGAAGATACTCTGACTAAGGTCGAGTTGAAATTACTCTAATTGATGCCGAGGTGAAGATGCTCTGGTTGGGGCGAGCTGAAGATGATCTGGTCAAGACCAAGTTGAATATGCTCTAGCTGAAGTCGAGGTGAAATTACTTTGGTCAAGGCTAAAATGAAGATGCTTTGGACGAAGCCGAGGTGAAGATACTCTGACTGAGACCGAGTTGAAAATGTCACCAATGTGAATTTCAATATCAAATTGGATGTTTAAAAATACCAGGGTATGATTAGATGTAAAAGGAGCTCGATAACAAGATTTGGGTTTGCAAGGATGGCTGTCACCGTATATTTTCCAAACTAAATAAGATGGTGGGAGAATCACATCCAGTTCAAGGAACTAATCTAACTTGGACACCGTTGAAGTCAAGACGTTGAAGGTTTGAGTCAAAACCAAAGCAAGCTGAACGTGGCTCTTGATGTACTGTGAGAGTGTTTTGAACCCATTATTAATTCTTCCGGGAGAGTAATTATGGCGAACATTGTTTTTAGCAGAAGTTCAAAACTTAAACGTTTGAACTTCAGCGGCTTTTATACTCTCGTTCTGGAGAGGGATGATATGGTGGTTTCGGTTGCCACTGTACGGATTTTTGGCAAGAGAGTGGCGGAAGTACCTTTTGTGGCTACTGGGAGGAAGTTTAGAAAACAGGGATTGTGTCGCATACTCATGAACATGATTGAGAAGGGGTTGACTAGCTTGAGAGCAGAGAGCATAGTTTTACCTTCCTCCCCTAATTTGATAGACATGTGGACAAACTCATTTGGGTTTGTCAGCATGACACGTTCAGATAAGTCTGAGCTTCTCCATTATACTTTTGTACACTTGGATGGCACCACCATGCGCTACAAACGGCTGCATGTATGACTTAAACTGTGAAAGTCTTTTTTTTTCTATATATTAACTGTGAGAGTCTAAATATTCATGTCTTTCCTTTTTTTTTTCTTCCAAATTATACCAAGGTAGCATTTAGGAAATATATATATATATATATATATTGAAGTTAACTTTCTCATGCTCTTTATATCTCGCTTTAATAAGCATCGTAAACTTACCAAAATATATTCTTTTAAGTTAACGGCATACTCTCATTTTATAAAAATTTATTAAATAAATATTTATTTAATTTGTTTTTCCAATCGAGCTCTAAGATACTAAAAGATTAACAATCACATCAATAGCTAGGTAAAAATACTTCCAAGAGAGGACCCATCTTTACAGTTCCTAAAACACAGTATATGTAGAAACGCTTTTTCAATATCATACGCAGGCTAAGGTGGGAAAGAGGATCAAGTCTCCCACTATGGGAAGGTTATTTCTCACCCTTGGATGTATTATTTTTTAGATAAATGGTTAAGATTTTTTCTTTTTTTTCTTTTTCTTTTTCTCTTTTTTTCCCTTAATTTCTCGACTTACCTTGTCCCCCATCATTCCTCAGACTTCCACGAGCATCTTCTCAACTTCTCCTCACAATCTCGTGAGCGTCTAATCCTCTCCCATGCTAATCCTCAGACTCCCATTGTTCCTTTCAACTTCTCCTCACAACCCCATGAGTGCTGGCACTAATGCTAATCCTCTTTGAAATGTCGTCGTCTTCATTAGAGAGGGAGGGGTTTTCTTGAGGCAGGTGGAGGGAGTGGAGGAGACAAAGGGCGGCGCGAAGGACGAAGGAGTGGGTAGTGGGAGTACACCTCTCGTCAGCAGTGACTTTCCAAATCTGCGGTTGCGACTACGACAATGTGTGGTCATAGATCTTTTGGGTGCGACGACCATGGGTGGCCGCAGATCGGCGAGTCCGTTCTTCCCCTCTTCCCCCTCTTGCGGTTGTAACGCCACAGATTTGTTGGGTGCGGCAACCTACTCTTCCCCTCTTTCGCTCTTCCCCTCATCTACATTGATTTTTGAGTTATCTTTTTTGGATTGTTTATGGGGTTTTTTGATTATTTATTTTTTTGGTTCTGTATTATTGAAATGGTAGTGGATGTTTTTGGTGGCAATGTCGTCAATGAAGGAAGGGTTGGCAGTGTCAATGTATTCTTCGAGTGGTAGGAGATGGAGGTGAAAGAGAAGGGAGTGCCAATCCGGACAAAATAGGAAGGACAAAACGAGAAAGACAAAAAAGAAAAGAGAAAAAAAAAAAAAGAAAAATGTTAACCTTTCATTTTAAAATTAATATATCTAACAAATGAAAAACTCTTTCCCACCGTGGGAAACTTGATCCCTTTCCCATCCTAGCCTGCGCCACTGGTTATTTACACAAAGAATAAAGCCAAGAAAAGATGAGATCCATATATTGGACTGTTAAAAAATAAGGGGAAAAAAAAGAAAAAACAGGACACTTCATCTTAAACAAATTACATGCACACATTTTTATGCCTTCCCAAAGAATTAGGGTTACTACAAAAAAGGTAGGCTAAGTTTTTATATCAAAAGTTCTAATCAATTCAGCTTCCATTTCCTTTCCCATCTTTAGTATCCAAGTAATCTCACATTATATATGGTTGATGCCATTAAAATATCATAGAGACAAACCACACCTCCCTCATTAGCGAATTTCCTTTGAAGTCAAATAGTTTCTACTTTCAGTGACATTTGAATTTGCAAGGACCTCTTATGCAATTTCCTAATTTCCACTCCTCTTTGTACTTGAGTGCCTAGCATCAGATCGAATTGTAGGAGCTCAATGATTTGAGGAGACAATTGAGTCAGGTTCAGATGTATTATGGGGCAATCCATCTGCTCTGAATGTCCTCATCAAGTTCTTCAATGTTGTGATATCTTCAATAGGTCTCCACCAATATCTAGATCAACTTCAACCTTAGGAAGCAATCTCCATCCGTCATCTAGACCATGATTTTGCCTGGTTCGCGTCCAACCTACTTAGCTTGTGGGCTAATGGATTGGTCCACTGAGCCAATAATTAAAAAATAAAAAAAATGTAAAATTCTAAAAAAACATTGAGAAAAGATGAACAATTATAAAATAATTGATAAAAACTAAAAAATGTCTAACATAAGATTAATGAGCAATATAAAAAAATATGTATGGACTAATAAAATAGTAAAATTTAAAAGAAAACTTCATCTATATCATTCAAATATCAAATAAAATTAATAAAACCTAAAAAAACTCAATATCTCTAACTTTTCACACCAAGAAGTTATAAATTAATATTCAAATATTAAAAAAGATATCAATATATACTAATCAAACACTATCCAAATACACCAATAAGTTATAAAATAATAAATAATTTTTTAAAAGATGTATTTGGTCTGCAAGCTGACCTGTTAACCCACAAACCCACCTTAACCTGTAGGTTAAATAGAATTGGCCAAAATAAGCCCAATTTAAATGGACTAGCATTTTGGCTAGTCTTAACCCTCTTGGTCCATGGGTTAAATCGACTATACGTGAGTCCAAGCCCATATACCCACCTCTAGTTTTTATATAGCAACTAAACACAATGTTAATTTTATATGACAATTAAAAATCAAGACTCACCTAATTACTCATATACCATGTCAAACTTTATTGCACACATATCCATTCTATATATAAATTAGAATAGTTATATTGAATGATAACATTATTTTTAGCTGTCATTCTTCAACATGAGCATTTTTAGGTTTCATTCTTTAACTATAGCGTTTTAGGGATTTTTTTTAATCTCTCATATTTTTTAATCTATCATTTTCAATATCTTTAATAATAAATTAAATTTCAATATTTTTTAAAAGTAATTATCAATAATTAAAAATAACATTGTATCACAATATAAATGGTTTACTATTACTTAGAAATATAATCTATGTGTTCAAAATATTTTTATTATGAATTTTAATTATAATAGAATTTATATATTCAAAAATATTTATTAATTATAAATTTAAGTTATATAAATTAAATATTTATTTTGTGCAATTCACATGTTAAAAAACTAGTTGTTGTATCAAACCCAAATGATAGAAACAAAAATGTAATATTAATTTCATACAAGGATCAAAGGTTAATATTTTTTCATATAAAAGCTAATTCATAAATAAATAATAAGTATAATGACCAAACAATTAATTTAACCTTTTTTCTCTTAGAGCTTGAAAGGGTATGTTTAAGGAGCTAAGATTTTTTTATTATTTATTTTATTTATTTATAATATTTTTTCTTATCACTTAAACTAACAAACTTTTTTTTTAATCTCAAACCTTTAAAAATTATTTTATCTAAAAATATAAAACCAATATACTAAGGGCTTAATTTTTTTCTAAAAATATAATTATCTTTTAGTTTTAATTTTGTTTAATTTTTTATTCTTCATATCAAATGAAAATAATATGCTTTTAGTTAAGGGTATTCGAGCTCGACCCAATCAACACACCATAATATATGAAATAAAACTAGATTAACCCTGGACATAATATATCAATCTTAATTTATAGCAAAATCATAAAATTAAATATGTATAAAACAAAAATTAAGATATATTTTATAATATATAATTCAAAACAAATATCAATATAAATATAATATCATATTATATAAAGTATTATTAAGTGAAAAAATCTTATTGTTAATATATAATTATAAAAAAAATTAGAAAATATAGGATACCAAACTAAATTAAAACAACTTAAAATATAATCAGAATTTGTCTCAAAATATAGAAAATCTAATGTCTAAAACACAAGTTAGTCAAAACTAACTTTAAGCAAAAACTAGTTAGTGAAATAACACAAATCATAAAAATTCCTACATTAATAAATAAAAGTACATAGTTTTATAACTTTGAGGACAAAAATAAATTTACTTAAAAAAAAGGACAAAAATAAATTAAATAAGAATAAAAAAATAGGCTATGCATTGACAGTGTAATATAGTTTTACACAATCATTCAATCACAAACTACCATGTATGGTAGGTTTGTTGACTTTTATAATAATTATCTTAAAAGTCTTACCACTGGTGATTTTTGATTAGTTGACAGTGTAAATGTTTTTACACTAACCAGGCCATAGCCATTAAACTCTAAGAATAAATATAGTTTATCTTTTAGTTCTTATTTCTAAAAAAAAAATTATTTATTATTCTTTTTTAAACAAAGTTAAATAAGAAGTAATTTAAAAATACCATATAAAATATGTGTAAATCAGTTTGTACTAAGATTATGCACAGTACCGTGAGAGAAAATAAGAAAGAGAGAGAGACAACGAGAGTGAGTGAACTATTGTGAGATTGAGAAAAGGGAAAGCACATAGATCAAGATCAAGATGGACTAACAAAGAAAAGGATACTCTACCAAGGCAAAGGGAGGGAGATAAGGGGAGATGAGCAGAAAATGATATGGTTAATTACTACTTTACAAGTTTTCTGGAGGATGCAGGATCAAGGTTTTTAGATCGAATATTCTCAAGGTGGGGAAAAGTTGCTGATATTTTTATACCAAGAAAAAGGAATAAAGAAGACAGGAGGTTCGATTTTGTCAGATTTAATGGAGTGATGGATCTAGTGGAGCGAGAGAAAATTGGATCACATTTGGATTGGGACTTACAATTGAGGGTCAATATATCCAAATTCAACAGATCTGTGGAAGGAAATAAGGTAGAGAATTTCTTCCCTATTAATGGGAAAAAGCAAGAAGTAGGAAGAAGAGTGCCACAAAAGAAAATAATACTGGGAGTTAAATATTCAGATGTAGTCGTGGGGTCGTTACAATAGGTTGGGAAGCCAAAGATTAAAAGAAAGGAAGAAAACAATGAGGAAATGAGGTGGAACGGATTGGAATATAATGTGACAGAAGAAGAGATGGGTTGGTTAAAAAAAGTGTTTCGTTGGGCACGTAAGGTTCATAGCCCATATAAAGTAACAACTCTGCAAGACAAGATCATTGCGCAAGAATTTTTATCAATTACAGTAACACCAATGAAGGGGAACAAAGTCTTGATTCGAGTGGCAAAAGATGAGGATTTTGCCGAATTAGTAAAATAATTAGAAGATATGTTTCAAAGGTGGTTTGAAGAAATCTCGAAATGGTCGCCACAGGAAGTTGCAAGGGAGAGGTATGCATGGATTTGATGCGAAGGTGTGCCAATTCATGCTTGGAATGATCAATTTTTTATGTTGATTATGGTAACAATGGGAAATTATGTTGCTACTGATTTAAACACATCCAAGAAGAAGAGATTAGACATTGTTAATGAGTCATCATCTCATGATGTTTTAGTATATGAGAAAATAAATTAGCTTAGAAATAAGAAAATGTTGAGAAAAAGATAAAAAATAGTTTACTTTCTTTGCTTATAAATAAATTAGCTTAGAAAGAATCTTTCCACACTTTTTGCCTCTTCAGGCTTCAACCCACAACAACCCTTGCTATAAAAACTACACAACTGACTCAATTGTGCCTATAGATACACTCTTAAAGCATCAGTCCATTGACTAATCTTCTAAGTTTCCCTCACAGGTTCTATTTGCACAAACTCTAGGTGCTCTCATTCTTAACACTTCTTAAGTTTTATACAAAGAGAAGAGACTTGCATACACTCTTTAAGATGGACACAAGGTAGACACAAGACTAGAGTGCTTAGGCTAAGGAAGACTCTTTTATAAGAAGCTAGACACTCTCTCTAATTCTGATCCTTACCCCTCTTGGTTGTTTTCCTTTTTTGCAATGAACTCCTTTGAATAAAGGTCATTTTATAAGCTTCAAATTAGCCATTTTTAGTGGTTCGAGAGAGTTTAAACTCAGTCAAACAGTATATGAGTTGTCTCTTTCATACAACTATTTACTTGACTGTCTTATTTCTTTTTTCTGCTCCTTTTAAACTTTAATTCATGTGATTCTGCTTCCTTATTTCGAGGACAACTAAAACAAATTTAAATTTGAATTTGTGACAGTTGGTGTTGGTTGGATCTTTAATGGTTCATTCCTTGACTGCTTCCCAGACTCACTTTTGGTAAATACAATGCTTATGCATTAGTCTTCTCTACTTTTGATTGCTTTGTTTCTATCAAAACTTGATGATTTATGTAGGTTCTTGCTTTTGAACATCTGCTTATCTAATTCCAAGCATGATTTTGTTTCTATTATTACCTCTGAATAATGCAAATATTAGTATTCCATTCTTTGTCCAGACCTGCATCTTCTAGTAAATCTTCTGGTCATGTGTAGCTTATCGTCATACTACCCCTTGACTTGAGTCATCTTCTGAAAAAGTTTTTGATCATATACAGCTTCTGATCTTATTTCACTTTGATCTCCTCACAACACAGTTGTCTTGTATGCTTCTGATCAACTTTCCTTTTGGTAGGACTGCTTCTAATGGGAAAATCTTATTTCCAGAGGCTGACATACTTCAGATTGATGCTTCTTGAGGTTGTCTCATGCTTCTTAATTAAGTCTTGTTCTATAAGTCACATCTCAAAGTAAACTGTTAGTAATCTTAAGTCTAAAAGACTAAGAATTTGTTTCTTAACAATTTGTTGTAATCAAAACTTAATTAAGGATTTGACTGCATGGAGGTTTCCTATGGATTTACTAAAGATACAAAATTTTATTGATAGCCTTGGTGATTGTAATACGCAAGATTTGGATTATTCAGGCTACAAATTTACTTGGTCAAACAAGAGAAAAGAACCTCACAATATACAAGAGAGGTTGGACCAAGCTTTAGCAAATGATGCATAAAGGAGTATTTGGAAGGAACTTCAAGTTTTAAATAGGACTAGACATGGTTCTGACCACAACCCCACAGTGGTGGAGTTTGAGACATGCACAAAAAAAAGGAGGCAAAAGGTCAATCTTTACATGTTTGAGCAGATTTAGTTGGAGGCAAAAGAATGTGATGGTATCATTGCATCTTCCTTGATTCATGGTGACAATATATTGGCAAATTTGGCCTGTATAGGAGCATTTCTTAAAGAATAGGGTAGAGACAAATTTGACAATTTAAAAAAAAAAAAAAAAAAAAAGGAGACACAGAGAAGACTATATTTAATTTAGAAAGCTCCACAAATGGATGAAAATGTGGCAAAGCAAATAGTAGTGGAAAAAGATTTGGACTTTTACTAAGTTAGGAAGAGCTTTATTAGGGCCAAAGATCTATAACAAACTGGCTAAAGGAGGGTGATAGGAAATCAGTTTTTTTCATAAGAAGGCTTCCCAAAGGGAAAAAAAAAATCCTTTTTTTAATTTGTGTAATTAGTTGAATCCTTTATTATTTTATTTGTTAATAGACAATAAGAAAATAATTGATTGTGGTTTGAAGAAAAATCTAACTTTTTGGTCTTGTGTGTCCTTTTTAGTGTTTTAGAACAAAACCCACAAAAAAGGAGGAAAAATTTTGATTTGGGGTGGTTGTGTTTTTTGGTGGGTATGATTGAAAATTTAAAGATTTGTGTTTGAGGTTGTGGATGATGGAAGAGGGTGAAGCAAAGGGAGAAAAGTTGGAGGGTTATGATTGAGGATGAATTTGAGGAATCCTTGATCATTATTATGTTGTGGGTAGGTGCTATTTTGGTTTGTTTGGTGATGAGGATGAGGAATGACGCAATAGCTTCTTCATCAGGGTAATAATGGTGGGGGCAAAAACCAATACGATAATGTGATCCCTCTATGCGATAATGTGTGCAACAATGCTCGTTCCCCATTTTTAGGTTCTTTTAATGAGGACCTTAATGTCATTGTGTTATACGTAAAAAATAATTGATGACGTGTAAAAAAAAAAAACACTAATCGCAACTTATTATATCCAGTTACAAACAATAATCCCGATAAACTATATGAGTGGTTGGTCCAATGGAAAACCATCCAATAATAATAACAATCAATGTTTCACACAACATACATATTATTAATTTCAAGGTGCATGCACAAATTATCACAAATCAAATCATGGCTGTAGTTAGCCCGTTGAGAAAATCTACACCCCCAAGGCAAACTTTCCATGACGTACATGATAACACAAACTAAAAACACAGCAAACACACTTAAATTCACAGATTGGATCATAGGGAGTCCCCCCGTCGCCCCCACATTTTATTTAATTAGATTATACATATAACAATAAATAGGGAGCGAGATACATGAGTTGTGAGGTGGACCGGTGGAGGAAGAGCAGTGAGGTTGCGTTGCCAAACTAGCGATGGAAACTCCTAACTTGTCGCGACGGTTCAGCCTCCTTGTCACTCAGTCTGGCAAGCGTATAAAAACAAGCACCAGTGAGAGCACCCAGCGTTGGAGCCACTACACAGATTAATATATGCTTGTAATTTCCTGCTGCAACGGCTGGACCCAACGTGCGCACTGGATCCATAGAACCACCACTTGTTGGCCTAATCAATATGTGATCTCAATCATTTATTAATCTTCCTTTTATTTTTAAATATTTAAGTAATTACATGGAGAAAGAATAATTAATTTGCTATACCAATAACACTAGCATTTACTTATGATACTAAAGTAAAGAATTCAACTCAAATTCTCCATAGAGAACTACCAACAACATTTTTATTATCGACTACAATTTATTAGAAATCACAAATATTTATAAGTCTCATGTTTTATTTAATAAATCTTACTCTTAATTTTATAGTTTTTAATAAAGTTTAGATTTAATTATATTTTTGGTTCTCTTATTATTGTTATTTTGTAAATTTTGTCCCCTTATTTTTTTGCAATTTTTTTCTTTTTGGATAGTAACAGGGCCCAAGCCCAAAACAGAAATGACAAAGCCACTAAACATGGAGTACAAACTCCCGTAGCATCAAAAACTAGCCAGCCGAAAAGCAGGCTACTCATAAACAACTAGACTACCTCCCTTATCATAACCATATTAGTTAACATATCAGCACATTTATTAGCTTCACGGAAGATACGACAAAGACAAGCATGCATCCCAAACACTATTTATCAGATGGCGGATTGCACGAACAAGACTTTTGTCAGATGCGCTGCCTGTTGTTGCTCTTTCAATGCTCCAGACAAAAGATTTTAATGGGTATACATGTAGTGTAAAAAAATTTACATTGTCAATCAATTATAAATTATGATAAGTATGACTTTTAAGATAATTATTATAAAAATAAAAAAACTTATCTTACATGACAATTTATGATTAAATGATAGTGTTAAATTTCTTTACACTGTTAGTATATAAACTATTTTCTCTAAATCATAATCCATTGCTTTGAAATTTATCAAAATAACAAGAAAATTCAAATTTGACTATAAGTTCTATTTTATTCGATTTTAGAACGTTTAATAATGTTTTACTTGACTTCGTTAAGTGACTTAAAAATTAAGAAAACTCATTTACAAATATTTGTTGGATTTTTTTATATTAAAATTAGTTTTAAATTTGATCTAGCCTTTATTTTTACAAAATAAAGTTAACACACATACCCTCATATTTTTATCAAAATGTCATAAAGATAGTATATTTAATATTTGTATTTTTTAATTTAATATATTATTAATTTTAATTAAAAAAACAATTCTTTTATCATATGTGTATACTGTGTGAAAAAACAATTATAATATTATTTTCTCTTCTAATTCTTTTTTTTTTTTGAGTAATTTAGCTCAGCTATTCTTAAATAACAACTATGTTTCTTTTTAATTTTTTTGCATATGATCAATACGAATTATTATAACAGTTGTTAGTAAGGATGAAAAAAATGTTTCTTTATACAGACACACCTGAAGATTCTCTGCAATGAAGTAGATATAAAATAAAAATTTTCTCTATAACACAAGAATCAATGTAAACTTCTATTTCATGGATGTACAGGGCTGGATTAAATTCATAACTTTATAAATGAATATGAATCTTTTCATATTTAATGTTATATGTGTAAAAAATTATATCTTAATTTATTCAGAAACTTTTTTTTTTTTTTTGTAGATTTAGATGAAACCTCATGTATTTAATATTTATTAAAAAATGAACACAAAATTTTCACGTAACTTTTATCATATGAAAATCTCACGGCAAAAAGATCCATTTTTTTCAATAGTTTGAAGAAAGAAGCAAGAAAAATATAAAAAAGAAAATAATAAATGTTTCCCGCAAACATACATATAAATTTAAAGGTACACAAATCATCACAAATAGTGTTAGCCCTTTTAAGAAATCTACACCCACAAGGCAAACTTTCCATGACGTACATGATAACACAAACTAAAACACACCATACACACTTAAATCACAGATTGCATCATACGGAGTCCCCCCACATTTTATTTAATTAGGTTATATACACATATCATCAAACAGGGAGCCAGACTCATGAATTGTGGGGTGGAGAAAGAGCAGTGACGTTGCCAAACTAGCGACGGAAGCTCCTAACTTGTCGCGGGGGTTCAGCCTCGTTGTCACGCAGCTTGACCAGCGTATAAACGCCAGCACCAACGAGAGCACCCAGCGTTGGAGCCACCATATAGATCCATATATGCTTGTAATTTCCTGCAGCAACGGCTGGACCCAATGTGCGCACCGGATTCATCGAACCCCCACTTGTTGGCCTAATCAACATATGTGATGTCAATCATTTGTTAATCTTCCTTATTTTTCATTTTTTAAATATTTAAGCAACTACACTGGGGAAAGAATCATGAATTTGTGATACCAATTAACACTACCATTTACTTATGATACTAAAGAATTCAAATCAAATCCTTCCTAGAGCAAATATAAACAATACATTCTTTATTTTATGATTTTATAATTTTCAATAAATTTTAGATTTAATTACACTTTTGATCTTTTTGCTATTGTCATTTTGCAAATTTGATCCTTTATTTTTTTTTTTACAAATTTGATCTCTTATTATTTTAATTGTGTAATTTTAATTCATTTATTAACTTAATAGTTAATACTTAACAAAAATATTAATGTGATAATACAGTAAAGAATAAACTGTCACATCAACATTGATGTGCAGACATGACAATAATAAAATGTCACGTCAGTATTTTCGTTAAATATTAAATGTAAAATAAATAGACCAAAATTATATAATTATAATTGTGAAAAAGCAAATTGCAAAAAAAAAAAAGGAAAGGAAAGAGTCAAATTCACAAAACAACAATAACAGAGAATAAAAATGTAATTAAACTTAAATTTTAACGAGAATATGTTAATAGTAGTTTTCTTCCTTATAAATATTATTATTAAGTGAAGCAGATAAACCGTACAAAATTTGACATATTTTGACTATGGAGTTCACACTTTACTGTTTCATTAGTTATTTTAGGAATTATTTTTTAACAAAAGTATTTTTAGTTGGTTTTTTTTAACAAAAACGTTTTTAGGAAAAAATTTAACTTTTTATCTCTTTTAATCTATCTTTTTATTTTTAGTTTTAAATTAAATTTTAATATTTTTATAAAAAATTATCAATAATTAAAAATAACTTAATATGTTTGTATCACAATATAAATTGTTTATCATTAATCTAAAATTTAATTTATATGTTCAAAAACACTTATTTATTACGAATTTTATTTATAACATAATTTAAGTTTAAATATGTTTTTAATTCCTCCAATTTAGGATAAGTTTGGATTTGGTCTCCTAAATTTAAAATTAATCATTTTAGTCTCTATAATTTAAAAAAAAATACATGTTTTAGTCTTCTGCCCAATAATAGTAGTCCTGTTAATAATGTTACAAGTAGTCTTGAGGGACTAAAACAAACTTTTTTTAAATCAGAGAAACTTAATTTTAAATTTGAGGAATCAAAAACAAATTTACCTCAAATTTAAAGGGCTAAAAATATACTTAAGCCTATTCAAAAGTATTTATTTATTATAAATTATAACTATATAATATAAACATTTATCCTATACATTTTACATGCTAAAATACTAGTGAAGTGTACAATTTCTCTTGTATCATGTTTGATATTACCCTTTCTTTATGTTAATTTTATAACAGCAATCTTACCCTGAAATGAGAATATTGAGCAAAACTGTAGCCCCAACAGCAATTCCTGCCAATTCACCAACCTGCAAGGTACCATCAAATCCATGTTAAAAACAAAGTAAACTCACAAGAAAAACAAAATCTCAATTTGATCATGAATTGCAACCAATGAATGAACCCACCGCACGAGTATCAGTGGCAACAGCAGTGACCACAAACATGAGATTAAAAGTGATTATAAACTCAGTTGCAAAAGCTTGGCCAACGCTGACAGAAGGGACAGTGACCCCACCAGAGAGAAAAGGGTGATAAACACCTTTGAGGGCATAACTGGCACAGATTGAGGCAGAGACTTGTGCTGCTATGTAAGCTGGGACATGGGTCCAAGGGAAATGGCGGAAGGCCGCAAAGGCAATGGTGAGGGATGGGTTGAGGTGTGCACCTGAGATGTGGCCAATAGAGAGAATAATGAACATCACTGTTAACCCTGCAGAAGCTGCATTTCCCATCAGAGTCTCTGCTCCATTGTACTTGTTGTTCACTATGGGTCCAGCCGCTGCTGCAAATATCAATATGAAGGTCCCCACAAACTCTGCTCCAACCTGTTCATCATAACAACGTTGTTTAGTGCCCAATTCCAAGCTCATGGGACATAACTCCTGTTACAATTAAGTTTGTACAAATTGAATTCAAGATTAAATCAAGATTTTACTTGTCTAATCTAAAGTGAGAAAATCCTCCTTAATTGTCCCACTATTGTACTTTTCTAAACAATGTGATAATACGATGATTCTTGTATATTTGTTTACTTCTGGCATGCTTTCTCTACACTTGTAATTGATTCATTCACACGGACCAATAGAGAATTCTTTATTCCCCAACACACACACAAATGGTGATTTATGAATTATGCCTATTCATGTGCAATAATAATTGAAATGTTACAAGTTGTACGATAAAATACTTGTATTTTACACCAAAATTTTACCGGAGCTTACGTATTGAATATATTAAGGGCTTGTTTATTTTTCACTATGAATTAATTCTCTACACTTCCTACGGTCCAATGTGAAATATGTGATTGACATTAATATGAACACACATCTCAATTTTATTTTACAGATTAAAATCAATTTTGTCAAAATTAATTATAGTCAACTTTAAAATAAACAGATACTAAGTTCTTGTTCCGTTTGAGTTTAACAGACATACATGCATGTATTATTTTTTCTTCTTTTTTTATCTAACACAAAAAAAAAACTTGGAGTTGAGGAGGAAAACCAATATATATATACTTTTAGGACTTGGGAAGTAGAATAGGGATGGGGACTGATGATTTTTTTCAGAATGTGGGACGAACCCCAAACGTAACAAATCCTTGCTTAGGCTTTTCTCTTCTTTTCTTTCTACTTTATTTGGTACTAAGGGAAAGAGAGGAATGGAGTTTAAATAAAAATAAAAGAATGAGAGAGAGAAAGAAAAAGGTCAAATAAAATATGGGAGTGACAGTTAACCATGTGGTAATTACTTATTAAAAATTAAGAATAAAAAATCCAACAAAAAGTGTACAACAAAATTGAAATATCCTTGCTATAATAGTTATAGATAAAAAAGAAATAGCAAAGAGAACAATAAAAGAGAAATAATTTAAATAAAAAGAAAGTTGTGAGAAAATAAATAAATTTTGATGTTTAATATAAAAGAAATGGAGGGATACCATGATATTCATACCCATCTCGTTAATAAACGGATGACGGATATACCCTATTTAAATTATTTACGGGTACCCATTAAAACTACCCATTTGTTACCTGTGGTGAATTTTGTCCATAGATATCTGTGGACACAAATTATTTTGCCATCCCTAAGAGGGAGAACGAGGGAGTAAACAAAAAAAAAACTTGTTTATTTGGTTAAAAAGAAAATACAAAGAAAAAATCATTTTTTTCTTAAATAGACAATTGTATCTTTAAGTAGATATGAATTATATGATATAATAGGCTTAATTATAATTTTTACTCTTCTTATTTGAATTATATGTGATTTTAGTCACTTAAGTTTTTCTTGAGTTAATTAAGCTCCTTTATTTTTAAAATTAAGCAAATTTAGTTTCTTTATCAATTTTCTTTGATTTAGAACCCTCAAATTCTTATTTTTCCACTCAAAATTTTTACAACTTAAATCGATTAAATTATTTTCTATTCAAAACTCACCAACCAAAAACATCAAATTTTATCTTTTAAAAAAAACTCAAATTCCCCCTTTTCAAATATTTATTTTAAATTTATAAAATTCTTCAAATTTTATCAAGTTTTCACTAAATTTGTTATTTGAACTGTGAGAAAAATACCGTAAAAATTTTTTTACACTGTCATCCAATCACATGTCACTATATATGGTAAACTTGTTGACTTTGATAATAATTATCTTAAAAATCACACCAAAACTAATTTCTAATCAATTAACATGTAAAATCTTTTACATTGACAATATATACTCATTAAACTCTTGAACTATATGTAGTTTTGATCTATTAAGTTTTTTTTTTTTAATAATAAGTTCCTCTCTCAAAAGATGCTTAAATTATACTCCTTTTTCTTATTTCAAAATATAAACTTCCCTCCATTGAAAGATGAATATATGTTATATTTAAATCTATTTTAATGTAAACAAGTTTTTATATAGTTTTTTTTTCCTGTAATAGTAATTCTTGACATGATTAACAATTAATTTTAAATATTTACTATCAATTTTGTGACTTTAAAAGTTAAAATAAAGATTTTATATGACATTTGAAAACCAATAATAGAAGTATTTAAAACTTCATTCTACTTTATAAAGTACTAGATCAAAAATAGAATGTTCAAAATTAGTTATTGATAACAATAGAAGTTGTAAAGAAAAAGATAAAATATCATTAAAAGACATATTTATTGTTATTCAGTACAATTAAGAGGCTTATTTATATTAAGAAAAAATTAAAGTATAAGTCATATTCATCTATTAAAGAAGGGAAGTATATCTTTTTAAAAGAGAAAAGTGAAATTTATGATCACTAGAGTTAGCTTAGTGATGAGAATTTGCGTAGTATGCATAATGTCCTAAGTTCTAACCTTGTTGTCGTCATTGTATACAAAAAAAAAGTGAAATTTATCCTAAAAAAATAAAACGACGTCAAAGTGTATGTTTTTGCCTCACTAGAGCAGTTATGACCTTCTTCTTGATTATCAATGTTATCCGTAGAAATAAAAATAAATAAAAAAGATTTTTTTGACACACTTTTTTTTTGTTTTTATTTAACTTCATTTTAGTTTGGATAGGTTTCTCAACAATCACTTTTAAAAGAAGAAAATAGAACGAATTAAAAAGATAAAATAAATCAATTTTTTTCATAAATAAAAATTAACTTATACATCCTCACTTCTTACATACGAGATGCCAATGCGTGATATGAATTAGTTATTTAATTTTAAACTAACTATCATTTTAAGATAATGATAAAAGGATTTTTATTATCCTTGTCTCAAGTTTAAAAATGTCAGTCCATGATATTAGTCTACTTATTTATTTTATTTTAAAATTACTGTCACTTTAAGGTTCTGTTTGGATCAAGATTTTTAAAATTTCAAAAAATTTAGAATGTTTAAAATTTGAATTGTTTTGATTTAAATTTTCTTTATTTATTAAATACTTTGTTTGGATAAATCAATTCAATTTTTTAAAATTTTAAATTCTTAGTTTGGATATAACATTTTAATTTTCACCATATGTAAAATATAATTTTTAAATATATATTTAAAAATTAAAATTTTAATATTAAACTTTATTGAAAATAAACATTAGTCAATTTGTAAATATTTAATAATTCAAAATAATTTTAATATTAGATAATATTTTATAATTCAAAAATAAAAATATCGATACTTTTCACATCAATATTGATATAGAGAAAAGAGAGAGAAGAAAAAAAAGAAAAATGAAAGAGGGAGAGAAGAGAGAGATGGGAGAGAGAGGAGAGGGAGAAGAGAGAGATGGGAGAAAGGAGAGAAGAAAGAGATGAAGAGAGGGAGAGGAGACAAAAAAGAGAGAGACTATAGAGAAAGAGAAAACAAAGAGAGAGGATAAAGGGATAGAAGAGAGAAAGAAGTGAGAGAGAGAAAAGAGATAGAAGAAAGAGAGGAGGGAAATGGAGAAAAGAGAGAGTGAGGAGAGAGAAAAGAGGCATAGAAGTAAGAAAAGAGAGAGAAAGTGAACATGAATTTGAAATTCTTACTGTTTAGATGAAATTTGAAATTCTACAATCACAGATAATCAAATATCTTTACAAATTAACATAATTTCAATTTTTTATTCAATTTTCTATCCAAACAACATATTTTACCATAAAACATTTTAAATTCCTTAAAAAAAATGAATTACTTTCTGAAAATTTCTCATCCAAACACAAGGTAAGGTTATTTAAAGATTAAGAAATTTGTTATAATACTCTAAACTATATAAAATTATAAGCTTACTTAATTATAACATCCTACTGTTTCATTAATCTTTTCTTATTTCATTTAGTGCATGTACTAAGAGGTAAAGGTTATAAAAAGTAACTATTATTTTTAAATTTTATACAACAATAAACATTTGAAACAAATTAAACTTTAAAATACTTATTATTTCAAGATGTAAAAGAAGTAAAAGTTATGAAAGAAAATATTAATTTTTATAGGCAATGAAACTAAAATGAAATTTTAACCTATTGTGAAATGAGATTTAGTGAAATAAAAGGTCTCAAATTCAATAATGATGTCACGATGGTAAGCATGAAAGTCAAAGAATAGGAAATTTGAGTACAGACAATTCAACATGTATCAAAAGGACAACAAGGAGGAGAAGAACATAAAAGCAAAGAAGTCAATAACCACAAACATCAACTAAGACAGGAAAACAAGGTAGAAAGCTAACAATTTCAAAAAAAAAAAAAGAGGGTGGACAGCTAACGGTGGTATTAACAGAAAAATTGAAAATCCCGAGTCAAAAGTTGAATTAACCAGAGGAGTAGGTATTTGTCCAGGGGAAGAGGTGATTACGATCGATCATAATTGAAGGATTTAATTAGCGTGATGAAAAGTTTATGACTGTATAAGTCTTAATACGCAATGGCATTTACTAGTACGGATTAAAATCTGCTCTCTCACCTTGCTATCCCATTCCCTATCCCACCTATCAGTAGTCTTAATACGCAATGGCATTTATTAGTAGTTAGCACTACTAGTAGTTTTTGTGGCAAAAGCTTGGAAAAAACAAACAAAATAACTAAGAAACTTGTCAAAATTTAAGTCTTAATTAGTATTATTTACATTAAACATTATTATTTTTTAAATATTACCTATTATTGTTAACAACTTTGTAAATATTTCTCCTCATTTTTAATTATATTAAATATGTTAAACAAATATTCCCCCCACCCCTAAAAATTACAACATTCGGCCGTAATTTATCAAATTTAAGGATGGGTGGATGAATAAGCCAAAGTAGCGAAGATCACTGTTAACTCTTTTTAGTAAAAGAATTCTAATTCTTTAGTATTTTTTTAATGTTTACATACACATTCTTATTTAATTAACTACAATTGATCAAATTGTGAAATTTCAAGGAGCCAAAATTATGCCTTAGTTTCTATAGAACAGTTACCAACTCCTAAAACATTTAAAAAAAAAAAAAGTTTAAATATGTTCTAAATGTATTTGATTGGAATCTTTAATTTGTTTTTTCTACTTTATGTAGTATAACGGTATAAGAAATGAAAGCTCAATTTATAGAAATTATTGATGCTTGTGTCTTAATTAATAGAGATTATTGATGTCTGTATCTTAATTAATAGAAATTATTGATGTGTGTAGAAAGATGACGATGCATACATAGAGAGATTTGTTAATATGATCTACAACAGTATGACTATTTATTGTAGAGGAATACAGAGACAGAGAGATAGACGATAGGTTTTTCTTTGGTTTTAGTCGAATTACTAGTTTAGATTTTAGAATGATGCTCAATTCATTTTCTAACGTTTCTTTTAACAAATCATTTTTTTATTTATTTGTAAAAGGAGGCCATTGCCAGAAGATCCTGGTTGTTACCCGACTGTACTTTAATTGGAATAAAAAATAAAAGAATGTAACTGACCGGAGAATATTAAGCTAATTTAATTAATATTTAATACTTTATATTAAATTAAGGTTTTTTGCAACTTCTAGGGTTAATTTTTTACTTCAAAATGTTAGTTCTTCACTTCCTTTTACAAATTAGATATATTTAATCTTGGATAGTATAGATAAAGTCTTAAGTTTTAATCTTATTGTTACCATTATATATATAAAAAAAAATCTTATTTATTTTAAAATTTAAATTTAAAAAATTAATCTAACATTATTATATAAAGATGGACAAATACCTTGAAATTTGTGAAAAAGTTCATAATAATAAATGTATAATATAATCCAAACATTCTTAAAATAAATAAAAAAATAATATATAAAATAATTCACCTCAAAAACTGTATAACAAGATAAAAAAGAATAATTCATATGTAACGGAAGGATAAAAGATAACCAATTATAATAAAAGCCATCAATGACCAATAAAATATGAAACACATGTATCCTAAAGCCAAATTTAACTGAAACAGAAAACGCACACAGCCTGCATGTGTGTAATTGTGTATGAACGTTAACACTACCCGTGAATTTTGTATGACTAGAAAAAAATAAAAAATAAAAATTTTATTTTTCATTTTTTAAATAGTATACTATTCATGCATTTCTCATCTGTGTTATATAAAAACTAGAGTTGTTATAAACGTCCACGGTACACCCTAGTATCATCAGTGTCATATGAAAACCTCGTTTCGGGGCGTGACGAGGGAGTATGAAAGAAAGAAATTGAAAAAATATATATTTGATAAATGATGTGGTAAAAAGAAGAAAAAATAGAAAGAAAATAGGAGAAAAGAAAAATTAAATGTACTAATATAATTATTATATAAAAAAATGGAACTGCATCACCGATTCACCGACTACGGAAAAAAAAAGTTTGAAAAATGCAATAAAAACCGTTGACCAAAATAGAGATAGAAAGATGGCTTGTTACCTTTTGAGTGAGAGAAACATTGGGAAGTGGAACACCAACAGAGAAATCAGTGAGGCAGGTGTGGCCCTTGGTTGGCAAACACTTGCACCGAGCCTTTGCGAACGAGTCACGCTCGTGTGACAGTGAGTCAACTCGCAGCGACGTGAATAGTGGTCCTCCCGGAGTGTCCGGCGTCGCCGGCACCGACGCCGCCGTCGGCGTCCCCGTCTCCGATTCCGGCATCCTTTTTTTTTTTCTTTTTGGAAGTTCACAAGTATAAAAAAAACTTAACTAGAAAATGATAATTAATTGGATAGAACAGTGGACACACCAAAGGGGGGACACACTACATGATTTTCCAAGTGTAAGGAGAAACAAATATTTTTTTTTTTGGTTTTTTTTTGGGGAGATTTTAAGGTACAAAGGATAGAGTTACATAATTGGATGGTTTTTGTAAATGTGTTGTTAAGGAATATTGGAAGAAGAGAGGGGACCCAGGTTTGAAAGTTAGAAAGAGTTTGATTGGGTGATGAAAGTGGGGTGTGTTGTTGTGGTTAAGGTTGAATGGAATCGGGGGAAACTGGTGGTAACGGTCGTGGTCAAACTTCGAAGTCGGAGAAGAGAGGGAGAAAAGGAAAAGCGTGGTTGAAGGTGGAGGGAGAAGCAAAACAAAAGTGGCGTCGCGAATGATCGGAAAAATAAGGGGAGTGGTCAACGAGTGAGGGGTGGTTAATATATGATTTATAATAATCAGTTGAGGAAGTGCTATGAATGTGATGCTTAAAGTCGGCGACTTGCTTGCAGAATACATGAATGCAGCGTGCTGTGATACTATCATAATTTTATTTTTTTTGAAGGTGTGATACTGTCATATCGGAAAGAGATTGTTTTCGTAATTTGCTTATGTTATTTTCTAAAATTTTATTTTAAAAAGAGTAAAATTAATATATTAGATATAATTTAATTTACAAATTAGTTTAGAATAACTAAAAAAAAAGCTATGTACTGACAATGTAAAACAGTGTCATTTAATTACAATTCACCATGTATAATAAGTTTGCTGACTTTAATAATAATCACCCTAAAAATCATAACAATTAAACTTGTAACTGAATTATATAAGTGCCTTAAAAAAGTGTAATATAATTAAACTTTTATTTTGCAGATTTGTTCTCTTAGATTTATATTTTTTAAAAATAAAATTAGTAATGATTCCATTAAATAATTTTTTTAATTTTCGATTACCGACTTCTGGCGATTTCACTTGCAACCAATAGTAAGTACAAAATTTTTCATAATTACGAGAAAAATAGAAAAAAAAATATACATTAAGATGATAATGTGATAAAGAAATAAAAAATAATATCATAAAACATATTATAAGAAAACATAAATAATATAAGTAGAATACTATCAAAATGGAAAAGTCAAAGGCCTTGAATTATTATTTATTTTACTTGTGTAATGATTCTATACTATATGATTTTTTATATGATACTCCAATAAGCATAAGTTATTCATGCGCTACGTTATCTTATATATAATGTTAGTTGTTGTTTTCTTTTCCAGCACATATTAGTTATGTCTTCCTGTACTTTTAATCAAGAATACTGTTTTTAATTATAATTGAAGTTTAGGACAAAGTAGGTTTAGCAACTTCAATTTATCCTTTATGAATAAAAAAAGATAAATGAATAAAAAAATTCAATTTATCCTTCAAGCAGTCTCTACAAAGTTTTGCGTTTTAAGGGGAACATTTAATAAGGCATCGTACATCATTTGCATAATAACTTTTAAGAAAAGTTAATTACAATGTTGTTAACAAAGTTGCAAGAATCTTAAGCAAACTAGAAAGATTACGAAGTTAAAAAAAAAAAAGTTATAAGCACTTAATAAAATTTAAAAGTTCAACTTCGAAATGTATGTTATTTTCGTCAATAATATTATTTGTTAGTTAAACAAGTTTCTTTTTTCTTTTTTAATTGTTTGAAAATGATGGACGCATTCCGAAGTTATGTTTGCAAGGACGCATTCTACTGTGCCTTAAGTTTTAATGAATATTTTTATTTGTGTAATCACACGTAATTACGTTGAAGATTTTTTATGAGTTTAAGTAGGTAATATTTTTATGGGTTAAATATGTTTATAGTCCTCCAAAAATTGATCTGTTTTTATTTTAGTCCTAAAAAAAATTTTCTTGAATAAAGTCCCTCAAATATTAAAAACATCCTAATTAGATCTCTGTACTAAACTTTGCTTAATTTTTCTGTTAAATGATAACCACATCAGCTTTAAAATAAAGTATTTTATTACTCGAAGTGCCTACTAATAATTTTTAATAAAAAATCGTGTAATTACTTTTTCTTTAAGGTTAAAAAAAATATGTGGTTTAAGATTAAACACGTAATAATTTTATTCAAAAAATATGTTATTAATCTGACCTGGGCATAATAGTTGATATAGATGGCCACATCAGCAAATTAATGATAACTATAATGTTAATGTGATCATTATTTAACAGAAAAGTTAAACAGAGTTTAGTAGAAGGATCTAATTAAGATATTTTTAATATTTGAAGGACCTTATTCAAGAAAAATAAAAATTGAAGACCAAAATTAAAACAGGTCAAATTTTGGAGGACCAAAAAACATATTTAACTCTATTTTTATTTGTTTAATGGGCCAATTGCACGAAATGTTCTTTTCCACGCCCGTATGTGACGCCCCTCACTCTATATTACACATAGAAGGGATTGATAGTTTGGATGAACTTATTATAAGGGAAGTAATTATTTGTTTATTTAAAAAAAATGAAATAAATAAGTGATTATTTATTTAAACCAAGCTGGATCAAAAACACACTAAGAATTTGTTTCAAGTTTTCTTTTATGGGAAAATAACTTTTATTTCCTTTTAAATTACTTTTTAAATTTTTAGTGTGCTTTTTTACATTTAAAAACATAAAATTTATAAAATATATCAGATTTTTGAAAATCACTTTGTGTAATTAAAAATAAAAACTGAACTTATAACTACCAAGTGAAAAAAGCACATTTATATGAACATTTAATTTAAATTTATAAATAGTTAATTGTCATATTTAAATATAATTTCAAATATGTTTAAAAACATTAAGTTGATAAAAATTAATTTTGTGAATAATTAATTAAATATAACAGTATTTATATGATTTATTAATAGGATTAAGTATCGGGCGGAACAAAAGCATATCATCATTTCAGTAGTGACTTTTTATAACAACAACAATAATAAACAAAATAATGACAATTTTAATGTAACAATGATTACTTTTTAACAAGTATTGTTGTTAGATGAAATAACAATAAAATATTATACTTATTATTTTGCTGTGTAAAATAACTTTCAAAAACAGGGATGAATAATATCAATTTCCTCAATTTTCCAAATAATTTAGATGTAATTTTCAATTGACACGTTATTTTGACTTGTATATGTGTTTTTTGATTTAATATAATTATGCACATTTAAATTTTTAATCCCTTTAATTAATTATTTTAAATCCGTCTCTATTTGAAATATAAATAGTAACACTTCACATTCTAGACACTAAAATAAAATCCAATACATGTATTAATGTGTAATTATAATTTTTTATTTTTTTAGCTTTTGAAATTTAAAGTAAATTAGCAATATATTTAGATTGATAGAAAAAATGATAAAGAAATAAAAAAGAAAGTAATAAAACGAAAAGTTTTTTACTATTTATTTAAGAAAAAAATAAGAAGAAGTGTTTCTGTTTTCTTAGAAAATAACTTTTCTCTTTTACTTGTTTGTTTGGATGTAAATAGAGTAGAAAAAAATATGAATGAGAGAAATAGAATAAAAATACTAAATGATCACCGTTTATTAGAAAGGAGAAATAAGAAAGAGAGGAGCTATTTCGTGATAGTAACCAAAAAATACTCTCCTTCCATATTGGAATGAAATAAAAAGGAAATTATCTCTGTTTTTTGTCTATTTTTAAAAAAAAATTATAATACAAAAAGTAATAAATAATTTTGTGCTAAGAAAAAAACAATATGTTAAAAATTACATTTTTAATTAGTATAATAATATTTTTTATATTATTTTATTTATTTGCACTCTCTTTTCCACTTATTTAAACAAGCAAAGAAATTTTTTTCCTCTTTTTTCTTTTCATTCTATCTAACCATATTTTTTCCACTTTTGTTTTCCTCTATTTCTATACTTTCTATTTCTTTTCTTCCTACTTCTTTCCTCCTTATTTTACTTTTAATCCAAACAAAGCAAAATGTAACTTGAAATAGGGGAAAATAAGTTTCTTTCTTCTATTATTTAATTTTTTATAAAAAAACCTAAATAAATTTTTATAACATAAAAAATAAAAATTTAAATAATCTTATGTTAAAAAATAATAAAGTAAAAAAATGATTTTTATGTTAAATTTATTTTTTTAACTAATATAAAAAAATTATACAATTTATTTAGTTATTCTCTTTTCTGTTTAACAAAAAAAAAGAAATAGACTTTTGCTTTTCATTTTTATTTATTCAAATTAACAAAAAGACAAACATTGTCATGTTTACCTATACATATTTTTTATTTTTTTAGTTAAGTCATTAAATTTGATTTCTTTTAATATTTTTTATTTCAAAGAAAAAAAATTCATTGTAACCCTATCTTTTGTAAGTGAGTTTAACACAATTAACTTGACGTAGGAATATGGAAGAGAATAGTGGGTGGTTTTTTTTTTTTTTTAGTCTACACCAAAGATATCTTCTAATTGATAGTTGGATACAAATTTTATCAAGACGTAGGGATCATTGAAGTGGGTTTTGCCCCATACACATGGCCAAGGAATCGAATCCATGTCATCATGCTTAAGAAACCCAACTATCTACCAACTGTGCTTAGACCTTGTTGGTAGAATAGTGGGTGGTTTGAACAGCAGTTAAAAAGTAAAATAGTACCACTAAATACATGGATCAATTAGGATTATTTCAACTTAATCAGTAATTTTGAATTTGAATTTTAAATATGCAGTTGCATTAAATATTCAAAAAAAAATTGTCGCATATAATAGTCTTATCCAACTCAAGTAAAATTACTTTTTATAAAAAATACTTATATTCTATACTATAAAGAAGGTAAAATAGTCCAACAAAATATATAGACTAAATAGAAGTATTCTCTAGATCATAAATAATCTATTTTTTGCTCTACCTTTTCTATTTCTCATCTATCTTTTTGTTTCATTCCTCGTCCACAGAAAGTGCAAAATAATTTTCTTTTAACAGCTCTGTACTTTCGGCAAATGATGCTTGCTAGATTCGATAGCAGCCTGGCATTTTGAGTAAGCACTCTCTTCCAATGGACTCTCATTCGTATCATCAAAGACGTACGAATTAAAAAAAGCATAATATTATATCAATCACAAAAGTAATCTATATTATTGTTCAAAAGAACTTCCAAGTTTTATGTCGCGTCATGTTCAGTTACGATTTGTTTTTTTCTTTCCAATTCTGTTATTAAATTTAAGAACCTCATAGTTATACCAAAGACCAATACTACTCTATTAAAAATACTCTATTAAAATGAAAATATTACTTTTCCGAATAATGCCGCAAGTAAGAATCATCTTGACTTCTCCAATATTGTTTTTCGAAATAAATTTGAAGTTCAAATTAAGAGGTATTAAAAAAATGTCATATCAAGCAAAACTAGATTTGAATTCTTTAAACAAGTCTCGAGTTTAAATCTTATAGATAAAGAAAAAAAAAACGTGGTTGGGACCGTTAATGGTGGCCAGTTAGATTTTTTGGTAAAGATTCGTCATCGGTAAAATCAGTGAATACTTCACACCAATAATATAATTACCCAAAAAAAAGTCATATATTAATAGAAAAAATTGTTAATCCTTAATATTTTTTTTCTTGACATAATCTCTATTTAACAGTAATCAAATTATTCATATAAATAAATATTATGAATCGTGTGTGTGAAATATATATATATATATATATATAGGAGGGATCAAACTATATTGGTGCAACTCTTTTCAACTATTACACTATCAATAACATTACATAAAATGTAAATTTTATCGATCTAACTGTTAAATTATAATTTTATATTATCTTGATTGTCTATGTTAAATTTTGTCAAAATTGAACAACAACAAAAAAGTAATCGAATAATTCATATTTTAGTATATTTTGAAAAGAATATATTACATCAATTTATAATTATATGAATGAGATATCAAATAATTTTGAATTAATATAAAATTTTGTATATATGATCTAATCTTTCAATCTAATGGTGGGTTTTAAAATAAAATTATCCAATAAAAAGTTATTGAATGGTATAATAAATAGTAAAAATTACATCAATGTAATTTGAAACCCCTATATATATATATATACAAACAGATTATACAAACAGAATTGTATGATGTTTTATATTATTAATGTAAACTCAATGTACGTTTATATTAATAATGTAAACCCAGGTTTGAATATTTATTGAAAGAGGTATTCACATTTAGTATCTGATCGTGTCTCAAATAGAATTGTTTCTGAAGGAAAATATCTGTATGAAACTAAAGGAAAATATTAATAATTTAATTTCTGTTAAACAAATATTATATTATCAAAATAAATCCAACATCCAACCATTAATATATGATTTTATTTTAATGCCGTAAACCAATTAAATAAAAGGTAGTTTGATTGAACTTGAACTTTAGTATATATTATGTAAACTTAAAATATGTATTTAAGTGTAGAAAGGAGATATATATTGATAATGTTAAAGAGGGCATTATAATTTAATGTGGGGACATGCAATGGACGAGGAGCATACAGGATGCAATTAAATAAAGATGGATGATTATGAAAGAATGATTCATGGTTCGGTTGCGGCCACAGCTGGTGGCAAATGTTGGTTGACTTGAGGATTGGAGTAAATAGGCGTGGGACTCTGCGCAACCATAGGCCTTTCCTTTCTGCAATTTGCTCAATAATAATTTTATGGTCATTAGTCATAGTCACCCTTTGCGTGCGCAAGTTGCCACCACGTTCCCCTTCCAGTCCTGCAACATGTTATCGTTATGCATTCTAAATATCATTTTGGACTGCAAGGGATTAAAAATACATTATTCAAAATTCATAAAGTAGATTTTGTTTAGCTGTAGTTAATCAGTATCTGTTTAAAATTAGTATTGGAACGTAGTCTAATACCAAAGCCCAATTCTCTACCAAGTTACTTATTTTTCTATTACTTATGGAGCTAATTCACGTAGGATGATGCTTAAGTATTATTTTTTTTTTAAGAAAAAAAATTCCATATTTATATTTGTACTATAAATATATTTGACTTAGAAGGGTCACTATTTGTTTAAGTGAATTTCTTTTATTTGCCTCTCTCTTCAATTTCAACATCTATTGATTGAAAATTTTCGTATGGTCAACGTTTATAAGAAAATTCGTTGGAAATGATCTGATTTCAAGTAGTGAATGCCCCGTTTTCCTCCACCCTATTGTTATAATTTATCCTCCACTTTTTACATTATATATATGTATAAAAAAAATTAACATATATACCATTATATTTAAATGGTAGAAATTTAAATTTTAGATAAAATATTTATATTTGCATATGTTGAGAAATTGTCATGTTGTTGATATAAAATATTGAGGAGTGCTAAGAATACACCCTCTAATACACTCTTTTTAACACATTTTTTTATTGGTTAAAATTTATTAAAAAGTACAAAATCAAGAGAGATGTTAATTAAATAAGATGTGAGATCCACAAAATTTAATGATTTTTAATAAATTTCAACTAATAGGAGAGAGTATGTTCCTAGCATTTTTTTAAAATATTAATAAAATATCATGTATTATTAAAATTAGGTTAAAAATTGTGCATTAATTAAATAATTGTTTAAATTGAGATATACAAATTATTTTGTAACTTTGAATTTTAACATTTATATATTAGTGAAAAAGATTATTTTTATAAAATTTAATGAAAAATGGCTGAATATAATCTGTTGTTCAATATTAAATTAGTTATATTTTAAAAATATTTCTACGTTGTTTATGTCATTTATTATTTTAAATATTTATATTTATGCTGTATGGAGTTAAAAATTTTACTTACAAATTATTTAACGTATTTGAAGTTATTTAAAACTTTCACTGAAGTCTCAATTTATTTTAACTTAGATAAAAAAAAAATTAAGCACTCTTACAATTTATATATAAAAAGTTGTTTTACATTTTAATTTTTAATAATAAAAATAACCCATTCAACTTTCCTATCTCTCTTGAAAAATCAGGCATTTTCAATGGTGATGATGCCTACATTTAATTCAGTGTTTCCTTCATCTACAGTGTTTCAAGCGTTGATGAGACTCGTGTCTTCATTTTTACAATGTTTTTGAACATGTTTGGAAATTCGTTTGAAATATTACAAATGGACATTCACATGTTCTAAAGCATCAAACAGAGAAGGAAAATTTTGTGTCATTAAAAAGAAATGTCCATTCAAATTGGTGTCAACTGGTTTCCAAACACACCATTTATTAACGTTTCTTTTCATTTCCAGCGTTGAGCATTGAAACTTCGAAAAACTAGGTGTGTTCTTTAGCTACAACTGTAGTGCTAAAAACGTAGAGGTTTCTTCTTCTTTTTTTCCTTTAAGCTTTGCCTTTCCTCTAAAAAAAATAAATTAAAATTCAATATTTACAACTTTTTAGGTACAAAACAAAATTGATACTAATTTTTATCTATTTTTCCAAAATTTCAATGATTATTTAGCTTTTTCTCTTGTTTCTCTTATTAAAATCTTGCACATAAATTCATCAAATGTAAATTTATTAACCACTATCATTGGTTATCATTGCAATCGTCACCCTCGCTTCCATTATCTCTTTGCCCCCATTACCTATGACTACCCTTTTTTTTATCACCACCATTGCTAGTTGACTATAATATTGTCACTGTCATTATCACTACCACTACCATTGTCATTGCGATTATTATCATTGCCACTGGGACCACTTACCATTGCCACCATTGTTAGTCAATCACCATTACCATAATGGGTATTGTTGTTGTCATCATTGCTACTACCATGACCACTACCATCGTTGGCTATCACTGCCACCATGACTACCACCATTAGTCATCGTTGCCACTAGAACTATCACTACTGCAAAAACTACTTTTTAAATCGATTCTTAAACCGATTTAGATACAGGCGTTATAAAAAAGTGGATGATTTTATAACAGATTTTGAACCACTTTAAAAAATATTTTTTAACTCAATTCATTAGGGAACCAATTTAAAAAGTATTCTTTTTTAACTTGGTTATGACCAAAACTGAGTTTAGAAAAATGGACTTTTTAACTCAATTCTTTAAGAACCAATTTAAAAAGTCTTATTTTTTAACTCGATTATCATTATAACCGAGTTAAAAACCAATTGCAAGCCTAGCTCAACATGACTGTTGACAATGAGATTAATTAGATAGCAATAGAAATACAACAAACAGAAAACCCCAGATTCAAGTGAGACATTTTAGCAATAAATAACAAATTATCACATATCCAACACTAAAGAAATTAAGAGTACTAAAAAGGAATTAGAAAAAGAAAAAAGAATAGAACTATAAAACTATACCTAGGGTAGCAGATTTAAGTGGCTAGAGTCTATTGCACTAAAAGTCTTGAAGAATCTTTGAAGACCATCACCACTTACAAAAGCAGTAACATCTTCAATAAACTCATGTTTGGTTATAGAGTGCATTCAAAAACCAACCCAAAGAAACCAAAACCATTAGCAAATAGCCAAAGCAAATGAATTTGAATAAAGAAAAGTAATTGAAACTCACTAGAAGAAGGGAACTCAAATGTCAAGGCTACTAGTGTAGACCACAATCAAAGCCACAACAGTGATGCATAGCAACAACAGCACAATGTTTCTTACTGCCGCCATTTTTTAAAAAGAGAAAAAAAAAAAAAAAAAGGCCACGGGCCCCTTTGGACACAAACGAAGAAAACAAAGAGATTGGAGCCAAGAAGGAACTTTTTCAGCAGAAAAGAAGACCCACTTTCTCTTTTCCCTCTAGCTATGATGGAAATTGTCTCTAAGCATTAAGGAGGAAAGCAGTTACATTGAGAGAGAAAACACATGTTTTCTTGTGTGTACGGTATGGAAAAGAATCTCATTCTTCAAAGACTAAGATTTTTTTCTTTAATGGCTTCTACACCCTTCTTTGAAAAAATGCATATGCATGCTTAGAGAGGAGATAGAGGGAAATGTTGGAAAGAATGGGAATAAGAGGAAGAACCAAACCAATGGACAAGAAAAGAGGAAGAGAGAGAGAGAGAAAATGAACGAGTCTTTCTCTGTGTGTAACTTTGGTGTGTCACTATTTGCAAACGCCAACTTTTCTTCTTAAAAACTTTGAAAAATGTTGTAGGGTTTTAACTCGGTTCAAGAATAACCAATTTAAAAACCAGTTTTTTAAATCAGTTATAAGAATAATTGATTTAATAACCGATTTAAAAAATGGTTTTAAATCGGTTCATGTTTACCCGATTTAAAAAGTATTGGTAAAAATAACAAAAATGCCACCGCATTATTAATTTAAATCGGATCATGGAGAACCGATTTAAATTCCTATTTTAATAAAACATTTTTGCACTAATCAACAGCTAGTTTTGCTGGAAGGAATAGAAATAAATGATGCAATTCAATCTATTGGAGGAAGAGCAATAGTTAAAAAAACTCACCTTTTAAACCGGTTATGAATTAATTAGTTTAGAAAGCATTTTTTTAAACCTGTTAAATACACAACCGGTTTAAAAAGTTGTTTTTTAAATTAGTTATTATATAACCAGTTTAAAAAACCCACACTTTTTAAACCCGTTGTTACGTAACCGGTTTAAAAAGGTTATATGAAAATTCGCGCCTCTTTTTTTAAACTGGTTAGTGATGAACCGATTTAAAAAATGAATATTTTTTTTAAAATTAACTTTTTAAATCAATTATGTGTGAACTGGTTTTAAAAAGTTCATAAAAATTGTAAAAATGTCACCACACATTCGTTTTAACTCGGTTTATTAACAAACGAGTTAAAATTCTGCTCTAAAAAGCCCTTTTTGTACTAGTGTATTGTCACCATCTCCATTTCGCCTATTGTCACCTTCGCTAACATTGCTGTCAAACAATCATAATCACTATCAACTATCCAACAAACCCAAATAAAAAAGTTGTAAGTGTTTTGTATAGTTTAGATTAAAAATTTAGTGCTAAATTTTGAAGATTAAAAATCACAAAAAACTAAAATTATGAAACTAAAAAATAATTTTAGTTTTTAAAAATGAGTTTAATTTTCATACATTGTTAGTGTAAATTTTTTTACTTTATCAACTAATTACAAATAAGAAAATAGTTCTATATATCACTTTTAAAATGATTATTATAAAAATTAACAATTTTATCATATATGGTAATTTATGATTAAATTAGGAGCGGAGCCAGAACTTCAATTTGAGAGGGCCCAAGAACAAAAGACATAATTTAGTGAAGAAAATTTAAATTTTCAGATGCATAATATTTATAACAAATTTAATATATAACTAGTATTTTTTTATAAATAAAAAGTACATAACTACAATGAATACAAAAAAAATATGAGAAAAGAAATAAATTAGATAGATAAAATATTTTTTTATAAATTTGCCTTGGACCATAAAATTATTTTTATAATAATTTAAATACACTTAAAAAAATTAAGGGTGACCATGGCCCCTCCAAGTCACCCCTTGGCTCTGGCCCTGAATTAGATGACAATGTAAATATTTACATTGTCAATGTATTAAATTAAATCAATTCTTATATTATAAATTAAGATACACAACTTGAAGAATGAAGCTTTCGTTCTTCCTACTCTTTTCATTAGACATTCTTAATATTTTTTTTCTTTTTTTTTCCTTTAGATATGTATTTCACAAACTATCCTCGCAAGTTTGCAACTAACAAAAATAAATAAATAAAAGCTCAACCATTTCAAACTATCCTCTTTTTTTCTTTATATATATACTTAATCTTCTTTATTGTTTATCCCTTTCAATATAGCATCTTTCACACTCCGTCTCTAGAGTGAATTTTAATATTTTTTAAAAAATATCAATAATTAAAAATAACTTTATATTACAATATAAATTGTTCATTGTAAATCTAAAATATAATTTATGTATTCAATAATAATATTTATTATGAATTTTAATTATAATATATCTACATATTAAAAAATATTTATTTATTATAAATTTTAATTTTAATTATCTAAAAATAAACATCCATTTATTTCTTATATAAAGAACCAAAAATAATATTCCTTTAAAATTTTCAAAACTTAAAACTAACAAATTAACAATCCTTTCAGACATGTCATAAATTATTTGATTAAATAATTAGTGCTCTACTTCCACTACATCCAACGTGTAAGTGGTTATTGAACTCAGATACTAAACTAAAAACCTTTATTAGTCTTTTACTTAAAATAACGTTAGGTCTTATGCAGCGCATGTGGAGACATAAAGTTTGTTCTTCGTATGGTTCCAACAAACCAGTGAAATAATACCGTGGAAGCGAATTTTGTGGCCTGCTATTTGGCAATTGTTATTCTTTGATTATTTTCCGGGATTCGCACCAATTATTAGTTGTTCCTTTAATCATTATTTATGATTCAAAGCAAAGACGATACAAACCATAGAAAAATGGGTTTTGTAGGGCAATGTAAATCTAAAAAAAAAAAAAACTGACAATGTAAAGCAAACAAGAATGGTACTAATATGAGTTTTAGCATGTTTGGTTTCACATCATAGATGTGATTTTCGACATTTTGAATGTTTTTAAAAAGTTAGTAATTATATCTGTTACATCTTAAACACAATTTCTTATATTTAAACAGAGTTTTCAAACACACTAAAAATAAAATATGGGTGGATCTTTAATTGGCTACCTCAAGCCCTCAATCTCTAACTATTTTATAGGAGCACATATCAAAGTTCTTCACCTCAAAACTCAAGTGAAGACTAAATGAGGTGAGAGCTATTTTTGTTGCAAAACTTCTCACAAGCATAAAACCTCGTTTCCCAAAGTATGTATGTCTCCACCTAGTAAGTGGGCAACTAATCTCCATGTGATTAGGCATTGAAGTGGGACTCCTCCTAATCATGTTTTATGTTGGTGTGCAAGTGTGTATAAAAAATCTCACATTGGATAGAGATGGATATGTTGAATAACATACAAGTGACAAAAACCTATAAACTTGATGCCTTAAGGTTTTAGATTGGATGTGGTATCAAATTGGCTACAGACTTTGTGAGTATGATTATTGTGTGTATGTGAAGAGCCTTGATGATGGTTCTTTAATTTTTATGTTACTTTATGTGGATGATATGCTGATTGCTGCTAATCATTTGCGTGATGTGAATGAGTTGAAAATCATGCTGGGTAAGGAGTTCAACATGAAGGACTTAGGTCCTGCCAAGAAGATTCTTGGGATGGGAATTCACAAGGACAAAAGTTCCAGGAGATTATGGCTCTCACAGCAGGGTTATGTTAGGAAGGTGTTAGACAGGTTTGGCATGAGCAATGCTAAGCCAATGAGTACTCCATTGGCAAACCACTTCAACTTTCTATGGAACAGTGCCTAAAGACAGATGCAAAAGTGGACTACATGTCAAAGGTTCCCTATGTTAGTGCAATTCGTTGCTTGATGTATGTTATGGTTTGCACTAGACCAAATTTGGCACATGTTATAAGTCAAGTCTATAAGTTTATGTCAAAGCCAGGGAAGCGACATTGGAAAGTAGTGAAGTGGATCTTCAGGAACCTAAAGGCACAACAGGTCATGGTATCATGTTTGGCAGTCAACAACGCGATCTTTTAGTTGTAGGGTATGTGGATTCTGACTATGCTAGTGGTTTAGATGATAGGAGGTCTACAACAAGGTATGTTTTTACCCTTGCATGTGGACCTATTTGCTAGAAATCAATTGTTTAGTCAATTGTGGCAATGTCAACAACTGAAGCAGAGTACATGGCGATAGCAGAGGCTGGTAAAGAAGTCTTATGGCTTGTAGGGCTAGTAAAGGAGTTAGGCATTGAGCAAGGTGGAGTTTAGTTACATTGTGACAATCAAAGTGTTATCTACATGACAAACAATCAAGTGTACCATGCTAGAACTAAGCATATTGATGTGAGGTTCCACAAGATTAGGGAGTTGATGACATTTGGTCAGATATTACTAAAGAAGGTTCACACTTCTGAGAATGCAGGTAATATGTTAACTAAGGCAGTTACCACTAACTAGTTCAAGCATTACTTGGACTTGTTGAAAGTTGCTCACTGCTAGACATGATTGCAACCCCCAACCCAAGAGACATATGAAGAATATTTGTTGTTATCTTCCATGGGGTTGGATATTCACCAAGGTGGAGATTGTTGTGCATAGCTCATATTCTATAGGCGGGCAGATGCTGGAGTGGAGTGGAGTGACAGCATCTGGCCTTTGGGCTTAGGTCGCCTACCTATTAGGTTATGAAATAAGTGGGTAGAGGTGCAGGGGGTAACGTCCCGCAATATGGTATAGGGATAATTTTGTAATAATGTACTATGCGTTACTGCACGTTACTATGTACTATTTATATGAGTTGTAACCCTATTTTCTATCAATAATAGAAATAGTTGCTCTACTCTTAGGGACGTAGGCACGCTTGTCGAACCTCGTTAAATCTCTATTGTTCATTATTTGCATTTTATTCTATTTGTGTTAGGAATTCGGTTGCTATTGTTAACAACTGGTATTAGTGCCAATGGTTCGACTAGGTGACCAACTTAATTGAGTAGTGGAATTGGCGGTTGATCTATGTATGGATTTATGCATGGAGATCCCTTATAGAAAGTCTTCCTGGCGATGTGTCCCGTTGATGTGAGCTAATAGCAATGCAAGTACAGTGGTGTAAGTATTTGGAGTGTGTTGGCCACAATGGCTAAGTTATAAGGGCCAATTATACTCATGGATGGAAAAGGATTCTGCTTGAGGGGGAATATACAATGTGGAAGAGACTCACACTTGAGGGAGATTGTTGGTGTGCAAAAGTGTGTAAAAAGTTCCACATTGGATAAAAATAGGTATGTTAAGTAACATATAATTAACAAAAACTCATAGACCTAATGCCTTAAAGTTTTGAGTTAAATGTGGTGTCAAGTTCACTTATGTGGTTGGCTCATAGCCCATTGATTAAGATCTCCCCGATGTTTTACCTCCTTGTATTCCTAACACTTTACGATATATTTTTTACTTTGATAAAAATGGCAAGGTAATATTGTGTGCATTTGATATATATCTAACATAAAAATAAGCAAGACATGAAACTTGACATAATTCAAAAGATATATAGGAAATTTAGTTAGTTTTGACAAATACTATTAAAGATTGAAGAACAAATTCAAAAAACATGTTAATAAGAGGTCAAAAATAAGTAAATTTTAATATATATATATATATATATATATATATATATATATATATAATTGTATTAGTAAAACATCTTTAAATTATATTCTTTTATATAAAAATGAAATTTATACATTGTTTTAAAGATGGAGAGGAAGGAAGCCAGGGGACCACCTTGTTCCCTTATTTCAATAATCTTGTCAATGTTTAGACTATTAAAAAAAAAAGGGATTGAATTAGTTTCTATATAATATTTTAGTTTTTACATTACATATAATTCTCTCTATATATAAATTAAAATAACTATCTTAAATAAAAGCGTTTTTAGTTGTTATTCTTCAACGGAAGCATTTTTATCTGTCATCCTTCAACGAGAGCATTTTAAGATTTTTTTAACCTCTTATATTTTTAATCCATCATTTTTAATATATTTAGTTTTGAATTAAATTTCAATTTTTTTAAAAATTATCAATAATTAAAAATAACATTGTAACACAATATAAATTGTTTAATATAAATTTAAAATATAATCTATATGTTCAAAATATTATTTATTACGAATAATTATAATATAATTTATATATTTAAAAATATTTATTTATTATAAATTTAAGTTATATAAAATAAATATTTATTTTTGAATGCACAGGTTAAATACTTTTAAAAAAAATTTATGTAATTAAAATTAATAGTAAATAAATATATTTTTTAAAATAAATTATATTATAATTAAAATTTATAATAAATAAATATATTTGAATATATAAATTATATTTTAGATTTATAATGAAAATTTTAAATTGTGAAATAAGATAATTTTTAACTATTGATAATTTCTTTGAAAAAATTATTGAAATTCAATTTAGAGATAGAGATAATAGGGAGTAGTTTAAGATGATTGAGAGAAAAATTAATTTTTTGACTAGTTGTGAGGATAATGTACAAATACACATTCAAAGGAAAAATTAAAGAAAATATTGAGAATGTATAATTGAGAGAGTGGGAGGTGAGAGTCTCACACTCCAAGTTGTATATTTTAATTTATAACATATAATATAGGAGTATATTAAGTTTCAAAATATGTTTAGTTTAATTTCTAAAATAGAAAAAAGTAATTTAGATTTTTAGTTTTAAAAATAAATCATTCACTCTCAATCTTTTTTGAAACACCCAACTAATATTGCCACCACACCATTACCAACAATTGTTATCGCCATCTCTACCATCACCATCATGGTTGTTACTGTCTCCACTACCACAATTATTGTTACTGTCATCACCATGATTATCATCATTGTTGTTGTCACACTCAATCGTCATACCATTTGGTGTCTGACTTCTCTATAGTGGGCAAATCACTTTAAAGAATAAAGTAAGTAATTTTAGTCGTTGATAAGAAAATCAACTCGATATTATGTATATATGCATAACAAAACATGAATATGTTAGAATATCAACCATTGATTTTTCATTAATGACTTAAATTACTTACTTTACCTATGCTCATTTAAGATGAGCCAAATTCTATTATTTGACTATTTCGTGGAGTTGATGAAATATAAATAATTTTGTTTGAGAGAGAGGGAGAGGAAAATAAATGAAGAGGTGATAATTTGTTATTTACGTTTAAATTTTGGTATTAATTGAAAATTTAAAAAATAATTTTAATTTTTAAATATTTTAAAACTCAAAACTAATAATCTCACCGAATAAGCCTAAAATTCTGTGTGTGTGTTTTTGTTAAAAGAAAAAATCATAATAAGTCTTGCAAAGGTAAGGAAAAGAAAAGGCATAGAAGAATGAGAAAAGAAAACACATTACGGAATAACATCAATGTATCGCTTAAATATGTTAATTTGCTAAACAAAATGTTTCTCGTTGTAGTTTCACAACAATATTATCGTCATGGGAGTGAATAACACACATTGATTGCACGATTATCGCCAGGCAAACGATTCTAGACATGAGCCTTCATGTAGCAGAGACAAACATTATTAATTTGTTATACTGTCACGGTGTCACCTATATGAATATATCACAAATCCTCATTTGAGTTAATTCACTACTATTATTTAATAATAGTGACCCATTTTCACGTTCCCCATTTCTCTCTCCCATCCTATTTGCTCTTTTATCGCTTTAATTTTATAATGAAATCAAAGTATAAAATTCAAGGACTAAGCCGTACAAGTGAACTACAATTGGTTGCAGAGTAAAGCAAACTATGCGGCACCGACACTTATTAAAAAAGGAAATGAATGAACTTTATTCCAATAAATTATTTGACAGTGAAAATTACGAAAATTAATATTCACAGTTACTGTATCTGATCGAAACTCTTGAATCTTGATAATGACACATTGACGTAAATATTAGAACAAATTGAAGTTATTAAAAGAATATAGCAAAAAGCCAGAAATGGGCACAATCTGTAAGTATTATAATATAGTCATCTTTGATAACAATAAAATGATAGAATTCTCTCATAACTAAAATCAAATCTTTATAATTAAAGTCAATGAGAAAACAGAATAAGAAAGTTTATCTTGTGCGTTCAGCATATGTATCGCCAGAATGCATGTTGCAAAAAGTCAAAGGCAACTGCACTCAAATCCAATGCAATCATCTCTCCACAAAACTAATACTGTCATACTACAAAGCAACAAACAGATGATTATTATTTACAGGATTTTCTTATTATTTTTTAAAAGAAGACAATAAAGAACAAACAAATGTAAAAGCTGGAGAATCCATATTTCAGCAAAGCTGTATTATATAGTGCTCTACCTTGAATTGAAAGTGCAAGGAGTATGTCAAAATTGGAGACAGCATCTTGAACAGGGAGAACCAACCATTGATCTTGGACATATTTGCCTTCTAGTTATTTTTATAAGCACACAAAAAGCTTTCTGTTGGAACCAAAATTAATTTCTAGGATGAAAGCCATCACCTAAAACCCATAATCAATTACGTTAATCATTAAGAAAAATATGCGGAATCATACCTGAATTCATAATGACCGGTTGCTCTTTAGAGCCGTACGGTATGGTCTTCCAAGTGTACACACACCCCTTGAGAGAACCCCTTAATTTTTCCTCTGCCCCCTTCTGATGATGGGATGTCAAAAAGGAGAGAACGATGCGTGTGACTTGGGGTCCATGACCTATTTATAGATAACTCTAAGATTATCTTTTTGGTGTTTCTATTTTAGCCCATCATAAAAATAGAATTACCTTTTAGTCTCTATATATTAAAGGCCCATATCCTATTAGATACATTAAAGCCCAAATTACTCAATCCTTATTAGATCACTTTTAATTGGGCTTAACCTTAAGCGACAGTCCACAATACATAATTATTCACATATAAGGCCAATGTTGGATTAATGATCCAACAATCTCCCACTTGGACTATATGTGTAACCTCATAATTATGCATTACAAAAATTAACCATATGAGCTCAATGTTACTGCCATTACCGAATGTATCTATAACCAATCCGATCCATCAATCATACCAACATAGGATCAAAGAAGTCTTTGTTACATCTATCATAACTCAACCCATCAATAGTCACATATGCCGATACAAATGAATGACATGGATTATGATATGGATGTGTAGCATGGAATTTTCATGTAATATGATCTTAACATGCCTAATTCCAGTTGGCCCTCCTTAAACTTTAGTGAGATCAAACCACAACAAAATTAGAGTGTCAATACACCAAAACTTTATTTATGCAAAAATTATTCTTAAACCATACATAAACCAAAGTTATGTCTATATCACGAAAGCATTTAAAAATACAAACTCCCACTAAAACTAAATATCACTAAATGACATAACACCCATACAAGCAATGTGCTCATGAAACATTTTGGGTGGTAATCCTTTGGTAAGTGGATCTGCAACCATAGAGTTTGTTCCGATATGCTCTATAGACAACTGTCCACTCTAAACTCTTTCTTTAACAACAAGGAACTTGATGTCTATATGTTTTGACTTTGTCGAGCTCCTGTTGTTATTAGAAAATAAAACTGTTGATTTATTGTCACAAAATAACTTGAGGGGTCTTTCAATACCATCCACTATGCGCAACCTTGTGACAAAGTTGTGCAGCCAAATTCCATGATTGGACAGCTCATAACATGCTATGAACTCTGCCGCCATAGTGGAAGAGGCTATAAGAGATTGTTTAGCACTCTTCCAAGAAATGGCACCTCCAACCAACAAGTATATATAGCCTGATGTAGATTTCATACTATCTTGGCATCAGCAAAATTGGAGTCAGTAAACCCAATGATCTCAAGCTGATCTGACCTCCGATATGTAAGCATATAGTCTTTCGTTCTCTATAAGTACCGCATGACCCATTTAGCTGCTTTCTAATGGTTTAATCCTGAATTACTCAAGTATCTGCCCAACATCCGTATAATGTACGCGATGTCTGGACACGTACAAACCTAAGCATACATCAAACTCCCCATTGCTGATGCTAAGGAATCTTCTGCATCTCCTTTTCTTCAAAGCCATTCTTAGGGCACTGATTGGGACTAAACTTGTCTCCCTTAGCCATAGGGGTATCACCTGGTTTAGAGTCTTGCATGTCATATCTCTTAAGAACCTTTTCAATATAACCCTTTTGTGACAATCCAAGAATACCCCGAGAACGATCTCGGTGTATCTGTATGCCCAACACAAAAGATACATTACCAAGATCTTTCATCTCAAAGTTCTTAGCTAGAAATTTTTTGGTTTCATGCAATAAGTTTATATCGTTATTGGCAAGCAAAATGTCATCAACATATAAAACCAGAAAAATATGCTTGCTCCCACAGAACTTATGGTATATACAATCATTGACCAAATTCACCTCAAAACCAAATGAAATGATCACTTGATGAAAGTTGAAATACCATTGTCGATATGCTTCCTTGAGCCCATAGATGGATTTCTTAAGTTTGCAAAACATATTCTTTGAGTCTTCTTAAACAAGATTTTCTAGTTGCAACATATAGATTGTCTCATCAATGTTACCACTGAGAAACGTTGTCTTTACGTCCATCTGATGTAACTCAAGATCAAAATGTGCCACTAATGCCATTATTGTCCTAAAAGAGTCTTTTGAAGAAACCGGAGAGAAAGTCTCTTTATAGTCAATGCCTTCTTTCTGTGTAAATCCCTTTGCAACAAGACGAGCCTTGTACCTCTCCACATCACCTTTCAAATCCCTCTTGGTCTTAAATATCCATTTGCAACCAATGGGTTTCGCACCTTCTGGCAATGGGACAAGATCCCAAACAGTCATTGTCCTTCATGGACTTAATCTTTTCATTCATGGCATCTATCCACTTTTGAGAGTTAGAACTTTCCATGGCTTAACGGAAGTTGATCGGATCATCTTCCATCACTCCTATGTCAACCTCATGTTCTTGGAGAAATACAATGTAGTCATCTGATATTGCACTTCTCTTTTCTCTTGTGAATCTCCTTAATGGCATAGGTTCTTAGGATGGAAGAGTTTGTTCTTCTAGAACAATTTCTTGTATGGGAGGTTCAACATTGTCTTGCTCTATTGTGTCTTGAACAAAGTCAGGAAGAGGATCCTGAACAATGCCAGTAACACTTGTGGGAATATCAACATATTCCTCTTCAAAGACAAAGCCTCTTACTATATCTCCCCTTGCAAACTCGACATCCTCAAAGAACCGGGCATTTTCTGATTCAATAATCGACTTACTTGTGGGATCATAAAACTTATACCCTTTAGATCTTTTAGAGTATCCAATAAAATAGCAACTCACCGTCCTTGAGTCCAATTTCCTTTCATTTGGCTTATAAGGCCTTGCTTCAGCTGGACAACCCCAAACATGTAAGTGCTTTAAACTAGGCTTTTTGCCTATCCAAAGTTCGTAAGGGGTTTTTGTAGTTGCTTTAGTTGGAACTTTGTTAAGGATATATGCTACAGTTTTAAGTGCTTCTCCCCATAGTGATTCTGGTAAGGTAGAATAACTAATCATACTCTTACCATGTCTTTAAGCGTCCTATTTCATCTTTCAACAACACCATTCATAGCGGGCGAGCCCGGCATAGTGCATTGTGGGACGATACTGCATTCCTTTAGGAATTTAGCAAATGGTCCTAGACGTTGTTCACTTGAATCGTCATATCTGCCATAGTACTCACCACCACAGTCAGACCTGACACTTTTGATTCTTTTGTTGAGTTGATTCTCAACTTCAGCCTTATAATTTTTGAACACTTCCAATGACTTTGCCTTTTCATTAATGAGATAAATGTAGCCATATCTAGAAAATTCATCTATGAACATTATAAAGTATTGTTGACCATTCCAAGCGGCCATAGGGAATGGCCCACAAATATCTGTATGTATAAGTTCTAAAACGTCCAAAGTCCTATTGGCCTCAAATCTCCTTTTATTCGTTTGTTTCCCCTTTATGCAATTGATACAAATATCAAAATTTGTAAAATCTAAGGGTTCTAGAATTTCGTTTGACACAAGTCTCTTTATTCTCTGTTTAAAGATGTGACCCAATCTCATGTGCCATAACGAAGTTGAATTCTCATTGGTTAATTTTCTCTTTATCCCTCGTGTACTTAATTGTAGTGATTCATTGAATGAAGCAATTTTGTCAATCAAATAAAGATTATTATAACCTAACAAAGAACCAGAACCAACCGATTTTGAATCATGAAACAAACTAAATTTTCCATTCCCAAATGAACAAGAAAAACCAAATTTGTCCAAAGTAGAAATAGAAATCAAATTTCGTCTAAAAGACGGTACAATAAATGTTTCATCAAGATCCAAATAAAATCCAGTCTTTAACAATAATCTAAATTTTCCAATTGCCTCAACTTCAACTATCTTGCCGTCACCCACATAGATGTATCTTTCACCATCACTTGGTTTTCGACAATTCAGGAAACCCTACATAGACACACAGATGTGAGTTGTTGCACCAGAATCTATCCACCATGTGTGTTTAGGCACAGAAGTTAAATTAACCTTAAAACAAACCAAATTAAGAAGCGTACCTTTCTTAGCACACCATGCATGATAGTTACTACAATGCTTCTTTACATGCCCTTCAGCTCCACAAAAGAAACAACCATTGCCTTCTAATTCATTTGGTTTCTTTTGTTCTTTCTTTTGAGGCGCTGTATGTGCAGCTTCCTTATCCTTCTTCTTTTTTAGTCCCTTGCCCTTATTCTTTAAGGTAGAGGCAAAATGAGCACTTTCTGTCTTGTCTTGCTTCAACCTTTCCTCTTCCTGAACACAATGTGAGATGAGCTCATTCAGAGACCAAGTCTCTTTTTGACAATTATAGCTCACCTTAAATTGGCCAAATTGTGACTGAAGAGATATTAGAACCAAATACACTAGCAAGTCCTCAGAGAGTTCTAGCTTAAGTGCTTTCAGTTTTGAAGCAATATGAGACATCTCCATGATGTACTCCCTGATGTTGCCCTTACCCATATATTGAAATTAGATTTGCCAAGAGTGTACCTATTTCAGCCTTTTCATTCTTAACAAACCTCTTTTCAATAGCTACAAGGAACTCCTTAATTGTAGTTATCTTTTCAGATATTGTGCCCCTAAATGCTTTTGAAATGGCTTTCTTCATGATCATCATACTCATGCAATTTGACCTCTCCCACCTTTCCATCTCCCTCTTATTTTCAGAGGTACTCTAATCTGTAAGAGGTGGGGGAGAGTTAATCCTTAACACAAGGTCGAGATCCATTACTCCAAGAACTATCAAGATATTTTCCTTCCAAGACTTGAAGTTTGAGCCATTAAGCATAGGAATAGAGTTGATGTTGGTAGTAATATTCGCAGGATCATTCATAGCTGAACAGAGAACAATAAACAAACAAAACATGCTCATATAAGTCTATCTCAAAATAAAAGTAATACTAAATTCAAATAAAAGAAACCCCATCTCAAGATATCGAGAATCCATTAATATTTTATCTTTGGACAAAATATTAACTTTTCAGTGATACCTTACGTAGTAATCAAATACTGATAATAAGAACATGTCAAACAATAAATCTTCTTTTGGGCTGATTCATTGTACACATGTAAAACCGAATAATCATCACGCATTATTACCACAGGTGCACATGTAATTTTGTAAAATACTCACCTTCTTTTGAGCCGATTAGTATTCACATAAATTGCAAGCACACAACTTTTTTATATTTCAAAATAAATTAATTTCCACAAGAGAGGCCACTTTGGTGACATGTTGCTTCAATTAATTTATCCCAAAATATATATACATAATCTTTCAAATATTCGAATTTAGAATTGCTCAAAAAAAATTATATATAAAAAAAAGGGGGTCACTGGAAGTGTAATCCAACAAAAAAGATTCCACTTAAAGCAAATCTATATACTTGATCACAAATTCCAATACCTTCCTTCTTAAAATAATTCAAATGAATATTTCAAACCAAATAGGCATGTAGACACGAAACCGAAGGTAACGTTTTCAAACATAAAACCACAAACAAAAAAAAAAGTACTATAATTTGTGCCCAAAAGGAATAAAAAAAAACACCATAGCCTTTGTAATGCGTTTCGATCAAAGCGTCATACATGATTCAATTCATATAATAAGGACACTCGTAAATCAGATCGATACTCATAAATAGGAACGCATAAACCGAAACAAAAATTAAATAAATAACCATATAAATCATTCCATAGAAGAAACCGTATGGGCATGACTGAATTTTCATGAAAGAAATTAATTTTCTTAATGATCAAACATGACTGTTTTAATACCATTTGTTGGAACCAAAATTAATTCCTAGGGTGAAAGCCATCACCTAAAACCCAGAATCAATCACGTTAATCATTAAGAAAAATATGCGAAAACATACCTGAATTCATGATAACTGGTTGCTTTTTAGAGCCGTACAGTATGGTCTTCCAAGCCTACACGCACCCCCTTAAGAGAACCTTTTAATTTTTCCTCTGCCTCCTTCTGATGATAGGATGTCAAAAAGGAGAGAACGATGTGTGTGACTTGAGGACCATAACCTATTTATAGATAAACCTAGGGTTATCTTTTTGGTGTTTCTATTTTAGCCCATCATAAAAATAAAATTACCTTTTAATCTCTACACATTGAAGACTCATATCCTATTAGATACATTAAAACCCAAATTACTCAAACCTTATTAGATCACTTTTAATTGGACTTAACCTTAAGCGACAGTCCACAATACATAATTATTTATATATAAGGCCAATGTTAGATTAATGATCCAACACTTTCTACATAAGCTCTTACATACAATGCAAATCACACTGCAGCAATACATAATTATACAGGATATTTCCAATCTTCTTTTTTAATACAATGATAATAATAAGGTTTGAATTTAGAACTTTGTGCAAACTATTCAAACTCTCACCGTTAAGCCGACCCTAATAAGTTGGATATACCCAATCTATCAACAAGTTTTAAAACTTATTCATCATATGCTTTACAAAAATCATACAACTATTTTCTCTAAAAGATGACGTTAAAATAAAATCAAAATGAAAATGAAAAATCCAATATGAAGTTGCTGTAGCTATCATTGTTGCTCCTTCAAATTCAATGAATACTTCATTCAGAACTCATACAGGGGTCCTGCACCAGAAAATAGAGATTATGGACATATGTCAGGATTATTTTATAGATGTTCAATACATTCAAGTTAATATCCATGAAGCCTAGACAAATAAAAGTTGTTACAATCCCGTAGTTCATTCAAATTTCAGGCAAGCAAGATAAACTTATTATATAAAGCAGCTTCACCAGATTACGTGGCTAAATTCCAACTACCTAAATTTGTCATGACTTCTTCATTTTCAATCTCTGCATCAGTGAAAGTCAGGGCTTTCTGCAGCTTCCTTGGAGAGAACACCTCAACCTCAGCCATGTACGTGGCAGTCACAGGTCTGTGGTCTGAAAATTTGAGCTCAGTCCTTCCATAACTGAGTAATCTCATTCCCATGCCATAAGAAAGAATACGATCACACCTGAAAGTTAACGGAAAATTTTATAAAGAAAATTCATTTATATAAAAAAGGATTTTGCCAACAAGTGTGGTAAGGATACTGGTTAATGAGCATTAAATGCATCATATTAAATACTTTTTTAATTACTTAAAAAAGCATGCGCTAAATGATTTTTTTGGTTTCCAATATAATAAATAATTTCATTTCCAATAAAAACTTTTCACTTTTGATCCCTTATCCTTAGCCCTTGGCATTTGCCTATAAAAAATCATGTACTATTATCAGGTAGCTCTAGCTCTCACATAGTGAAAATCTTGATAACTCTCTAATGTTCAGATCTCTATTTAAAATTTATGCTTGGCATGGTCAAAATCATACAGTAATTCATACCAAAATAATCACTAAATGGAATTGCAAGGTTGAATCAAAACGGCTGGAAAAGCAACATGATGTAGAACCAAGGACAAAGGAATCACAGAGACATATAATAGAATCACACATACTCGTGGACTCACAAAATTATTAATGCCTGATTTTCCTAAGAATAATTCAGTTTAGTATGAGAAAACAATGGTAGCTTAGAAGATAGATAAACCAATATATAAACAAAGACTGGCAGATGTTGAAGCAGAATCTCAGTTCAAGCAAACTCAAGCATACCATGCCGGTGTGCGCCTCCCAACCTTTGGATCCTCTCCATAGTATTTCTCTGAATTAGTCTCATACTTATAAGTTGGTGGGAAGTTTAACGTGCCTTCTGACCATCCATCAAATACACCTTTCTCGAGTTCTTTCGTAAGCTGTCATAATAAGATGTCAATAAACTAAACAGCCAGAACTACCTCACTACTTGAGTTCTTTTTATTTTATGCTGGTACTTTCCACATTTCCTAATCCATCTCATGGTACCAAAATAAAAAATGGCATGGACTATAGAGCATAGTTATCTGACTTGGTCCCATTAGCAAGTGTTAAGAATGGTGTAAATAACAGTTCCATTATGACATGGTTACTGGGATATTGTTGTCTTTTGAATATCACTATGCAGCTTTATTTACATGAAATCACTAAAAATGGTCTTCACTTTTAGGCAAAGGATGTTAACACCAAAAAAGAGATGATTTTAAATTAAGACTAAAGTTTAAAACTAAAAAGACAACTACAAGTAAAACAATTAATAATTCAGATGCTCAAATGTGGAAAAAAAAAATTATGACAAAACTAAAGTCACCGCATGTATCATGAAAAGATTGTCAACAAAAAACGAAATGGAAAAATCACCTACATAAATATCGAGAAAATTTCTTATAAATGTAACACCAAATATTTTAAACAGTAGTTTGAAAAGAATAAATTTAATATAGAATTTTTGGGAAGACTTATCGTACATATTTTATTTCATCTTCTTCTATCAATACAATTCCCTGCTTTAGAAAGAAACAACTAGATTCACCACTAGGATAAACTGAAATCAAATTCTTCACCAACTTGTGTAGCCATTAAAATTACAATTTCTTGCCACTGGTAAATTGTGTCATACCAATATTTTAAATTTTTTACTTCACTAATATGGTTGTTATCTAACGTGTACAAGTAAGTATATATTTGAACATAATCTTTTCCGAACAGTTTCTACATATGTTATTATTCAAGTAATGCTCTTAATTCTTAACTAATATTATTATTATTGATGATTGCTAATTTACAAAGAAATGTGATAGGCAAATTTATTGAGTACAGCATGGGTTTCCTAATGGATCTTGTGCATTACTCCTCTCAAGCAACAGCTCAAGGTTCAAAATAATTTCTTTCTCAGACAAAAAGAAATTTAAAAAAGAAAAAAAAAAGTCTGTAAGTTAGCTTGAACCCAATCAGGTCATAGAAAAAGGTTGGTTATATCAGTAACAAAGGCTTAGTAGAAAAATATGGGTACCATATTTCTCATCAAAGGAGCAGATTGGACCATATATTGTGCTGCAGAGGAAGGTTCTTAGGCAGTACACATCGAGTAAGAGTTTCTATACTATTACCTGGTCTTTCTCAATCAATTGTGACCATTGCTTTTTTGAGATCAAATCTCTTGTTTTCTCATATGACAAGTTGATACGGTAATTCAGATCACCCAACCAAATTGTTCTTCTGCAAATAAATTGGAATTGATTAAGTGATTATAATTCTTTTAGACGTAAATAAAGAATTAAAGCAACCAGACATAAAAGGAATAACCATCATGAAAGCAATGCCTGCCAATCCCACTGAAAAGTCAGATAAAATCATCCTTTTTACAAATCATTGACTACAAACACCAAAAAGAAAAATAACGTTCTCTTTTAGACATTAACTTGGTGATATGAGCTCAATAAATGAATAATTACCATCTATGCAAAAACTAGACTAAATGGAATATGTTCCAAAACTAATGGTTGGACAAACTAATTTCTTTCTCTTCTTTCCTATATCTTCATTTTCAGTTCCTCTGTGAAATGTGTGTATTTTTACCAGAGACGAGACCAAACTACCAGATGCCAGATGAATGTAATTTTTGAAGTGCTTTCAATCAAATAGAAATCTCTTACCTTATATATATAAATAACATCAAATTAAAGCAAAACAGTAAAAATTTAAGTTATGAAGCCAACTGCTTTCATCAAATATAAATTATATCAAAAGCAATTGGCTGAAACAGGCACCTATCTTGGCTATAGACTAGTGCCTTAGAGATTATTTGCTTGTCCTTTAGAAGGCACATTTTTAGCTCCTTCCCCTGCTTTGCAAACTTATATCACTTCACATGTTACAACTATAGTTAGGCTTATATGAACCTACTAGAGTCGGCCTAGTGGTGGGAGGTTTGGATAATATATACAAAGTCCTAGGTTCTAATCTTGTTGTTGTCATTATATATCCCAAAAAAAAAAAAACACTATAGTCAGGCTTATATAAATACCATCTTCTCACAAACAAACGACTCTTTTTAATGCAGAGAATGGACATGCAAAATACATCGGTGGAATAAATAAATTGGCACCATTTTAGATCGACACTTATAAATCAATAAACAACGCAACGTTTGCTTAGAGAAAAATAGAAGTGAAAAAGCATCTCAAAGTGCTACTAGTATTCATCTTATGACGACACATGATAACAAAAAGAGATCTGCGTTAGAAAACAGCACCTATGCTTGACTGCGCTGTGTCATTGAATTGGGCTTGTCCTGGTTGCACTACAGATGTATTTGTCCCAATTTCTATTATAAACATGTACATGAGCCTAGCTTAAATCAAGTTAGCAATTCCCATATACAAACCTCTCCATCTCTCTCTCACTTCATTTATAATTCTTACCATTGGAGAACAAGTCATTTTATTTGGTCTTAGAGGACATAACAACGTCAACACCCATGTCCTGTTATCTTTAAAATTTGCGGCATGATATACTTCAAGGATATAGAAAATTGGCAAAACAACAAAAATAATGAAGCTATCTTTAAATTTAGCGCACTGGGTAAGTAGACATTTGTGGGGGAGGGGGGGAGCTACCACGGTTTCAACCGGGAGTAGATCATTTTATATTGATATGTCAAACATGCACTCACTCATGATCAAGGATGTTTCTGGGAAGTCCAATATCAGCAAGAGAATAAAAATGGGTTCGTTGATGTATTTCGCGCACATCAGCATTTCTTTTATGTTCATCTCCTTCCTTTTCCCCTGCCGTAAGGTGGGTACATATGAAACAAAAGAGTGTCTGGTATATAGACATGCTGATAGATATTGATCCCTGAAAAATTTTAAATGTTTCTTATCATCTGATAAGTACATTAACATTGATCAGATGTCAAGATCACCCAATATTACATACTAACAATAAAGTCACCATGAACAAAATGAAGACCAATATAATCATCACAAGTAGTTATGTTAAAATTTAAAATTAATTGGTCAATTAACTTCTTTTTTCTATTACTAATGGTGAGCAAAACATATATCAATTGGTACAAAGAGATGAAGCAGTGTGTGGTGGGGGGGTGGTTGTGGGGATGTGAGGACTGCACAAAATTTTAGTTTATGTGGCACCACCTAACAGACCAAATGTATTCCAGTCCACAAAAGATAGCCAAAAAATATATAAGAACCTAATATGATAAGATATATTAACATTCTCGTATGATAATGTAATGAGTAATGACCAAACACTACAAACCCAAGCATTAAAGAAAAAAATGAAAGAAAGGGATAAAGACCTTGTTACCAATATAGCCCATAACACCAACACCAACAGTTGACACCTTTAAATTCTTAATATGTTTACGCAAGCTACGACGAACCCATATGGTGATGAAAATCCCAACCATCTGTTTGCTCACTATCTTTACATATGATGATCTCCTTTTCCGCTTCATCAAAGCTTCGAGGTCAATTTCAGCAAGCAAACCTATATCATCTATGGTTGGCTTGAAAGAATTACATGTTCTGAAAGACTTTGCTGCTCTAAAGGATCTGATAGATTTAAAAGAAGTTGGTCTATCCAATGTTTGCTGGGATAGCAGATGTAGTGGTGGCTCTGGCCAGCTCAAACCAATCCTATCAGAACTACTAATCATTCTGGATAGCTTACTGGCCTGTTGAGCAGATGATGTTTCCGTATTTTCGGACAAATTTTCATTACGGAAACAATTCAGCCTACTCAGCCTCTTTTGATCAGAAAACTGTCTCTGCAAATCATTGCCAACTGGCTCTCCTGTGTTGGCAATATCAGCAGCATCTGAAGCCTGTAAATTTGTATCCAAGACTTCTTCATCTGTGGCTGGTTTATCTGTACCTCCATCATAAACATTGTGTTCTTCATCGAAAGGATGGACTTCCTCACCAATATCACTATCACTTTCAAGTAATATTTCTTCTTCTATGTCTGGCACATCATCTGATGGCTTAAATTTTGATGGTGATGGAGGATCACTGAAGGATTTCATCTTTGATGCTTTTGGTCTAACTCTATTCAGTGTATTTCGAATAATGTTTTGCCATTTTGGTACCGGCCGAGTATCTTCAGCACCAAAAATGTTACCAGGATTTAATGGTACGATCTCCTGAAGACTGCAATATTGTAATGCTACGTTCTAGTCAAACAAGGGGGACAAATATCCATATGAAGAGAAAAGTGATTATATAAAGAAAATATATTAAAAGCGACTGCAAAATGACATTGTATATACAAATTATTAGAAACAGAAAATAAAATAAACTTTTTATAAGGGACAGTGTACAACTTACCCAAGAACATAGATATCAGCTGGCTCGTTAATGCCTAACCAATCATCAATATCTAGGTCATCAGGTGGAAGTTTTCCTCCAACATTCCATGTTCCAACACAAACTCTAAGACACAAATATTCACCAGAATCCAGATATGAGAGGCTTGAGCAATACCAACAAATGAACTATGCTTTCTACACTTTCAAATCATCGCAATTAGAGTCTGCTCTTGGTTGCTAAATAAACACAAGAGCAGTGCCTCACCTCAGTTCCTTCTTGTTTATATACTGAGATCTAGAAGTTAATGACTTTTGCCTCCTTAACCTTGGAAGAAATTCTGCAGTTCATTAGACATTTAGAGGGTGCGATAAAATCAATCAAAAAAAGCAACATACTAATCTTTGTAATTCTCAGCATAGAAGAAAATTCAGAAACTATAATAATAACCATTTGACTCAATTGGAGCTTGTTCCCCTCTGCTGTCCCCAAACCGTGTCTGTTTTCCCCACTCTGCATATTCAAATTGAGACAAATCACAGAAACAGCCAAACTGAAAAGGAGTTGTACATCCTCAATTCTAAATTTTCAGATCATTTTGACACGAACCATAATGCTCGACTTCCATATTCTAGGTAAAATTCAACAACATGCTGCGACCAACTTTTCCAATCTTCAAATGAATACACACACGAACACACTCATAACAAGAGAAACACAGTTGTACAGACTCACCTTCATTGTCTGAGCCACTTTCAGGGTCGTCATCATCAGGGTCAGCGCTGTAATCAGGCTCGTTGCTACCCATGTTAAGCCATTTGCGCATAACCACTCTTGCCCACAAGAGCTGCATGCAACATCAACCCAAAAAGCATATTTCAGATCAAGTTCTTTGCACTGTGCCTCAGTTTCCCAAGATCAACAAACCCCAAAACACCAAAGACACCAACATGCACAAGCATGCAGAAAAAGCCATGCACAAACTCAGGGTAGAGAGAGAGAAAGAGATACACAAACACAGTACCTGTTGGTTGTTTGCTGAACCTTGCTTCATCACTCTTAAAAATGGCTATAATTGGACAAAGCAGAATGAGAGAATGAAAACAGAAACTGAACTGAAGTAATGCCTAGAAGAAGAAGAAAAGTATGAGAACTTGAGAAGGAAGAAAAACACATCCAAGCTGTCAAATTATTATGAAGTAGAGACAATGGTAGTTGAACTTGAAGCTGCAAAACTGGGTTTTTCTTATGATTTTTTTTTTTAAATTTTTGCTGTTAACAGTGAAGTAATAATTATTGGGTATTTTAATAATTTGCTGGTTTCACCTAATATTTTTCACAAGAAAAACAATACTAATTTTTTTTTTTATTAAACAATACTAATATTTTAAAAACATGATTATTCACACCATTTGACATTCTTCAGCAAGAAGCAATTAGGATCCAATTCCGTCGAAAAATGACATCATTCGATCTTTAATCTAATAGCTCATATTAATTTATGGGTATTGATATGTGGACATTCATTTGGACATTCCACAATTATATATATCTCATCAATATTTATTAATTTTTTTATCTTTTTCTTCTACTATATCATATCATCTATTTTATCTATATTTTTTTTTCTCTTCGGTATTGATATTTGGACACTCTACAGTTATATATATCTCATTAATACACATTATTTTTTTTATCTTTTGTTTTATTATATCATATCACCTATTTTACCTAAATTTTCCTCTTTTTTCTCGTCTGCACATAGGTGTCTAATGGTTGTCATGGTGTCAAAAAACTATTTTTGTTCATCTATATCTGATTCCTATAAAGTAAAGTATCGATACTTTCAATTGGACTGCATCGTGACCACTGACCAAAGATGGAAAGAAGTGGGTCCGTGCCTAAAATCACGGGCCATTAAGTTGCCAGTTGGAGGTTGAGCTGATAAATTAGAATAATCGTACGTACTAGCACATGTCAAACCTCCCCAACTGTTTACATGGCACACGATGGAGAGAAATATTAAGATTTCTTAAATCTTTTATCAAAAAGAAAAAAAATATATACATATACATATGACAAGCCAATTGAGTTATTAAATTATGTGCTATTATGACATTAAATTTAATTAATGATTCCGTAGTACAAAATTAACTAAGTAAACTTGAATTCTTATTTTATTGAAAAAATACTTGAGTTTCTTCCGGTGCCACTTGATTGAGAGGTTTTAAATATGACTTCTAAAGTGACCCTCAACTAAAGTCAAGGAAGAAAATTAAAAGGGAGTGAGAGACTAATGTTTATGAGGGTGGAATAAACTCCCAATACCTTGATTGGCACTAATCACCACTATTGATCCACAGGATCAAAGGGTCTCCTGACATATTTGACACTGATTGATCCAGTTAAATTATGTTAATACAGCATAAAACGACGTTGATCTCTTCACTGGGCTCAAATTATGTGGACTAATGAGTACACCTCGTGAATAGCAACAGCCCAATCAACGAGTGAGTCTATAGTAAATTGGCAAATTAGTGTTGCATTCTTTTTCAACCTAATTGGTTGAACAATTGATTAAGGAAATGACAAAAAAGAGAACTCATCATGAGATGAAATGAACCAACGACTAGAAGAAAGAATTTAATTATATCACGCGAAACAATCCTTCGACCCCAGCTTTCAATCAAAGTACCAACCAGCAGGTGAGGAAAAAAGATTAGGGAATGTCTCAGAAATGATTGAGAGTTATTATAAATTAAAGTTAAACCTCGTAGAAAAGAGATTAAAATGGGAAAAGCCGATTGGTTGTTATTCAAGTTTTGGGATGAGTGGAAGTTATAAAATATACGAGTCACTCTGCAATGCCCATTTTTTCAAAGAGAATGATAAGGTTGTGTGAAGAAACAACATCCGCAATTTAAATATGCCTTCATTAATTCTCTTTGATTATCACTTCTGCTTTCAAATGGGCATGGATGACCATTTTGACTATATGCATAATTTCTTATATAATGGTAGGTACCTCATGAATAGTGCTTATGATTGCATCTAAATTTAAAGAAACACTAACAAGATTACAAGTACAACCCTGGTATAATCGTAGGCCATAACTTTATGTAAAAACTTTCCACATTAATAGTACAATTATTTATATGTACAGGGCATCATATTTTGGTTTGAGTAACTATAGACACCAACGATCTTTTTCTTTTTTTTCGGTTAATGGCTTCTTAAAATAGGCTCTACGCTTGAAAGTTTAAAAAAAATAAAAAATATTAAGTCAGACTCTTTTCAAGACAAAAATATATGATATTTATATAAGGTAAGAGCTATAAAGAAAATCTCACACATTCCATGTTTTGAACAATATATATCTTGTTGGATTTTAACAACATACAAAAAAAGAAAGGACAAAAACAAAAATAAAGAACTCGTTTGGATTAGTTAGCTGTTAAGTAATACCAAACTAGTTTTTTTTTTCTTTTTTTTTCCCTCAAATTCTCAGTATCTGAAATTCATTAAATCTTGATTAATTCAAATCAAATTGAATATATTTATTTGAAAGAAAAAAAAATTCACCACCTTTTTTTTTCATTTACAATACTCTTGAAAACAAGTAAGAACAGTACGTTAAATACAACTTAAAGAGCTCAATAAAATTTATAGCAAAGGACCAGAAAGTAACTACCGGGGGAACAAGTAATGATTTGAAGATTAGGAAATTTTAACATCCGTTTAGTTTGAAAAACTATTTTTTTTATTTCATTTCCTGTTTTTATTTTTTGGAAATAGTTCTCATTTTCAGTTTGGTTTTCTGAAAATAGTTCTCATTTCCTGTTTAGTTCTCATTTTTTGAAAATCTTATAAGCCACACTCAACTTTCTCGAAAAACTTTGCATGCTAGGTTACTCCATATTTATGAGCATATTTTTCTTAACCTTTAAATGAATAAAGTCATCTTGATCCCAAATTAAAATGTCAAAGGCAAAACATTTTTTTTTTAATTTAACTCCCCTAAAATGAAGAAATGTATAAAGTAATAAAATAAAGTGTATCTACGCTTAATTTAAAGTATATTAAACTTGCAAAGTAATTTAATTATAATTAACAATATTAAATATGTTTTTCTTACTCATTTTATATATTTCTTCACTTCAAAGGAATAAATATTTTCTTGTATTTTTTATATAAGTTTTTCTATCAAGTACTTTGAGAATAATTGTTATGAAATATTTAATATACTTTATTAAATATTAAAATTATTTTGAAAAAATATTAAATTATTTATATAATAAACATTTGTAATAAAAAAATATTTTCATTTCCCTATTAGTGTTTTTAAGATACGGATCGGTTTGTAGTTTTTCATCCTTAATATACTAAGAATTTCGATTAAAAAATGCTAATAATACAACTCACAATATGAAAAGGTTTGATGATATAACTTATAAAATTCATGTATGCTTGGTTGCGCAAATTAAGAGGCAATGACTTACCTTTGTTTGGATTCCTGAAAATAAAGGGAAAAGCAATAGAAAACAGAAAATAGGATGAAATTTTAAAATTTCATTTTCTTTATTTAAAATAAAAAATTGTAAAACTCATAAAAATGAAAACTTCCTTCTTTGATAGAGAAAAAGTGGGATAGAAGATTTTTTTTGTGCGTGAAAAATTAAATAATTTTTACAAAAATATAAAAAATAATAAATGATTTTATATTAAGAATAATATAATAAAAAATTTAAACTTTTATACAATTTATTTATTTATTTATTTTTCATTCATCCAAACAAATAAAATATTTATTATTTTTCTTATTTTTATTTATTCAAATGAAAAAAAAATTAAATTTATTTTTATTTCTATTCTTCCCATTCTTTTTCTTTTTAAGTGACACAACGGTACAAGTCATATATAATCACCGGCGAAGGAAGCGCGCCCGACAAGCGAGTTCCAGACATACAAGCATGCAGGCACATGCAAGGGACATTGACTTATACTGTATTTGGATAACATAACAAAATTAATTCTATCTCACAAAATTATGGTGATATCATGAAAAGTTGAAACAATTATTTATTGCTTCACATTTATCATAAAAAATTAATTGATTTTTTCTCACCATAAATCTATTCCAAAGCCATTGATACCCAAACAAAATTTGGCAAAAGTCTTCAATTTTTGTACAACAAAACTGAGCAAACCTGGTTTGAGGTAAAAGCGACTGTTTGTCGTGAGTCGTGACTTTGTCCTTTTTTTTTTTAGTAATGATCGTGCCTTTTTGATCGTGAAAGACAAATGTTATTCCTCACACATTTGGTTGTGATATAATAATAATAATAATAATAATGTATAAAACATTGAGGTAGCTGATTGCTGTGTAATCAAAATTGAAATTTATGCATATATAATAACAATAACAATCAATAATATTATAAAAACTTCTCCCAATCAAATTTAGTGACAGAAAATTGTTTTTTTCTCACTAATAGTGAGAACACAAAATTTTAGTGACGAAAATTTTTAAAATATATATATATTATTTTGTCATTAATTTTAACTTTTCTAATAATAATTAGAGTTATGAGACATTTAGTAGGGAGAAGTTTTTTTTTTAATATATAGGGATCAAAATTCTTGAAGATCATGATTCCTGGAAAAGGTCGAAACTTATTTGGTTAACCATGAATATTATTAAGAATGTTTGCGTATGTTTTCTAAGAATTAAAAAAAATTATATTTGGTTTCAATAGAATTTTCTCTGATATATAAGTGTTCTTTTTTTTTTTCTAGAAATATTGTTTTAGTGAAATAACTTCATTAATATTTTCATCATACGAAAATCTTTATTTTCTTTTTTAAATGTTATTTTTGAAATAAGGAAATAATTTACGAAAATATTATTTTAACTAGACAATGGTGTTCTCTTATTCTTATGTATCATTGAGTGTTATGGTGAAATCAAAATTATGTAATTTTTAAGTTTTTTTTTTACAACAAATTTTATTAAAATATTTGTTTTATGAAAAAACAAAAGGGAGTCATCATTTTTTTTTTAAAGGTAGGGATTAAAGTATTCCCTAAAATATAAGGTTCTCACTTCTTACAATAACTAAACAAAAAATAAATTCAAAATGACTATCATAGACAACTTATTTATTATAATTTGGAAAAACTAATGATTACTAAGTTGTTATGACTCAAATGTTTTTCAAAACACGAGCTTTTCATCATAATAAATAGAATGTGAATCTAAAATAATTATTACTAAGAGTATGTTTGATAAATCACTTTAATAGCTTATAAGCTATTCAAATAGCTTATAAGCTAGTTTGACCAAAATAAGTTTGTTTAGTACATGAACTTATTTTAATAGCTTCTAACTTATTTTCATAAGCTACTTGAAATAACTTATGAAAATAAGCTAGCATATAAGCTACCAGCTTTTTTCTTTTTTCATTTTTATTCACACTAATTTATTTGAAATCTCTTTTCACCTTTTTTAATCAAATAATTGAATATATCTTTTTATGTCATTTTACATTTATCAGCTTACTTCTCAGCTAATTTTACCAAACACTTTTAATTAAATTAATTAGCTTATAAGTTTTCAACTAACTTATAAGTTTCAGCTAGCTTATGAGCTAATTTTACCAAACACACCCTAACATTCTACTTTCGAAAAAATATTAATTTTATTAAGATAATAATTGAATTGTTTTACAAAAATTAAATATAAGAATAATTAAATTTATTTAAATTTTACTTTTATTCTTTATGTAAATTATTTAAACTTTATTATTACTAGTTCAGTATGAATTTTTACTTGGAAAATATTTATAAAAATTACAGAGATATCAATATTTATGGTTATAACATTTTCTGGTACGTAAAATAATATAAATTTTAAAAATTAATTTAATCAAACTATAGGTTTGAATAATTTTTATTGTATAAGTATTTTTTTTATAAATTTAAAATTGTAGAATGTATTAGTGTGATTATTAATATTTTTGTTTAGCTTTAACATCGCTTAATTTTCTATTCTTTATACTTTGGACAAATTTTATGATTTTTACTAAAACATTTTTTTGAATGTTGCCACAATAATATTCCTAAATAGATTGATCATCTATACTTTGACAACTTTTAAAGAATTAAAAAATAAAAATGTATTTATAAAGTACACTCTTTAATATATTAAAAATTAATACTATATACTTTATAATTTTTATTTTTAAAATTATAATAATTATACTGAAAATATTTTAGTATTTCTTATTATTAAGTTTAATTATTTATCATATTTAATAAGAAAATGTTTCAAAACTTTATATAAGTGTATTGTGTAAGCTAATAAAAATAGAGTTTAATGGTCATGCACTGACAATGTAAAGTAATTTTACACTGTCATCCAATTACAAACCATCATTTATTGTAAATTTGTTGACTTTTATAATAAATAATTTAAAAGTCATATTAATAGTGATTTCTAATTGGATAACAGTGTAAAACTTTTTATACTGACAGTGCATGACCATTAAACTCATAAAGATATTGTGATCTTTTTATATTATTATTATTTTTTTTTATAACTTAGGAAAGTTAGATTCTAACCTCTTTTAATGGGAACAATTTTATGGAAAGCAAAGATCAAAAACATTTTATGAAAAATAATGTTTCTTGGAATTTTTTTTAAAATTATATGCTAAACACAATAAATTAATTTTCCAACTTTATATTCTTGAAAAATTGAAAACTTTCTTTCTACCAAACATCTCTTATAGGTGTTTTTATTGGGAGTTGCCCATGCAACATGAGTATGTGATAGAAAAAGGAATGGTCTCAACATTTTGTTGCTATACCTCTCGAGACTCGAACCAAGATATGATCCTCAAACCATGACTTGATGTGTCATCTCCAATAAATAGTTTGAAATTTAGTATGTTCACCCTTTCAGCCTTAAGGCTATGGGATTGTGTACCCTTTTAGATATGGCCAACCATTAGGCCCAATAACGAAGGTTGAACTTTATGTTCAATCAAAGGACAATTTAGACAATTATTGACAAGAAAGAGGATGTTTACCATGATCCAAGGACATTATAAAGGCTTTGCCAGGGCATAATCCTTGAGATAAGCTCCTACTCCAATCCCAATCCCAGATAAATACCTATGACAATTATGGAAAAGACTGCAATCCTCAAGATAAACTAGGCCATAGGCCTCTATCGACAGCTTGGCTTATTTCCACTCCTTGCCATGATAGACGAGTCCACGCAAGAGATTGATAAAGATATAACTTTCTCGACTTTTTTATCCTTATAAATTGCTTTTAAAATTATCAAATTAACTTTTTCTTTGAAAAATTTATTAATATCATAAATTATACTTAATGAATATCACTTCTTTTTATTTTTTCATGGTAGTAATTTTTATAATTTATAGCAGTAATTTTTAATAATTATAAACCACCATAAACATAAAAATCGCTCTTATAAAATATGACTTACTTTATATTGACTAGGGGAAAGAGAAATATTCCATGTCTATCTTTTATTTTTTAAAAATAAAAATAAAATAAAAAAAGAAGGTATAGTGAGTAATTTAAAAATAGTTAAAGAATAAAATAATAGATAATTATACACTAATTAAAGGGTATAATAGTCAAACAAAAAACAAAGACCAAAAGAGAATATCTTCTCTATTATAATTATAAATAATTTTCTTAAAAATTATATAGATACAATAATTTAAAAAATAAATTATATTGGCACGATGAAAAAACCTACTTTCTTCTCTGTCTCTCTCTTTTGATAGAATTCGAAACTGTACGCAAGCCTTAGGCCGTGTCTGTCATGATCACCTTAACGCCTTTTTTTTTAATTAATTATGATTACCTTAAGATTGTGTTTGGTAAAAAGAAAATAAATAAGTAAGAAATAGGGTAGATGAAAATTAAAAAAAAAGTGAATGAAAATATGTGAAAAATAGAATATAAATAAAAGTGTTTAGTTTAAGAGAAGTATTTATGTATTAAAAATTGGGGTTCTAAATTTTAAGTGACGTAAAGTTGTTGTAATGTTTTAAAAGAAATAAATTTTATCATTTTGAAAAATAATCGATAGGAGAAATAATAATGATAATAACAATAATAATAATAATAATAATAATAATGAAAAAATTGAATGATAACTTAAAATTCACCGACTTAGTAAAGTTGCTGTCAATTTGATTTTTCACAGCTCCCTTTGTGCAGGTGGTGTTTGGTAAGATGACAAAATTCATGATGGAAATTTAGTTTAATATGATTTGTTAATTTTTATTTTTTTTAATTGTTAAACTATTAATTGATATATCATATTTCACATTCAATAAAAAAATGACTAGTTTATATTAAATAGAATTTAAAACATTTTATTTAAAAACAATATTTTCAACAGTAATAAATTGTCAATAATATTTTATAGAAATAACGTATTATTTGAAAAATAGTAATATAGTTTAATACTTGTTGGGAATCTAGTTTAATATGGTTTACTCTTTTTTAATTTTTTGAATAGTAAAATTTTAATTGATATCTGGCATTTCACATTCAATAAAAAAAATATGACTAGTTTATATTAAATAAAATTTAAACATTTTAATTTAAAAAATATTTTAAACACTGATAAATTTTCAATAATATTTTAGGATTAATGTATGTATTTGGAAAAGTAGTAATATAATTTAATATTTGTGATAGAATATTAAATTATTTTATTAGTATTTTTTTTACCACCTTTCATTCTAAAAATAAATCATAATTATCTATATCAAAAAAAAAAAATTGGTATATAGTTATAATAGAATAATATGTTTTGTTAATTTTAAAGTTTAATTTATATATATTATTGGTATAAAATATATTTAATAGAAATTTATCGTAGTATTACATTATATTAATAAATATAATATCATGATAACATAATCAAATATTATTAAATATTTAAATAAAAATATTTTACATTGATTGTTTCATTCTCTTTTCTTGTGCCATATTTCACGAAATTAAAATATACTACTATTTAATCATATTTTTATTTTGTTGTATCTTTAAAATACGTCAAACATATAATGAAGGTTATATATTTTGTTTTTTTTATATTCTAATAATATTCTTATCAAGTTCTATCCAACCAAAAATTAAAAATCTTGTTTAAGATTAATATAGAATTTTTAAATTACCTTTATCTAAAAATTTATTTTGTAGGTGTAAAAAAATAAAAACAATTTAAATTTTAAAAATATTAAAATTATCCTTTAGGATAAGAAGTTAAATGATTCAAAATGTATATAAATATTTAATATGCAAAATATTTTTCACCTGAATTTTTGAACTCATCAATAATATTTTCATTTTCCTATAACATTCTATAACAATTTCTACATGTATATTAGATCACTAAGAAAATTTTAGATAACAAGTTAAAAAAATTTAATAATACTGCTGCTAATAGATAGAATAAATATAAAATTTTAAAAATAAGCCAGTACCTAGGGAATATATGATTAGGAATTAATTTAACTAACAAGTATGTTTTGTATTGTGTGGGTTTACAAATGTATAAAAAAAATACAAATTTGAAATATATTTAAACTAAATAAAAAATAATATAAAAGTTAGAAATAAAAAATATAATCCCATAAATATTTAAAACGTTAATTTTAAAATGTTTAAAAACGTGTTTAGTTAATAAAATATTACTTTAATGATGATTTATAAACATCTTAATATATTTAATGTTGATGGAAAAAATTTAACGTATTGATTAAAATAATTATGATTTTTTTTTCATTTAATCAAATAACTAATTAAAGAAAAATTGATTTAATTTAATATAAAAACTCATAAAACCCATGTAATAAAATAAGAAGCATAATTAATTGCATGATTTTAAAAATAAATATACAAGTTTATAATATAAGATTGATTATTATGTTGAAAATTAATTTATTATAAAACAATATAAAAAACTCAATAAAAATGTTATAATAAATTTTATTGCATAGTAATTTAAATTAAAAGTAAAGGAACTTTTTAAGCATTTTTTTTTTAAGATCATAGATGATGGAAGGTCATAGATAACTTTTTTATGTTACTATCCAAAACAAAACTTTTGTAGGTACCACGATGATTACTATTATATTTGGATGGGAGGAAAGAAAAGAAAGAGAAAATAAAATACAGATAATAATATATTTTTTTATTTAATTGGAGAGAAAGTGAAAAGAAAATAAAGAAAAATTGAATTTTTAAAACAATTATTTCTTTGTTTTACTTTTCTTTCAATTCAAATTTCAAACTTTTTTCTCTTTTACGATTACGATCATTTGTAGTTAAAAGTAATTGCAGGTGACCTCAATTTATTATGTAGGTTTGTGCATCAAAACTAACTTAGATTGACAAACTAAACTAGTTTAACCAAAAACTAATTATATAACTTATATTGATTGTTTTACTAGTACCAAAAATGCTTTCACATTGTCAATCCACATTAGTTTCTTCGAAATTGATATAGTATGTAAGGTGATCACATAGTTGTAATATTAGAACAGTCATTCTACACCGATTTCCTTATAACCAATATAGAAATTTCTTTATAAATCAGTTGCACTAAGAATTGAGGAATAAATTGTTTTCTAAATAAATTCTTTATTAACCAATTTGAAATGTGGACATTCTTGCAACTTTTGAAATTCTTGACAATTCTTTATAGATTGATTTTTCATACAACTGATGCATAAACTTTACATCTTTTCCAACTTTTGAAATTCTTGACAAGACTTTCTATATCCATTGTAATAAGAACCAATCTAAAAAGTTGTTTTCTACATTGCTTATTTGTACAACCAATTAGAAAAATTTATTAAAGTTTTCAAATTTTAGTAATACACTTGTATTTTCATTATCACTCCAATTTTCAAGCCCTCATTATCTGGTTCTAAGATTCTTCAAGAAAAGGATAATCAAACTGACATATACATCGATATTCCTTTTATATAAGTATGACTTAAGTCTACGTTTTCTTAGTATACATATCTCGTTTTCATTTTTCTAAATCTTCCTCTATCTTTTTCATTTTCATTTTTATTTTACATTTGTGTTCATTATCAATGTGTTCATCTTTCATTCAAACTTTAGCTTCATTAGGTAATGTTTTCAAACTCTAAACTCTTGCAAGTGGTGCATTGGAATAATGTTTAAAGGCTTATGAAGAAATAATAACAATGTTTGAAGGGAAAAAATGTAGTCCTTTATGAATCATTTGCTTCTACAAACAACAATGAAGAACAGATGAATCTTCTTTTCTAGTTATATAAGCCAAATATATACGGGAAAATTGCTTGCATTTTATTTTTTGTTTTCATTTAATCTAATAGGAAAGTCAATTCCTTTTCCTACATGTTAGAATGATATTTTTTTCTCCTTTATTTCACATTTTTCTTATTATAAACCTTTCACTTGGACTATATTCATTCATTTATATGATAAAGCAAAAAAAAATATTCATCTTTCTCTGTTATAAACCTTTCACTTTGGATATTCATTATTTTGAAAGGAAATTTTAACAGAGATGAATGAATATATCCTAAGTGAAAGATTTTGTAATGACGGAAATGTAAAACAAAATAGAGAAAAAGATCGAGCTAAGTTGAAGGAAGGAATTGTGTTGTTATTGTATCGAACAAAATCAAAAAGAAAGAAGTTGTCAAATGTTTTGTATTTGGGCCACGTAACCATAAAAGAGAAGGGTCATGATATGGAAGGAGACGATCCCTTAAGCTAGTTGACATCAAATATATATTTTTTCATTCGAACATGTACATTGTTCTAGGTTTGGTATTTGTGATAGGGGAGTTGCATACATTCATTTTAACCATGATTGTAATAGAGAAATTTCACTTCTATTTTGAGATACACATGCAGATAGGGAAATTGTATATATTCATTTCAACCATTATTGTAATAGAGAAATTTCACTTGTATTTTGGGATACACACGCATATAAGATGTGTCATTTATATAAATAATATAATGGAATTGTTTTGCTTTTTTTCTGTATTTGTTTCTTTTTCTCTATGTGTAATTTTCGAATTGAAATTTTGTATATTGCATAGAATGTAATTGTGTTGTTGCTTTGAAAAAAAAGAAAAATTACATCAGTTGTTGCTATAAATGATGTAAAAAGCCACTTTCTATATTAGTTGTGATAAGAATTGATGTAGAAAAAAAAAACATTTTATATTAGTTTTAACCACAAGTAAATATTTTCTACATCAGTTTTTGCTAAAAATGATTTAAAAAGTGAGTTTTTACATCGATTCCAAAACTAATCTAAAAAATATCAAGTTTCTATAATGGTTGATTCCACATTCCCCTTGTGACTGATCTCGAAAATCAAAAACAACTAATGTAAAAAGTCTTTTTGTACTAGTATTTGATTAGAAATGTTATGAAATTATTGTGAATTGGTAACTTAGGTGGTCGAATCAGTTAGAGTGAACTGGTGACCTATCAATTTTTCTGGTAAACTGGTTGTTGTGAATTTTTTAAAACTTTTTGAGGTATAGTATACTTTTTATAATAGTTTAAAGTGTAAAATTTAAAAGTTATAAAATATTTGGAACTTTTTAATATATACTAGTTCCGCCAATAACTCACTAATTCAACCATTAATCTAATAATCTAATCCGAGTCAATAGTCAGTATAAGTCCGCTAACATTGATTTATGTTGATAAACTTGGCAACAAAGTAATAACTAGCAAATACATTATGCCTTTTTAAAAAAAATTACATAATCTTTTAAAATACAAATTTAAAATATATTTAAAATGATAAGAAATAAACATATTTTTAAAAAAATGTAATTTATTTAAAAATATAAATTAATTTAAGAATATCTAATTTTAAGATTTGACATATAAACAAGTCTTAACGTAAAATATATATATATATATATTAAAATGTCAATAATCAACATTTAAAATAAATTAATAATATTTTTAAAACATATAAATAATATTAAAATAAAATATACAAGTAAAAATATACAATGAAAATATTTTTAATTTTTAAAACAAAGACTTTACGTTATTATGCAGAATAATCAACTATAGTAATGATCACAATTCATAATGCGATATGTTGAAATAAATTCACTTGTGACTTTGAACCTCGCAAGAGGAGGATGTCCTCCCTACCAACCGCAGTTATGCGGCATATATCGAGTCATTAAGTCCTTCTTAAATAGTTGGGTGGGTTGTATTTGTAGTGCTAAGTCAAAGTCAATGCCTAAGGGACAAGCTAGAAGAAATAGATATGCAGATCACTTGCAAAATTGGAACATAACGACCCACCAGGAGTAATTCTTAAGGGAGAGATGCTGGGAGAGTTACCTTAATTTTGTTCGGAATAATGACAATAATTTAAACCCCACAATCATGGTTTTAAAGAAAACTTCTAGAATTATCGTTTTCAAAAATTCTACTAGTTTTCCAAAAGATTTAAAAAATAACATTTTTTTTTATTCTAATAAGTAACGTGATAGTAATTTGATATTAAGGAAAAAAAAATACAAAAGTAAAATTGACAAATCTAAAACAAATATAAAATTTTCTATTATAAATAAGTTTACATTTTTATGCGATATAATGTTAGGTTCTATTATATAGGTTTGTTACCTTTTTTTTTTAATGAGAGGTAGGGTCACTGGGTAAAATGTTGTAGATCATTTCTATGGTAGTAGATTACCGCTATGTTTGGTAACATTGAAACTGAAGAGAAAAGCATAGAAAGCAAGAGAAAGGCAGAGAAGTGTTTGAATTTCTTCACGTTTGGTATGCGAGAAAGACAGAGAAATTTTTTTAAAAAAGGTCGAACCCATAGCATGTGATTTCTTCGCTATAATGAGGATAAACAAAGAGAAATCATACACAAGCTAACTTTTTTATTGAAAAAATCCTTGTGATTGTCTTTGTTTTCGTTGGCCATACTCGTTCTTCTCCACTAGTTGGACAAGCTGCACCCCTTTCCTGCTTAATCTGCGCCTCTTTGCTGGTGTACTGCACTACATTCACCTCTTCTAACAACCATATCTTCGACTTTTAGGTGCGTTCTTTATACCGGGAGGTGTTAGATTTTGTTCATATTTACTTAATATGAGTCAGATCTATTTGTTTTTGTGCTTTTTTGTAATGTAATCAGGTTCAAATTGACATGAAACTGCACTTTTCATGGCAGATTCTGCAAATTTTTTCCCTTAAGAAAATTGATTTGTTAAACTAAAATTGATTTCCATATTGATTAATGTGTTTCAACTGCGTTGAGAAACCGATTCTACATAGTTACTTAATCGATTTTTATGGCTTAGAATCGATTTATATTGTCACAAAATTGGTTTTCTTTTTCTTCCTTGGCCACTCAACGAAAATCGATTCTATATAGGGGAGAATCGATTTTCAACCTTGCCCCTTTTTAGAATCGATTTTAGATTTGTAGATATCGGTTCTCCTAGGATCCGTACAGATGGGAAAATCAATTTTGTAGCTACAAAATTGATTCGATTTTCCACCCATAAACTGTGCTCTTTGCTCTTGTATGTGCAGAAAATCAATTTTAGTATTATAAAATTGATTTTGATTATTTAAAAATGTCACATAGTTGTTCCAAAAATGGATTTTGCCTTTTATTTGAAATAACAAAATCAATTTATTAAAATGCGCATACAATGCAAATATTGAGTAATGTTTGATTTAAAATCGATTTTAATATATAATGTTCATCACAAAGAATCACCATTTTGTAATGGGTGATTTTTTAAAAATTAAATTACTGACAATGGTTTGGAAATATATGTTTATAATTAATTTCATGAGTATATTTTTTTATAACAAATAATTTAGTGGATGCAATATATTTTTATATTTCAACTTATATACTATTTCAAATGGTCAAATGGAGACAAATAACACTTTTTGAATTATTGAAAAAGACGTATGTATTGAGCAGATGGCTAAGGTTGACAACGATGACTTGGATGAGGAGGAAATGTTTAGTAATGGAATGGGAGTTCAGATGTCCATAATAAGTCATGCTTAGCAGCAATTGCAAATAAGGATGCAAGTTGCTGCAATGATTTTATTGTGCTCTGTAGGATATGCATTGCATTTGATGCATTTACTGTCCAACAGAATTGATAGGTCGGTTAGTGATGATGTTCCTCGAGTGGAGGAAAGGCGCCAAGAGTTAATCAATTATTTAGTTCATACAAGGAGGTGTCAGATATTATACGGATGGGCCCTAAAGCATTTATTCTTTTATGTCAGAAAGTAAGAGGAGCTGGTATAGTTAAGGATAATAGACGCTTTACAGTCAAGGAACAAGTGGCAGAGTTTTTACATATAGTAGGATATAATGTCAAGAATAAAACGGTTTCTTTCTTCTTTCATCGTTCTGGAGAGACTGTTAGTCGCCACTTTCACGTTGTGCTGCATTCTATAATTGCATTAGAAGGAGAACTTCTAGTTCAACCGTCTGGTTCTGATGTCTCACCCTACATTCTTAACAATAACTAATTTCATCCGTATTTCAAGGTATTGTGTTACTATAGGTTTAGGGTTCTTATTACAATGGTTGTTTAGGTCAAAGAATAACTTAATTAATATTGTGATTTGAATTTTCTACAAAGGATTGCCTTAGAGCTATAAATGGTACCCATGTTTGAGTTAAAGTGTCAAGGGTAGAGGCCCCTCGGTATCGTGGTAGAAAGGATTATCCAACGTAAAATGTGTTTGCTGCTTGTGATTTTGACATAAAATTGACATATATTTTAGCTGGGAAGGAACAACATCTGACTCTAGGATCTTAAAAAAGGTCTTAATTAGGGAAGATCCTCTAATAATACCTGAAGGTTAGTAAACATTTCTTCTATATATTTAATTGATTTATAAATATGTTATAAGCTTAGTAATAAAATTGTATGCACATATGTAGGAAAATATTATCTTGGGGATGTGGGTTTTATGCTTAAACGTCAAATTCTTACACCCTATCGTAGTGTTTGTTACCACTTGAAGGAGTATTCTGTTTGCAAACCATAGAATCCAAAGGAGTTATTCAACCATAGACATTCATCCCTTCGAAATGTAATTGAGAGGTGTTTTAAAGAAAAGATTTCCGATCATTGCTAGTGGCACTAAGCCTTATTATAATTTTCGTACAATAAGAAATATTATAGTTGCATGTTGTATATTGCATAATTTTCTAATTGGGGTTGATAATGATGAGTCATTGCTAGCCGAGGTTGATCATGAATTGGATGGAATGCAAACACATCAACGTGATGAGGATTATAGAGCTGGGGCAGATTTGTGGGATAACATTGCAAATGCAATGTGAAATGATTATCACCATTAATTTTTTCTTTTTTCTTTTTACATTTTAAGTGATGTAAGTTATTTGAACTTGGATTGCTACATTACTTTATTACAATTTGTTTTATAAATGTTATAAGTTGTTCTAATTCCAACGCTAATCTTCTTGTATTTGTTGTCCTAAAGCAATATTTTTTCCTTCCCCTTCGGTTTTTGGTTATGTTGTTGGTGGATGGAATATTTACGATTTATTGGTAGGAAAACTATCGAAAAAAAATGAACAAGGGAAAAGGACAACTCGGTGATAGTGCTCAATCACCTAGAGAAATGCTAAGATGGACTAATGATATGGACAAGGTATTGATTAATGCAATGGTAGAAGAAATTCGAAAAGGAAATAGGGTTGATGATAGTTGAACCTCACAAGCTTACACAAATATTGTGAATTCATTGCGAGCATCAGGGCTTCCAAATATGACTAAAAGTCATGTAAAAAATGGGCAAAAAACAATGAAGGATAGGTGGTGAGAAGTCCATGACTTGTTCAATGGACTAAGTGGATTTGTGTGGAGTCCACTAACAAGGAAGTTCAAGGCGGATAATGAGGTTTGGAAGACCTTATAAAGGTAAAATCAACTCCAATGATTTTATATTTAATTATTTCCCCTTAACAGAGTCTTAAGACTAATCTCACATATGGTAATTTGTAGGTTAAACCAACAGCTACAAAATGAAGAACTTCTCAAGTTCGCCATTATGATATACTTGAGGAGCTATATGGTTCAGACCGTGCAACAAGGAACTTTGGATTAACTCCTAGACAAATTCATCGGTCTATGGATAAAGAGAATGAGACCATTGACCTTAATGACATGTATGATGATACGATGGCCACTGATGCTAATGTTGGAAACAATGAAGATGTTAATGTTTTCCACTCCAAATACTGAAACATTTAGTTTGAATGATGCACATTCAAACCTATCTACTGGTACTTCTACATCGAGGGGCACTAAGCGAAAAGCACCGATGGTGGATGTAATTGATGCTCAAATGGAGAAGCTAACAATAGGTCTTGATCGAGTGGTGGAGGCAATTATTAAGTGGCAATGCATTAATCGAGAAGTTATCACAAGTAGCTGAAAGACAAGTTGCTATTGCTGAGCGATAGGTCCTGGCAATTGAGAAGCAAAACGAGATTATACATGAGCAAGTGAATGTCCTTAGGAGAAGCACAACACGTATCTATTCAGAAGAAGACGTGTGGGATTTGTTGGATTAGATGAATATCAAAGATGACCACAAAATGCAGTGTTACGATTTCTTGTGCAACAATGAAAGACAAAAGCGTAAAATTTTTGGTGTACCCCCCCACACGAGGCTTCCAACGTTGATCAAAATGATGACTAATGCTGCCTCTCAGTGAACTAAGAAAACTAAAGTCACTTAGTTGAAGGACACATGTTTTGTAATGGACCTATACATTATTATAATTGTATATTTTGAAGTGTTCATCGTATGACAATTCCTGGAAATGGGGACATTTGTATATTATTTGTTGTATCTATTTGAACCGTCAAATATGTTGTCCAACAACTTGGTTTATTGGTTATACATATGCTATGCTCGTATTATGACAATGAACATTTATGCTTTTTCAATGTATGTTATTTTGTTTTGTGATGTGTGCGATGTTGGAAAATTTAACCCTATGTTGTGTTTGAAAATAAGGTCATTACTGGTTTTATATAACTAACACAATTTTGTATTTTGCTAATGATTTTTTGTTTAATGCAGCATAATGAAAAAAATAGGTTCATCTAAGGAAAAGAGAACTAGAGATGGAAAAGATAAGAAAAAGCAAAAAAAATTGTTTTAGTGAAATAACTTCATTAATATTTTCATCATACGAAAATCTTTATTTTCTTTTTTAAATGTTATTTTTGAAATAAGGAAATAATTTACGAAAATATTATTTTAACTAGACAATGGTGTTCTCTTATTCTTATGTATCATTGAGTGTTATGGTGAAATCAAAATTATGTAATTTTTAAGATTTTTTTTTTACAACAAATTTTATTAAAATATTTGTTTTATGAAAAAACAAAAGGGAGTCATCATTTTTTTTTTAAAGGTAGGGATTAAAGTATTCCCTAAAATATAAGGTTCTCACTTCTTACAATAACTAAACAAAAAATAAATTCAAAATGACTATCATAGACAACTTATTTATTATAATTTGGAAAAACTAATGATTACTAAGTTGTTATGACTCAAATGTTTTCAAAACACGAGCTTTTCATCATAATAAATAGAATGTGAATCTAAAATAATTATTACTAAGAGTATGTTTGATAAATCACTTTAATAGCTTATAAGCTATTCAAATAGCTTATAAGCTAGTTTGACCAAAATAAGTTTGTTTAGTACATGAGCTTATTTTAATAGCTTCTAACTTATTTTCATAAGCTACTTGAAATAACTTATGAAAATAAGCTAGCATATAAGCTACCAGCTTTTTTCTTTTTCATTTTTATTCACACTAATTTATTTGAAATCTCTTTCCACCTTTTTTAATCAAATAATTGAATATATCTTTTTATGTCATTTTACATTTATTAGCTTACTTCTCAGCTAATTTTACCAAACACTTTTAATTAAATTAATTAGCTTATAAGTTTTCAACTAACTTATAAGTTTCAGCTAGCTTATGAGCTAATTTTACCAAACACACCCTAACATTCTACTTTCGAAAAAATATTAATTTTATTAAGATAATAATTGAATTGTTTTACAAAAATTAAATATAAGAATAATTAAATTTATTTAAATTTTACTTTTATTCTTTATGTAAATTATTTAAACTTTATTATTACTAGTTCAGTATGAATTTTTATTTGGAAAATATGTATAAAAATTACAGAGATATCAATATTTATGGTTATAACATTTTCTGGTACGTAAAATAATATAAATTTTAAAAATTAATTTAATCAAACTATAGGTTTGAATAATTTTTATTGTATGAGTATTTTTTTTATAAATTTAAAATTGTAGAATGTATTAGTGTGATTATTAATATTTTTGTTTAGCTTTAACATTGCTTAATTTTCTATTCTTTATACTTTGGACAAATTTTATGATTTTTACTAAAACATTTTTTTGAATGTTGCCACAATAATATTCCTAAATAGATTGATCATCTATACTTTGACAACTTTTAAAGAATTAAAAAATAAAAATGTATTTATAAAGTACACTCTTTAATATATTAAAAATTAATACTATATACTTTATAATTTTTATTTTTAAAATTATAATAATTATACTGAAAATATTTTAGTATTTCTTATTATTAAGTTTAATTATTTATCATATTTAATAAGAAAATGTTTCAAAACTTTATATAAGTGTATTGTGTAAGCTAATAAAATAGAGTTTAATGGTCATGCACTGACAGTGTAAAGTAATTTTACACTGTCATCCAATTACAAACCACCATTTATTGTAAATTTGTTGACTTTTATAATAAATAATTTAAAAGTCATATTAATAGTGATTTCTAATTGGATAACAGTGTAAAACTTTTTATACTGACAGTGCATGACCATTAAACTCATAAAGATATTGTGATCTTTTTATATTATTATTATTATCATTTTTGATAACTTAGGAAAGTTAGATTCTAACCTCTTTTAATGGGAACAATTTTATGGAAAGCAAAGATCAAAAACATTTTATGAAAAATAATGTTTCTTGGAATTTTTTTTAAAATTATATGCTAAACACAATAAATTAATTTTCCAACTTTATATTCTTGAAAAATTGAAAACTTTCTTTCTACCAAACATCTCTTATAGGTGTTTTTATTGGGAGTTGCCCATGCAACATGAGTATGTGATAGAAAAAGGAATGGTCTCAACATTTTGTTACTATACCTCTCGAGACTCGAACCAAGATATGATCCTCAAACCATGACTTGATGTGTCATCTCCAATAAATAGTTTGAAATTTAGTATGTTCACCCTTTCAGCCTTAAGGCTATGGGATTGTGTACCCTTTTAGATATGGCCAACCATTAGGCCCAATAACGAAGGTTGAACTTTATGTTCAATCAAAGGACAATTTAGACAATTATTGACAAGAAAGAGGATGTTTACCATGATCCAAGGACATTATAAAGGCTTTGCCAGGGGCATAATCCTTGAGATAAGCTCCTACTCCAATCCCAATCCGAGATAAATACCTATGACAATTATGGAAAAGACTGCAATCCTCGCGATAAACTAGGCCATAGGCCTCTATCGACAGCTTGGCTTATTTCCACTCCTAGCCATGATAGACGAGTCCACGCAAGAGATTGATAAAGATATAACTTTCTCGACTTTTTTATCCTTATAAATTGCTTTTAAAATTATCAAATTAACTTTTTCTTTGAAAAATTTATTAATATCATAAATTATACTTAATGAATATCACTTCTTTTTATTTTTTCATGGTAGTAATTTTTATAATTTATAGCAGTAATTTTTAATAATTATAAACCACCATAAACATAAAAATCGCTCTTATAAAATATGACTTACTTTATATTGACTAGGGGAAAGAGAAATATTCCATGTCTATCTTTTATTTTTTTAAAAATAAAAATAAAATAAAAAAAGAAGGTATAGTGAGTAATTTAAAAATAGTTAAAGAATAAAATAATAGATAATTATACACTAATTAAAGGGTATAATAGTCAAACAAAAAACAAAGACCAAAAGAGAATATCTTCTCTATTATAATTATAAATAATTTTCTTAAAAATTATATAGATACAATAATTTAAAAAATAAATTATATTGGCACGATGAAAAAACCTACTTTCTTCTCTATCTCTCTCTTTTGATAGAATTCGAAACTGTACGCAAGCCTTAGGCCTTGTCTGTCATGATCACCTTAACGCCTTTTTTTTAATTAATTATGATCACCTTAAGATTGTGTTTGGTAAAAAGAAAATAAATAAGTAAAAAATAGGGTAGATGAAAATTAAAAAAAAAAGTGAATGAAAATATGTGAAAAATAGAATATAAATAAAAGTGTTTAGTTTAAGAGAAGTATTTATGTATTAAAAATTGGGGTTCTAAATTTTAAGTGACGTAAAGTTGTTGTAATGTTTTAAAAGAAATAAATTTTATCATTTTGAAAAATAATCGATAGGAGAAATAATAATGATAATAACAATAATAATAATAATAATAATAATAATGAAAAAATTGAATGATAACTTAAAATTCACCGACTTAGTAAAGTTGCTGTCAATTTGATTTTTCACAGCTCCCTTTGTGCAGGTGGTGTTTGGTAAGATGACAAAATTCATGATGGAAATTTAGTTTAATATGATTTGTTAGTTTTTATTTTTTTTAATTGTTAAACTATTAATTGATATATCATATTTCACATTCAATAAAAAAATGACTAGTTTATATTAAATAGAATTTAAAACATTTTTATTTAAAAACAATATTTTCAACAGTAATAAATTGTCAATAATATTTATAGAAATAACGTATTATTTGAAAAATAGTAATATAGTTTAATACTTGTTGGGAATCTAGTTTAATATGATTTACTCTTTTTTTAATTTTTTGAATAGTAAAATTTTAATTGATATCTGGCATTTCACATTCAATAAAAAAAATATGACTAGTTTATATTAAATAAAATTTAAACATTTTAATTTAAAAAATATTTAAACACTGATAAATTTTCAATAATATTTTAGGATTAATGTATGTATTTGGAAAAGTAGTAATATAATTTAATATTTGTGATAGAATATTAAATTATTTTATTAGTATTTTTTTTACCACCTTTCATTCTAAAAATAAATCATAATTATGTATATCAAAAAAAAAAATGGTATATAGTTATAATAGAATAATATGTTTTGTTAATTTTAAAGTTTAATTTATATATATTATTGGTATAAAATATATTTAATAGAAATTTATCGTAGTATTACATTATATTAATAAATATAATATCATGATAACATAATCAAATATTATTAAATATTTAAATAAAAATATTTTACATTGATTGTTTCATTCTCTTTTCTTGTGCCATATTTAACGAACTTAAATATAGTACTATTTAATCATATTTTTATTTTGTTGTATCTTTAAAATACGTCAAACATATAATGAAGGTTATATATATATATTTTTTTAATATTCTAATAATATTCTTATCAAGTTCTATCCAACCAAAAATTAAAAATCTTGTTTAAGATTAATATAGAATTTTTAAATTACCTTTATCTAAAAATTTTATTTTGTAGGTGTAAAAAAATAAAAACAATTTAAATTTTAAAAATATTAAAATTATCCTTTAGGATAAGAAGTTAAATGATTCAAAATGTATATAAATATTTAATATGCAAAATATTTTTCACCTGAATTTTTGAACTCATCAATAATATTTTCATTTTCCTATAACATTCTATAACAATTTCTACATGTATATTAGATCACTAAGAAAATTTCAGATAACAAGTTAAAAAAAATTAATAATACTGCTGCTAATAGATAGAATAAATAGAAAATTTTAAAAATAAGCCAGTACCTAGGGAATATATGATTAGGAATTAATTTAACTAACAAGTATGTTTTGTATTGTGTGGGTTTACAAATGTATAAAAAAATACAAATTTGAAATATATTTAAACTAAATAAAAATAATATAAAAGTTAGAAATAAAAAATATAATCCCATAAATATTTAAAACGTTAATTTTAAAATGTTTACAAACGTGTTTAGTTAATAAAATATTACTTTAATGATGATTTATAAACATCTTAATATATTTAATGTTGATGGAAAAAATTTAAGTATTGATTAAAATAATTATGAATTTTTTTTTCATTTAATCAAATAACTAATTAAAGAAAAATTGATTTAATTTAATATAAAAACTCATAAAACCCATGTAATAAAATAAGAAGCATAATTAATTGCATGATTTTAAAAATAAATATACAAGTTTATAATATAAGAATTGATTATTATGTTGAAAATTAATTTATTATAAAACAATACAAAAAACTCAATAAAAATGTTATAATAAATTTTATTGCATAGTAATTTAAATTAAAAGTAAAGGAACTTTTTAAGCATTTTTTTTTAAGATCATAGATGATGGAAGGTCATGGATAACTTTTTTATGTTACTATCCAAAACAAAACTTTTGTAGGTACCACGATGATTACTATTATATTTGGATGGGAGGAAAGAAAAGAAAGAGAAAATAAAATATAGATAATAATATATTTTTTTATTTGATTGGAGAGAAAGTGAAAAGAAAATAAAGAAAAATTGAATTTTTAAAACAATTATTTCTTTGTTTTACTTTTCTTTCAATTCAAATTTCAAACTTTTTTCTCTTTTACAATTAGGATCATTTGTAGTTAAAAGTAATTGCAGGTGACCTCAATTTATTATGTAGGTTTGTGCATCAAAACTAACTTAGATTGACAAACTAAACTAGTTTAACCAAAAACTAATTATATAACTTATATTGATTGTTTTACTAGTACAAAAAATGCTTTCACATTGTCAATCCACATTAGTTTCTTCAAAATTGATATAGTATGTAAGGTGATCACATTGTTGTAATATTAGAACAGTCATTCTACACCGATTTCCTTATAACCAATATAGAAATTTCTTTATAAATCAGTTGCACTAAGAATTGAGGAATAAATTGTTTTCTAAATAAATTCTTTATTAACCAATTTAAAATGTGGACATTCTTGCAACTTTTGAAATTCTTGACAATTCTTTATAGATTGATTTTTCATACAACTGATGCATAAACTTTACATCTTTTCCAACTTTTGAAATTCTTGACAAGACTTTCTATATCCATTGTAATAAGAACCAATCTAAAAAGTTGTTTTCTACATTGCTTATTTGTACAACCAATTAGAAAAATTTATTAAAGTTTTCAAATTTTAGTAATACACTTGTATTTTCATTATCACTCCAATTTTCAAGCCCTCATTATCTGGTTCTAAGATTCTTCAAGAAAAGGATAATCAAACTGACATATACATCGATCTTCCTTTTATATAAGTATGACTTAAGTCTACGTTTTCTTAGTATACATATCTCGTTTTCATTTTTCTAAATCTTCCTCTATCTTTTTCATTTTCATTTTTATTTTACATTTGTGTTCATTATCAATGTGTTCATCTTTCATTCAAACTTTAGCTTCATTAGGTAATGTTTTCAAACTCTAAACTCTTGCAAGTAGTGCATTGGAATAATGTTTAAAGGCTTATGAAGAAATAATAACAATGTTTGAAGGGAAAAAATGTAGTCCTTTATGAATCATTTGCTTCTACAAACAACAATGAAGAACAGATGAATCTTCTTTTTCTAGTTATATAAGCCAAATATATACGAGAAAATTGCTTGCATTTTATTTTTTGTTTTCATTTAATCTAATAGGAAAGTCAATTCCTTTTCCTACATGTTAGAATGATATTTTTTTCTCCTTTATTTCACATTTTTCTTATTATAAACCTTTCACTTGGACTATATTCATTCATTTATATGATAAAGCAAAAAAAATATATTCATCTTTCTCTGTTATAAACCTTTCACTTTGGATATTCATTATTTTGAAAGGAAATTTTAACAGAGATGAATGAATATATCCTAAGTGAAAGATGTTGTAATGACGAAATGTAAAACAAAATAGAGAAAAAGATCGAGCTAAGTTGAAGGAAGGAATTGTGTTGTTATTGTATCGAACAAAATCAAAAAGAAAGAAGTTGTCAAATGTTTTGTATTTGGGCCACGTAACCATAAAAGAGAAGGGTCATGATATGGAAGGAGACGATCCCTTAAGCTAGTTGACATCAAATATATATTTTTTCATTTGAACATGTACATTGTTCTAGGTTTGGTATTTGTGATAGGGGAGTTGCATACATTCATTTTAACCATGATTGTAATAGAGAAATTTCACTTCTATTTTGAGATACACATGCAGATAAGGAAATTGTATATATTCATTTCAACCATTATTGTAATAGAGAAATTTCACTTGTATTTTGGGATACACACGCATATAAGATGTGTCATTTATATAAATAATATAATGGAATTGTTTTGCTTTTTTTCTGTATTTGTTTCTTTTTCTCTATGTGTAATTTTCGAATTGAAATTTTGTATATTGCATAGAATGTAATTGTGTTGTTGCTTTGAAAAAAAAGAAAAATTACATCAGTTATTGCTATAAATGATGTAAAAAGCCACTTTTTATATTAGTTGTGATAAGAATTGATGTAGAAAAAAAAAACATTTTATATTAGTTTTAACCACAAATAAATATTTTCTACATCAGTTTTTGCTAAAAATGACTTAAAAAGTGAGTTTTTACATCGATTCCAAAACTAATCTAAAAAATATCAAGTTTCTATAATGGTTGATTCCACATTCCCCTTGTGACTGATCTCGAAAATCAAAAACAACTAATGTAAAAAGTCTTTTTTGTACTAGTATTTGATTAGAAATGTTATGAAATTATTGTGAATTGGTAACTTAGGTGGTCGAATCAGTTAGAGTGAACTGGTGACCTATCAATTTTTCTGGTAAACTGGTTGTTGTGAATTTTTTAAAACTTTTTGAGGTATAGTATACTTTTTATAATAGTTTAAAGTGTAAAATTTAAAAGTTATAAAATATTTGGAACTTTTTAATATATACTAGTTCCGCCAATAACTCACTAATTCAACCATTAATCTAATAATCTAACCGAGTCAATAGCCAGTATAAGTCCGCTAACATTGATTTATGTTGATAAACTTGGCAACAAAGTAATAACTAGCAAATACATTATGCCTTTTTAAAAAAAATTACATAATCTTTTAAAATACAAATTTAAAATATATTTAAAATGATAAGAAATAAACATATTTTAAAAAAAAATAATTTATTTAAAAATATAAATTAATTTAAGAATATCTAATTTTAAGATTTGACATATAAACAAGTTTTAACGTAAAATATATATATATATATATATATATATTAAAATGTCAATAATCAACATTTAAAATAAATTAATAATATTTTTAAAACATATAAATAATATTAAAATAAAATATACAAGTAAAAATATACAATGAAAATATTTTTAATTTTTAAAACAAAGACTTTACGTTATTATGCAGAATAATCAAATATAGTAATGATCACAATTCATAATGCGATATGTTGAAATAAATTCACCTGTGACTTTGAACCTCGCAAGAGGAGGATGTCCTCCCTACCAACCGCAGTTATGCGGCATATATCGAGTCATTAAGTCCTTCTTAAATAGTTGGGTGGGTTGTATTTGTAGTGCTAAGTCAAAGTCAATGCCTAAGGGACAAGCTAGAAGAAATAGATATGCAGATCACTTGCAAAATTGGAACATAACGACCCACCAGGAGCAATTCTTAAGGGAGAGATGCTGGGAGAGTTGCATTAATTTTGTTCGGAATAATGACAATAATTTAAACCCCACAATCATGGTTTTAAAGAAAACTTCTAGAATCATCGTTTTCAAAAATTCTACTAGTTTTCCAAAAGATTTAAAAAATAACATTTTTTTTTATTCTAATAAGTAACGTGATAGTAATTTGATATTAAGGAAAAAAAATACAAAAGTAAAATTGACAAATCTAAAACAAATATAAAATTTTCTATTATAAATAAGTTTACATTTTTATGCGATATAATGTTAGGTTCTATTATATAGGTTTGTTACCTTTTTTTTTTTAATGAGAGGTAGGGTCACTGGGTAAAATGTTGTAGATCATTTCTATGGTAGTAGATTACCGCTGTGTTTGGTAACATTGAAACTGAAGAGAAAAGCATAGAAAGCAAGAGAAAGGCAGAGAAGTGTTCGAATTTCTTCACGTTTGGTATGCGAGAAAGGCAGATAAATTTTTTAAAAAAGGTGGGACCCATAGCATGTGATTTCTTCGCTGTAATGAGGATAAACAAAGAGAAATCGTACACAAGCTAACTTTTTTACTGAAAAAATCCTTGTGATTGTCTTTGTTTTCGTTGGCCATACTCGTTCTTCTCCATTGGTTGGACAAGCTGCACCCCTTTCCTGCTTAATCTGCGCCTCTTTGCTGGTGTACTGCACTACATTCACCTCTTCTAACAACCATATCTTCGACTTTTAGGTGCGTTTTTTATATCGAAAGGTGTTAGATTTTGTTCATATTTACTTAATATGAGTCAGATCTATTTGTTTTTGTCCTTATTTGTATGTAATCAGTTCAAATTGACATGAAACTGCACTTTTCATGGCAGATCTGCAAATTTTTTCCCTTAAGAAAATTGATTTGTTAAACTAAAATCGATTTCCATATTGATTAATGTGTTTCAACTGCGTTGAGAAACCGATTCTACATAGTTACTTAATCGATTTTTATGGCTTAGAATCGATTTATATTGTCACAAAATTGGTTTTCTTTTTCTTCCCTGGCCACTCGACGAAAATCGATTCTACATAAGGGGAGAATCGATTTTCAACCTTGCCCCTTTTTAGAATCGATTTTAGATTTGTAGATATCGGTTCTCCTAGGATCCGTACAGATGGGAAAATCAATTTTGTAGCTACAAAATTGATTCGATTTTCCACCCATAACCTTGTCACATAGTTGTCCCAAAAATGGATTTTGCCTTTTATTTGAAATAACAAAATCAATTTATTAAAATGCGCATACAATGCAAATATTGAGTAATGTTTGATTTAAAATCGATTTTAATATATAATGTTCATCACAAAGAATCACCATTTTGTAATGGGTGATTTTTTAAAAATTAAATTACTGACAATGGTTTGGAAATATATGTTTATAATTAATTTCATGAGTATATTTTTTTATAACAAATAATTTAGTGGATGCAATATATTTTTATATTTCAACTTATATACTATTTCAAATGGTCAAATGGAGACAAATAACACTTTTGAATTATTGAAAAAGACGTATGTATTGAGCAGATGGCTAAGGTTGACAACGATGACTTGGATGAGGAGGAAATGTTTAGTAATGGAATGGGAGTTCAGATGTCCATAATAAGTCACGTTCAGCAGCAATTGCAAATAAGGATGCAAGTTGCTGCAATGATTTTATTGTGCTCTGTAGGATATGCATTGCATTTGATGCATTTACTGTCCAACAGAATTGATAAGTCAGTTAGTGATGATGTTCCTCGAGTGGAGGAAAGGTGCCAAGAGTTAATCAATTATTTAGTTCATACAAGGAGGTGTCAGATATTATACGGATGGGCCCTAAAGCATTTATTCTTTTATGTCAGAAAGTAAGAGGAGCTGGTATAGTTAAGGATAATAGACGCTTTACAGTCAAGGAACAAGTGGCAGAGTTTTTACATATAGTAGGATATAATGTCAAGAATAAAACGGTTTCTTTCTTCTTTCATCATTCTGGAGAGACTATTAGTCGCCACTTTGACGTTGTGCTGCATTCTATAATTGCATTAGAAGGAGAACTTCTAGTTCAACCGTCTGGTTCTGATGTCTCACCCTACATTCTTAACAATAACTAATTTCATCCGTATTTCAAGGTATCGTGTTACTATAAGTTTAGGGTTTTTATTACAATGGTTGTTTAGGTCAAAGAATAACTTAATTAATATTGTGATTTGAATTTTCTACAAAGGATTGCCTTGGAGCTATAAATGGTACCCATGTTTGAGTTAAACTGTCAAGGGTAGAGGCCCCTCGGTATCGTGGTAGAAAGGATTATCCAACGCAGAATGTGTTTGCTGCTTGCGATTTTGACATAAAATTGACATACATATTAGCTGGGAAGGAACAACATCTGACTCTAGGATCTTAAAAGAGGTCTTAATTAGGGAAGATCCTCTAATAATACCTGAAGGTTAGTAAACATTTCTTCTATATATTTAATTGATTTATAAATATGTTATAAGCTTAGTAATAAAATTGTATGCACATATGTAGGAAAATATTATCTTGGGGATGCGGGTTTTATGCTTAAACGTCAAATTCTTACACCCTATCGTAGTGTTTGTTACCACTTGAAGGAGTATTCTGTTTGCGAACCATAGAATCCAAAGGAGTTATTCAACCATAGACATTCATCCCTTCGAAATGTAATTGAGAGGTGTTTTAAAGAAAAGATTTTCGATCATTGCTAGTGGCACTGAGCCTTATTATAATTTTCGTACAATAAGAAATATTGTAGTTGCATGTTGTATACTGCATAATTTTCTAATTGGGGTTGATAACGATGATTCATTGCTAGCTGAAGTTGATCATGAATTGGATGGAATGTAAACACATCAACGTGATGAGGATTATAGAGCTGGGGCAGATTTGTGGGATAACATTGCAAATGCAATGTGAAATGATTATCACCGTTAATTTTTTCTTTTTTCTTTTTACATTTTAAGTGATGTAAGTTATTTGAACTTGGATTGCTACATTACTTTATTACAATTTGTTTTATAAATGTTATAAGTTGTTCTAATTCCAATGCTAATCTTCTTGTATTTGTTGTCCTAAAGCAATATTTTTTCCTTCCCCTTCGGTTTTTGGTTATGTTGTTGGTGGATGGAATATTTACGATTTATTGGTAGGAAAACTATCGAAAAAAAATGAACAAGGGAAAAGGACAACTCGGTGATAGTGCTCAATCACCTAGAGAAATGCTAAGATGGACTAATGATATGGACAAGGTACCGATTAATGCAATGGTAGAAGAAATTCGAAAAGGAAATAGGGTTGATGGTAGTTGTGTAACATCCCGGGCGCTGACGAGGGCGGGGAGTGATCGCCGGTGCAAAAGAGATGAGGCACGGACAATGAGCGGCTCCTGGCAGGCTTCCAGCGGGAGGGGTACATGAATGAATCGAATACACACCTGAACGAGAGGGATGCAGAGGCTGTGCAGGTATGGGACTGTACAGTTGAGGATAGCTTAAAGGAATTCATAAATGCTACCTATACCATCAAGATGCATCTACTTTTCGGTAGCCCATCACTTAAGAACTCCATAGTTAAGCGTGCTTGACTTGGAGCAATTTAGGGATGGGTGACCTACTGGGAAGTTTCCCGGGAAGCGTGTGAGTGAGGACAAAGCACGCTGAAAAGTCTTGTGTTGGTTTGTGGGGACAGTCACAGATCCTGCAAGCGGCCGGGCGTTACAAAGTGGTATCAGAGCAAGGCCTCTCTCCCAGTACGGTGTGGTTCGAGGACGAACCAAGCGGAAGCTGGTGGGCATGTAACATCCCGGGCGCTGACGAGGGCGGGGAGTGATCGCCGGTGCAAAAGAGATGAGGCACGGATAATGAGCGGCTCCTGGCAGGCTTCCAGCGGGAGGGGTACATGAATGAATCGAATACACACCTGAACGAGAGGGATCCAGAGGCTGTGCAGGTATGGGACTGTACAGTTGAGGATAGCTTAAAGGAATTAATAAGTGCTACCTATACCATCAAGATGCATCTACTTTTCGGTAGCCCATCACTTAAGAACTCCATAGTTAAGCGTGCTTGACTTGGAGTAATTTAGGGATGGGTGACCTACTGGAAAGTTTCCCGGGAAGCGTGTGAGTGAGGACAAAGCACGCTGAAAAGTCTTGTGTTGGTTTGTGGGGACAGTCACAGATCCTGCAAGCGGCCGGGCGTTACAAGTTGAACCTCACAAGCTTACACAAATATTGTGAATTCATTACGAGCATCAGGGCTTCCAAATATGACTAAAAGTCATGTAAAAAATAGGCAAAAAACAATGAAGGATAGGTGGTGAGAAGTCCATGACTTGTTCAATGGACTAAGTGGATTTGTGTGGAGTCCACTAACAAGGAAGTTCAAGGCAGATAATGAGGTTTAGGAAGACCTTATAAAGGTAAAATCAACTCCAATGATTTTATATTTAATTATTTCCCCTTAACAGAGTCTTAAGACTAATCTCACATATGGTAATTTGTAGGTTAAACCAACAGCTACAAAATGAAGAACTTCTCAAGTTCGCCATTATGATATACCTGAGGAGCTATATGGTTCAGACCGTGCAACAAGGAACTTTGGATTAACTCTTAGACAAATTCATCGGTCTATGGATAAAGAGAATGAGACCATTGACCTTAATGACATGTATGATGATACGATGGCCACTGATGCTAATGTTGGAAACAATGAAGATGTTAATGTTTTCCACTCCAAATACTGAAACATTTAGTTTGAATGATGCACATTCAAACCTATCTACTGGTACTTCTACATCGAGGGGCACTAAGCGAAAAGCACCGATGGTGGATGTAATTGATGCTCAAATGGAGAAGCTAACAACAGGTCTTGATCGAGTGGCGGAGGCAATTATTAAGTGGCAATGCATTAATCGAGAAGTTATCACAAGTAGCTGAAAGACAAGTTGCTATTGCTGAGCGATAGGTACTGGCAATTGAGAAGCAAAACGAGATTATACATGAGCAAGTGAATGTCCTCAGGAGAAAGCACAACACGTATCTATTCAGAAGAAGACGTGTGAGATTTGTTGGATTAGATGAATATCGAAGATGACCACAAAATGCAGTGTTACGATTTCTTGTGCAACAATGAAAGACAAAAGCGTAAAATTTTTGGTGTAGCCCCCCATATAAGGCTTCCAACGTTGATCAAAATGATGACTGATGCTACCTTTCAGTGAACTAAGAAAACTAAAGTCACTTAGTTGAAGGACACATGTTTTGTAATGGACCTATACATTATTATAATTGTATATTTTGAAGTGTTCATCGTATGACAATTCCTGGAAATGGGGACATTTGTATATTATTTGTTGTATCTATTTGAACTGTCAAATATGTTGTCCAACAACTTGGTTTATTGGTTATACATATGCTATGCTCGTATTATGACAATGAACATTTATGCTTTTTCAATGTATGTTATTTTGTTTTGTGATGTGTGCGATGTTGGAAAATTTAACCCTATGTTGTGTTTGAAAATAAGGTCATTACTGATTTTATATAATTAACACAATTTTGTATTTTGCTAATGATTTTTTGTTTAATGCAGCATAATGAAAAAAATAGGTTCATCTAAGGAAAAGAGAACTAGAGATGGAAAAGATAAGAAAAAGCAAAAAAAAGCTGAACAGGGAACTTCCCAAAGCAATGACCCTTTACCACAGATGTTGGATTACAGTCGTTATTTCAACAAAAAAGACCAGGGACTTACATGTCTTGATGAATTTTAAGCAAAAGATGTTATACAGGCAAAGATCATGAATTTTGAATACTTCAAGAATAGTGGGCTTCAATTTCCAGAGTTACTTTCAGTACAAGGTGTTGAAGATTTTGTGTCCATAACTGATACGATTTACCCTGACTTGACAAAAGTATTTTTTGCTAACTTAACACTTTTGGATAATGGTGACCTTTGTTTAGACGTAATGAAAATTAAGATTCGAGTCAGGCCATGTGATTGGTTAGGTTTGGCTAACTTGAAATACGAAGGTCATAAGTTTCAGGTGTTAAACATAAAAGACTAGGTTAATTATGATCGTTCTCAGGCATTGACTATGATGATTAGACCTGGATTGGAGCCACATCTAATTAGAAATGCAGGTAGTTTAGCAGTTGAGGATAGATTACTGCATTATGTGTACACACATTTTTTAATCCCACGTGGAAGCAATTATGCATCCATTCAACATGAAGATATTTTCATACTTTGGGCCATGAAACAACGCATTCAAATTAATTGGCTAGACTACATCTGTCAACACATGATAAAGTGCAAGGAGAATGGAATGCCTCTTCCATATGGTATACTGATAACAAAAATATTGCAACATCATAATGTATAGCTTGGATTGGAGGCTGAGATTCGGCCTGGTTGGACTAATAGATTCAACGAACGTAGCTTGAAAAAATTAAAGGTCACACAAGTTAATGGAGTATGGCAACATGCTGAAATGGAAGTTAACCAGCCACAAGCGAAACAACAGGATGAAGATGACTCTAAAGATGGGCATGAACTCAAGTGCAATGGCTTCTTAAGCAGGTCAAGTTACCTGTGATAATGATATGCTGCATCAAATATTTACTTAGCATTGAAAGTTTACAAGGCGGCTTGGATAATTTAGCCATTACAGTTCGTGAGGGATTTCGAAGGGTAGATCACAGATTTGATAATTTTAAGGCATAGTTCGAAGCACTTGAGCGTCACCACGACCATAGTCCATCTCAGTAGGAAAAAACTTATGTTCTTTGCTCATTTTTGTCTGTCATATGTATTTTACTACCTCGTATTTGTGTAATTATATAATACATTTGTGTCTTTGTTGATGTACTAAACACTAATATTTTGAAGAATTGGTTGTGAACTACTAAACTTAAATTTAAAGCCAGTAGTTGATGTAATTATTGTGTTAATTTCTATATGGGTATTACAAGATATATTTACTTGATATTTTTCATTTATATAATATAAAGACTTTTTTTTTTAGATTTACAACTATATAGATTTAAATATTATAATTTTTAAACACACTTATTTGTTTTTGAAATTTGGAAGCCAAAATCGATTTACAATTGCATGTAAATTGATTTTGGCTTATCATGCACTACGGAAGATGTTCCAGTACATGGCCAAATCAATTTTGGCCTTCATGAAATCGATTTTCGAAAAGTCATCATGTGCTCACAATTGCTTAAATCAATTTACATTTAACAAGAATCAATTCTGTTGTTATTCAAGAATTTGTGCTCTCTGCCAAGCAAATTAATCAATTCTACTTAAATGAAATTGATTTTTATTAAATTTTCTAATTGATGTGCTATTTGTGACTTATGTTAATCGATTTATAACACTATAAATCAATTTTAATAAAAAATAACTATGTAACATGTAATGGTATAATAGTAATAATGTTATTTCATTTCATTTCATTTTTTTTCTATCAAACCAAACAACTTTAATCCCTTATTTCTACTTTATTTCTTCTCTATTTTTCTAAACCAAACAACCTTAATTTCTACTCTATTTCTCACATATTTCTCCTCTCTTCTTTTCTTACTTCTTCCCTCCTTTTCTTTTCTTTTCTCCGCCCGTTACCAAACACAGCGTACAAGGATGTCATATGAATGAAAAACAGTACATAACCATTTCAAGCATTCATTCTAAAAGAAATTGGTAACTTCTTTATTTGGTTGTTGCAAATCGACTCAGTGTTATCTTTTCTCGTTAATCATTAAAAAACGACAAAAAAATGAATGACTAATGTTTATTGCGTTTACATTTTAAAATATTAAAACAACTCCCCAAAATAAAGAAAAATAACCAGATGTTCCCCACTAGAAAATTTAGATTAAAACAAATAATTTTTTAATATATATTAGACTGTACATTAAATAGGATGAATATTTATTTGTATATAATTAAAAATTATAAGAAATAATTATTTTAAATATATAAATTATATTATAATTAAATTTTATAATAAATAATATTTTTAAGTATATAAATGAAAATTTAAATTTATAATAAATAATTTAATGTGTGATGTAAGATTATTTTAAAATTAAAACGGATAAGTAGTTAATAATTAAAATCAAGTATATACATAAAAATATAAGAAAAGTGTTTTTTTTTTTTACATATACAATGATCACAACAAAGTTTAAATTTAAGATGTTAAATAATGTGAGATATTCGCTCCACAAGTTAAAAATTTTAATTTAGAACATAGGAGTAGATATGGGGTTCAAGTTATATCCTGATATTTTTCATGTTCAAAGAACCAAAGTTATATTCTCCATGTTCAATCATGTAATTATTCATAATGATCAAAAATCGTGTAATTATTCATTAATTGTTTCACCGACAGTTATCTCATAAAGCATAAAACTTTAGACTCTTTTTTTTTTTTTAATAAATAAAAGTTTAGAGTTTAATTAGAGATGCAAAGTAATTAATAGAGAAAAGGGGAAATATAAAAGAAGATTATCAAGAAGAAAAATATCATACCTCTGCACGCGAGATTAGCAGACCAGGGCAGTGTACTTGATGCTTCTGCTGCTGCTGTTGCTACTTGCTACCGTCTTCACTTGCAAGGCTTCTTCAGGGAAAAGGAGATCAAAACGAAAAGCTTTATCTTGTGCTTAAGCTCTACGATAAGCTTTATCGTGTGCTTAAGCTTAATTTAAGTAAATACGATCAATGATGATTGCATTGCTAGCTATGTATGTAGATGTCTGCAGAAAAATGACCCTCATGACGATCGGTACACTGCTCTCTCTTCCTTGTTTTTAATTTATGCATTAATTATTAGGGAAATGCTACGGTGGACCATCAAATAGGTGGTTTACTGATAGACCATTAATTTAAACCGTTAGATATATAAATAAAAAAAATTAACGGTTAAGATTTGTTGATCTGATTACAATCTCAATCGTTAATTTTTTTTATTTATATATCTAATGGTTTAAATTAGTGATTCATCGATAGACCACTTAATTTGATGGTCTACCGTAAAATCCGCCTAATTATTGATTAATTGACTAATATATATTATAAAGCCGTGGAGAAAGGGTGGAGCATCTGCATCTTGTCGATCTGACCCAGCGTTGTTGGTACACGTGGCCTTGGTTTGGGTCATACGCCTAATATGTGCGTACGTAAAGATAAACAAATAAAAAAAATAATTAAGAAAAAAATTTAATTGGTGGTACGTGTAGTATGTGGCTCTAGGGTAGGTTTTTTAAAGTAAAATAATATAGTATTTAATAAAGTAATTAAATTATTAGTCATTATAATATTTAAATCATATATCTGATTATATTAGATTCATTTTTTTTACATACTCATATTTATCTCTTATTTAATTTATTTTATGATTTTTTCTCTTTTCTAGTTTTTTTCAGCATCTTTTCATATTTAACAATAGAAAATGAATATTTGTTATTTGATGTATCTGTTATTGACCGTGATGTATTTATTATTTTCTCTTCTTATTTTTTTGAGCTAGTTTTGCAGTAAAAAAAAAAAAAGCAAATGAATATTTGATAATTGGGCTGTAGGGACAAATACGTATGTTCGAGTATAATACTATAATTTTCATATTCAACGATAGCAATTAGCAAGTGATTTATTAAAAAAATTGATCTAGCTATATGAAAAGACACTGAAAGGAATACGAAAAGAGAAAAAAAATAATAAAGTAAATTAAATGAAGGTAAATATAAATATGTAAAAAATAAATTTGGTATAACCAAATGTATAATTTAAGTGTTATAATAATTAATAATTTAATTATTTTACAAAATACTGTACCATTTTACTTTACAAGATATGCGTTCAGTGGCTCTTCAGGCGTGTCTGTCTGTTCAATGAAGGTTGAAGTTCCAAGAAAGACATAAATTTCAATAAGCAGGTTAACCAAGCTTTACGCGTGAAAATCAGTTTTTTGTTATTATTAGATCGAGAAACGATAAATGCATCCTAATCGCTCATTTCGGATAGCAGTTGGCTCACGTTATCTTTTTTTTTTTTGGATATATCAATAAGACTCGCCTTATCGTTTTTGTAACACGACAATTTACAAATATATATTTCCAGATTCAATTTAATTGGAAAATTTTATATATATATATATATATATATATATATATATATATAATATTAAAGTAAATATTTTTACACTATTATTTAAATTGTTGATTTTGTATATTATCATTTGGGCTGAGCTTTTCATTATTATTGTTTGCGTTTGCCATATAATAGAGCCGTAGTTGCCATATTCCTGGTCACGACAGCAAATGTTGGGCTGATTGATTAATTTGGTGTAATTTTAAAAATAAAATATTAAAATGGGGCTCTTTTGAAATATATTATCGGCATGGGTCTATTTTGACCATTGACCTATCAAATTCGTCAGTTTGACTAGCGGAAATAGGTCCACGTCAAGATTTTTTTTTTTTTTTTTTAAATTACACGTAAGAGTCTAACGTGGCCAAAAAAACGCTAGTGGGAGTAGCAGAAATGGCAGGATGACATCATGTGACGTCATCCTGCCATTTTCGCTAGTGGGAGTAGCAGAAATAACAGGATGATGCCACGTGGCATCATCTCATCATTTCCACTACTCCCACTGGCGGAAATGACACGTGGCGTCATCCTGTGATTTTCGCTATTCCCACTGGCATAAATCACAGGATGATGCCACATGGCGTGGCGTCATCCTGTGATTTCTGTGTACGAGTGAGGGGAAAATACAGCATAATGTAAAACTTCGAAAGAGCATAACTTTTTACTCGGATGTCGGATTGAGGTCCTTTTTTCTTGTTCCATATAACTTTTTGAGATCTATGCGTTGGCAAAATCCCGAAGGGGATTTGGGCCAACCATTTTTCCCAAAAGACCTTTTTTTAGGTTAACGAAGACCTGTAAAGAATTTATATGTACGCAAAAATTCCAAGGAGACGCCACGTGGCGTCATCCTGTAATTTCCACTACTCCCACTAGTGTTTTTTTGCCACGTCAGACCCTTACGTGTAATTTAAAAAAACAAAAAATGCTGACGTAGACCGATTTCTGCTAGTCAAACTGACGAGTTTGACTAATCAACAGTCAAAACAGACCCATGCTGATAATATGTTTCGAAAGAACTTCATTTTAGTATTTTATTTTTAAAATTGCACCAGATTGGTCAATCAACCCAAATGTTGTTTATTTTATTGATTTCCACACTGATAGGGGAAAATTTAAGTTTCCTCGTTAACAAGTGTCACAAAGCCTACAGCTTTCCTCATTGTCTGTAAGAAACAATTTGTTTGATCGGGAAAAATGAGGGAAAGTTTTGTTTATACTTTTTGGATATGATTCCACATTGGCGTAGGTTTTAGAAAAGGTGAAGTTTGTTATATTTCCTTCGCTCAATCCCATAAATTAATCTAGTGTCTGTAAACTCCATGCCAAGTGCCACAAAGGAAGAGATGTATCAGTTGTTTTTTAATCATGGCACTCTTAGACATAACATGTGACAAAGTCAAAGATTTGATTTTTTTTTCCGACCAATCAAGGTTGGTTTGTTCTTGTGATGACTTCTGACGAAAAGGATTGAAAAATATGGAAGTGTTTTAATTAAGGGCAGGATTAGTTGATATTGCTTGTTATCACTAATAAGAGAGCATTTGACCTAACACTATTTGGGTTTAGTGAATTGTGATTTCAAATAAACATTTCTGATAATGTTACAAGCTTTAATATTGAAATTGACATTTTAAGAGTATTCAATCTAATTATTACTCACTATTTAAAGTGTAGAAATTATGGAATTATAGTTATAAAGGGAGGAAGAGAGATAAAAGAGCATGACATACTGAATTAACATTTATTGAAATGTATTATAATGTATTGATACTTTTTATGAAACCTAGAGTATTAGCCTTAATTTATATTAATCATATATCTAATTAAATGAAAAAAAAAATCATGAGATAAGGAAATATTGAAATCAATTCTAAGAAACAATGAATTAGATAAATTAATCCAAGACAATAATCTAAGACATTTTAAGATGCAATAACGTATTTTCTTATACTTTAACACTACCGTTTGAGCTTTAGCTTGTGACAATAACTAAAAAAAAAAAAAAAGTATTGTTGTAGGAAAAAAAAAAACAAGTTGTATCCAAGATGAAATGGAACCATATTACATTTTGAGACGAAAAAAGGCCATACTACATTTTGGGATGAAACCATGCTGCATTTGGAGCAACACAACAAAGAAGACCAAGGTTTATTTGGGACGAAACCATTTGCAATTGGACCAGAATTACAAAATCAATCCTCTGTCAAATTAGACTAAATTGATAGGAGACACGAAGGGTGTGCTTGGTAAAAAAAAAAAAAGTGAGAGATAGAGTAAATAGAAATAGAAAAAAGAGAAATAATAAATAAAAATATATGAGAAATAGAGTAAAAATAAAAATATTTAGTTTAAGAAAAATATGTAAAAAATAAGAAAAATAAATAAAAAAATTAATTTTAATCGAGTCACAGGACCAATAATAAACTATTGGTATTCATGATTTTAAATAGTTGATTATTGTACTTTGTAACAGTTTTAAACCGTCACAAAATGTTAAAAATGGCCAAAAAAATTACACTTTTTGACAGTTTTTAACTACAAGAAAAAAAATCCCACAAATTGTTGAACTGCGCTTCTCTCTTCCGTATTTCTGCAGCACGAAAATAGAAAATTGTGGAACCCACCTCAATTTTTGGTTCATTTTTTCTCTTTTTTCTCATACCAAACAACCACACATAATTATTTCTCACTTTTCTCTCTCATTTCTTACCCATTTCACTCCTACCATAGGGGATAAAGATTAAATGAAATTAGAGGCAACAATGATCAAGCAGAACTGACCAAAGATTCACATCAATTAGAGCTAAACTTAAACATCGATATGAGCAAATTCGGTGGTAAGGTTAAAGATGGTGAATAATGATTAGAGTATTACTTCTAAAAATTTTGTTGAATTTTATCCGATATTTTTTTTTTCTCCTATGCTAATTTTTTTAATTGTTTGAAAAATATTATGCTGATATTCCTTATATATTATATTAACATCTCCCAATTGTTTTAAAAATATTACATTATATATTTCTATAAAAATAATTGTTGTAAATATTAAAAAAATATGAGAGATTTGTGTAATCTCAAAAAAAAAACTCAGGGATAAGGGTAATATACTCTAATGATTATAAGGAAAAGTTTCATGTCCTTAAGGTGGAGTTTACAGACACTTTGTGGCAGGTACTCCATTCCATTAATTAATCTAGTGACGACAGAAAAATGAATGGAAAAAGCCGAAGATGCTTTAATTTTCGCAGAGCTACAGAGCACAGAGAGATCACTACTATAGCTCGGTATGCGAGCCAATCCGATTGCACAAGATACGCACACCCCACATTGGTGTGCAGGTTGAAGGCTAACCCACAAATTTAAATAAAAATATTTTTAAAATATAAAAAAATTGAAAAATTATAAAAAATAACTAAAAATGTGACATTTTTAAAAATTGAATAATTGTAAAATATTTAAAAATAAATCCATCATATAAAATTTTAAAGACTTAGAGTGTGTTTGGTTTTACGTTAAATTATTCAGAATCACATTAAAATACAAGTTAATATAATTTTAAGTAAATTTTCATATGTTTAGTTTTACGTTAAGGAATTGATTTTGGGTCTGAAATTAATTCTGAATTAAAGCAACCTTAGGTAGCCTTTACATTTAATCAAAAATTTTATACTAAGTTTTACTATCAACTTACTTTTATAATAAAAACATCCAAACAAAAATCTCATTACTTCAAAATCAATTTTAACCAAAATCAGTTTTGCGAAATCAATTTTACCAACGCTCATCCAACACACATACGTCAATCAATAATAAATATTTAAACACTTTATATATAATAACCAAATTTCAAATATTAATATAATAACCAAACACCAAATATTTAACATTTAAATACCTTCAAATATTTAAACACTTTATATATAATAATCAACATCAAATGTTCAACATTTAAATACCTTAAGTACATTAAGTACTTTTTTCTAATTCTTATAAATAATTAGTTTAGAGTTTCAATTTTTATTTGTTGGAAATAATCAATTTATTCTTTTAAATATAATATGCGGGTTGAATGGGTTGGTTTACAAATTCACATATATCAAACTTGTTTAACCGGCAAGCTAAATAGTCTAACTTGTATAAGTTCGCAATAAAGTCATCCATTGAGATTGTGATAAATATGCTTTATCGTCAAAAGTATAATTTTTCACCCTAAATGAGTCAAATCCTAATAAAGAAGTAAAAAAATTAATCCAAAAAGAATAATATAAAATAAAATGTGGTATTTACTTGTATTTTAATAGAAATTATTAGTGTCAAATTTTGAAAACGATATAAATGAGTGAAATCAAAATCAACAGTTAATGATTATGTTTGACTTATTAAAAAAATAAAATTTTATTCATTTATTTAAACAGGACAAAGTTAAACTTAATTTATGTTTAATTACTAATTTAGTCTCTTAATTTATTTATTTTATTTAATTGGATTTTTTTTTATTAAAAGGTTTAATTAAGTCTCATTATTTTCAAAAACACTAAAATGTTATCCTTTTCATCCAAAACGATGTCTTTTTTACTATGCTTTTCACACTAATTAGTGTAAAATTAAATACGACGTCATTTTGGATGAAAATGATAACATTTGAGCTTTTTAAAAATAATGAAATCTAATTGAACCTTTTTAATAAAAGAGAGACCCAATTGAATAAAATAAATAAATTAAGAGACCAAATTAGTAATTAAACCTTGAATTTAATTTGATTATAGATATAAAACTTAGATTTATTTTGTTTACCTTGCTTACGATCTAAATATTTTTTCTCATTTTAATATCTTTTTAACTTTGTTAATTTAATATTTAACACACACTTTTACGTTAGAAGATACAGTAAAAAAAATAAATGTATTTTTATATTTTTAAAGACAATTTAAGATTAAAAATATTTAATAATAAATATGGTAAATCTTCATAAAATTTATGGTCGTTTATTTCAAATATTTTTTTAAATTAGAGTTACGTAAATAATAAATATGGAATAATAAAAATTAATAAATTTTTAAGTAAATGTAATGAATAAAGTTATAACTTGTGAAAACCTAATTTTATTCTAAATATTTAAAATTATAAAAAATAAGTTTAAATATCTTTTTGATTCCTACAAATATAACTATTTTGTGTATTAATATCTCAAAAAAATTTAACATATTTTTGATTCCTCATTATTTTTCTGTCAATACTTAGTCTCGACCATTAAGTGCTGACCTGTTAATCTCTTATCTATGTAAGCACTTGTTATGTAGACTATTTGTGTGATGTGACTGCCACGTATTAATCACATAACAAATCTTGTTTATATCGTTTAAAAGATGTATTCCATTCCTAAAAAATTCTCAATTTTTTAATTTAGTCCTCATAAAATTCAAAATTTTGATTTTAGTCCTTAGTTGTCTTTTAATCTAGTTTTAGTTTTTTAACCTATAATTTCTTCTTCATTCACTTCCACCTTCATGTTATCAACATCATCACAACGTTTTATTCAAACTACTGCCATTGATCAGGAACAAAGATGAAAGTGAAACCATGTAACCTGCTTTGATGACAAACAAGTTACTTGAATTCAAATTAGGTGTCAAAACCTCCAGAGTGCGTTCTCTAACATCCTTCAATGTCTAATAGATTTCCAATAGTTAGATCTCTAATTCAACATCTAGGATTTTTTATTAATACTAGGATCAATGTCTAAGTTTTTTTTTTATGTTGAAGTGTTCCAAACATTATATATATATATATATATATATATATATTTTAAATATTACACAATGTTAATTATAATAAGGAAAGTTAGTAAAGTTTTTGGGCAAGGTATCCCAAAAAGATCGAAAATGGTGTGATATCCCTTAATTTGTTTTGTCTTACTATAATTGACATTGTGCAATAGTAAAAAATCTCATACTTGCCTTCAAGATTAAATGTCTTATCTTGCTACCACTGAAGTTTTCTAAAGGGCAAATGCAAAAAGTTTAGCTAGGAAACATGTCAATACTAAAGAAAGTTGAGACCTTGTTCCTAATATTAGTAGAGTTTGTTCAATTAAATATTTTTGAAATGTTAGAACTTTGTTAACTATTGAATAGTGTTGAAAAGCGTGACTTGGAGGTTTCAACACCTAATTTGGATTTGGGTCACACATTTGTCATTAGAGTAGGCAACTTGATTTCATTTTCACTCTCATTCTTAATAGTAGTTTGAACGACACTATATAATACAGATAACACTAGATAAAAAATTAATTAAGAACTAAAATTAAATTTTAAAATTTTTAAGAACTAAAATTGAAAGTTGAGAATTTTTATTGGCAAAAAGCATGTTGAAAATGATACAGTTACCACGTGGCTATCAACTCACATGTTAGTCCATATGAAGAAGTGTTAACATGGGTAAGATGAACAAATAATCACTTAATGGATGCCAAATTGCCATTTAACAACAGAAACTAAAAAAATTATTAATGGGAAATTAATAAGAGATAAAAAATGTGTGAAATTTTTTTGAGAGACTGAAACAGAAAATTATCGTATTTGTAGGAATAAAAAGATATTTATTTAAGCCTAAAAAATACATTGAAAGGAGAAATATCAACATGCTTTCTAAAAAAAGTAAATAAAAATAAAAACAAAAGCAAAAAAAAAAGGGAAAGTCACAATGCAAAGGACATTTAAATCTATTAGAAAGAGACAAGCCCAACTTGATGCACGAGAAGAATCAGACGCAGAAAGAGGGAAGGATTGAAGAACCGAGAAACAATGATGGGGAAAGAATCCCGTTTATTACTAATTATTGCCACGAAAAGATTCAAAAAGGGCCTACGTCTCTTCCCTGTCCTATATAAGAGGAACAATTTGACGTATTAGGACGAACGTTTAGACGTGTCCGTGGAATTGGGGAAACACACACACCCAAAAAGGAAAAAAAAAAAATTGGGATTGAGGAGAAATTATTGGCCCGACAGCATTTTTGTGCTACTGCAAAAATGCAAGGTTGAGAGGAAATTACTTACGTGTTGCCTTATAAGTTGTATTTAGTAGAGAGAAAAGAAATAGAGAAAAATAAAGTAGGTAAGTGAAAAAAGAAGATAAAAGAAATATGTGAAAAATAAAATGAAAATAGGTATGTTAGTTTAAAAAAAATGTGAAAAAATAAAAGAAAATAAGAAAAATAAAAATAAAAGCAACATAATCAATTATGTTGCAACATAATAACAGATTATGTTGTTTTTTTAAAACGTAATCTATTGTATTTTGTAACATAATCAATTATATTGCAAAACATAATCAATTATGTTGCAAATTAGTGGTTCATTTTTGTGCAAATTTGCACCCTTCTATGTGCAAATATTTATCAATGGACTCCAGTTCTTTTTTTGAAAATTTCTTTGCATTTCCATCCTACCAAACAACCACCATTCTCCAACTTCTACTCTTTTTTTTCCTCTTTCCCCTTCTTCCACTTCATTTCTCTGTTAACAAACAGAGTGATGGTGAACAAGTGCATAACTTGAAGTTTGTTTAACTGATAAAAAGTCTCCATGTTTTACATCAGAGACTAAGGATATGTTTGGTTTAGAAGAAAAAGTGAAAGGAAAGAAAATGTAAGAAAAGAAAGGAAAATAAAAAAAGAGAGAGTAGAAAGTGAGATGGTTTTTAGATTGTTTGGTAGGAAAGTAAATAAAAGAAAAGAAAGGTAAAAGTTTTCTTTTCTTTTGTTTGGTTGTGTAGAAAGTAATATATATATATATATATATATATATATATAATGACATAAATATTTCTAATAAGAAAAAGAAGTATATAAATATAAGGGTAATATGATATTTTTATTACACAAAATCAATTTTCTCCTACCCTTCACTCCAAAATGAACAGATCAATAAAACACTGGGCCCCACCTACATTTTTATACTTTCTTCCTTATTGTTGTGTCACCAAACAAAGGAAAGAAATAATTTAGCATTCCTTTCTGTCCTCTTGCTTTCATTCCACTAAGATTCCATCCTTCCAAACAAACACTAAAGCTTGTTAGTTTAACTGTAAAAAGTAATTTCCAGTTTAACAGTGTGTTTGGTAGGCTAGAAATAGCCAAGAAAAGAGAAGAGAATGGAATTGTACAACTCACCCGATTTGGTGAAGGAGAAATGTTGAAGAAATATTTTAAAAATGAGTGGGACCCACGTAAAAAAAACTCACGCATAAATAGGAAGAAATGCAAGAATATGAACTGTAACAAAAAATAACCAATTATTTTTGTTGATAATAGATTATTACTAGCACTAAAAATTGATTTGATAATTGTTTATTGTCTTATACTATCGATTATATAAGACTATAATTAATTATTTGTATAGTAAAAAAATTTCCTATAATTGATTATTTGCAATTTTTCAAAGCTAATTATTTATGGATGACGAGATGAACAAATAATTAAGAAGAATTCTTGCAAGATAAGCAACTATTCAACTTTATTATTTTTTATTTCATATTGCTTAGCTAGAAATAATGACAAATTACACAAATTTTCAATAAATTGCAAGGAAATAAAAATTATTCCTGAAATGCAACAATTATTTGGTCTTCCAATTAAGGAAGATTTGATGATTACAAAGTAATAATCATTGTAAATAAATAATATCTTTTCTTTGACTTTTATGTATGTTTACACTTATGTACATCGTAATATTTCTAACATATTTATATATATGCATATATAACAACCAAAGTTCTTTATATTACTAGAGGAGACCTCTTGCAATGCACAAAAAATAATTTATTAAATTATTAAACATATATTGAGAAAAATTATTAAATTAAAAATAACATAGAAAAAAATAAAAATAAGCTTGTATTAAACAAAAAATAAATTAATAAATTAAATTTAATATACATGTCAATGTAAAATAACATAAATTGTTACAATATATCAAACTTAATATCTTATTAAAAAATAAAATAAAAACGGACACACAAACATGATAGCAATTATCTTAATTGTTTATATTTAATAATTATAGTAATTACTTTATAAAGCAAATGTATATTCTAGATCACCATTAAAATATTTCTAAAATACTTTATTTTTATATGTATACATATATATATATGTGTGTGTGTGTGTGTGTGTGTGTGTGTGTAACACCTTGTTTTCTTAACGTGTGATTTACAAAGTGATTGAAATTAACTACAAGAGAAAATTTAAATTTAGTTTAATTGAAAAAATTTAATTAAGACACTTTGTATGATTTTATGTAACAATTTCCAATGAGGTTCTAATTAAAACTAGAAATTTTATTGTACACTATTCATGTAAAATTATATTGTGTAAATAAACAAGTAGTCAGAGATTTATCATTAACCAGTTTTCATGTGTCATTTACACATTTTTCTAAGATAATTAGCACTTATTTCAAGGTAAATTATTTTTTGATTTACCAATTTTGGTTAAATTTTATCTCCCATTTTTAGTAAATCATTTTAACCAATTTTAGTAATAGATTTTGAAAAGTAAAACACCCAATTTTAGGCATTTCTTATCCGACCACACGTTACACATCACTATCCAATGTTTAAATCAGTATATTACCTATTAATATACTAATTTTTAAACCCCGAATTTTGCATGTTGAATTTAAGCCCCCTGGACATGTTTTAAACAACCAAAACAATATGTATATTATGGACCCCTTTTTAACCAAGAGACAAAACGCCTTGTGGCCTGTCTTTAAAGTGCTAAATGAACGAAGAAAAAATAATCAGATTACTCACTTCAGTAGCTGCACTGTGAAGTTGAAAAGCTCTTATTTCCCATCTCTTGAGTTTCTCTTCTCCCATTAAAGCTTCAAAGCAAGTTTCAAGTGGTAAGGGAGTTTATATCTCTACTTTTTTTCTTCTAATTCTATATACTAATATATATAAAAGTGATGAACTAAGTGATTATATATGTATATATGCTTGCTGTTAGTAGATTTTGAAATGCTTGCTAAGGTTAAAATGTTGTTAGGAAGTTACATATTTTTCTCTAAGTTCTTGTTATCTTGGTTTACCTTCTTGTCTTTAAAAAAAAAGAGATAAAATGAAATGGAGTAGTTGCCGTATGGTGTGAAATATGGTTTCTTGTAATTTTATTATGTTATATGACTATTTGAGTTAATGGAGTGATTAGATGCTTGTAGGAATTTTGTTTGATCATATTTTGAACATCATGTTACATGAGTTGGTTGAGCTGCTTGGATATATACAGAAATCTGTTTTCCTTTCACATGAAAAAAAAGAGTTAGAGATAAATATTGTACAATTAGTTATTTTAGCCATCTAGTAATCTAATATCCCAAGTTATTAAAAAAAGTGTAAAACCTCATGGATAGGAGTATAGGACCGTGACTCCTAGCTATTGTTTTAGGTGTTAAATAAGTTGAGATTTTGATTTATTAGGAGACAGGTTAAATAATTTTTTTTATTAATAGAACTTAAGTTTTTGACGTGAAGACTAATGCCCCTTGTTTTTTTTTGGTTCTTAGGATGTCTTCTACTTTGGTGCAGTGACTAGGAGTTAAGATTTAAGTTTTATAGGTATAGATGATTTAAGTAAACTTTAGGAAGAAAGAACGTGAGAATTAAGCGAATTAATGTAAATTTAAGATAAAAATTGTAATATATTGATTTTAGGAGTAAAATTAAAATTTAAAAAAATTATAGTTAATAATATTATATTTCTAAATTAAAATGGTTGAGGAATAAATTTTGAGACCCTAATTAATAATTTTCAGGGATTAATAAAAATAAATAAATAATATGACATTATTTTTTTAAGAATGAAGTTGGGGACAAAAAAAAAGTAATAATAAATAATAATAACTTTTCACTTAAAAACAAAAATATTTATTTTCTCAATAGAGAATAATCTTTGATGAATTAAAATATTTAATTTCAAATTTTAATATGTTAGAAGGTTTTTATAATTTTTTTTCCTCTATTCTAATAAGTATAATTCCCTACATATAAAAGTGTAAATTGTTGAGATAAAATTCCTTTTTAGTTTCCCTATTATTGACTATATAGATTATTTAGATTTTAGAAAGGATTAATAAAATATAAAAGATTGAAAAACGGAACTCTAAAGCCACGTAAATAAAAAAAAATTTAATAACACACGTTATCCGTTAATTAACAGATAATGAGAAGTGGTTGTGGAAAATAAGGTGTGCCTTTTAGCCCTGTGTTGAGTTGATGTTTTCCATTGTAGTTAATGATATGAATGTATATGCACGTGTCCTATTTGGACGATGTCGCAAGTAAGCACGTAAGTTAGGAGTTGGTGTATAGCTCTCAACCTAGTGTTGGAAGAAAGAGTGGGGTAGCTGTCAATGGACCTTGAGGATAGGTGAATGGGTGAATCCCACGTTGAGGTCAAGGTCATCACGGACCTTGTGCCATGGTAAGCCACTACCCACGTACATCTATCCTAACGAAACCACTACCAACTTCCGCAAGATTAGTTCAGGGGCTCTCCCAATAGTTGTGCCTAGAAGGAATTCGTGTGATTCCCGTGGCTTAGGTGCTATGTTAAGGGATGTTTCCATGATGATCACTTGAGTTGTTGAAAAGTTTCCATGGAGTAGTGTCTGCATTAGTTTTATGAAATATGTTGTATAATGTCTATATATGCTGATCTAAAAATGTTGTAATCTTTTCTGATATTAGTATTCTCTCACTCTTGAAAATAATTGTTGTGATAGTTAGAACTCTATATTTGCATTTATCATAAGCTTACCCTTGTGTTGTTTGTACGTGTGGTTCGTGCTTATGATGATCTCGAACGTCGTGTTCATGGGAGTAAATGTCGAGATGACCTAGAGCGTCGAGATTGCTACCAATGATTCAGAACGATGTTCATGTGGGCCCCTATCACATTGACTTTCGTGAGACCGCCATGAGAGACGGTGAAGCTTGGAGGATTGATCGCAAGCTTCAGAGTGTCTACTTTAAGGGAGAGCTTACGCTTTCTTATGCTTCTATAGGGTTGCTGTGTTTTTTGTGACTATGTATACATCACTAGAGTTTTGGTTACCCATCCGAGAGATGTGGAGGGAGTCTGCTCCTGCTGCCTGACCACGTATGAGAGTTGAAGAGTGTCGTCGCGTGTTCGCTCAGGGACCTCGTCCTTGTCATAGAGTTGCTAGAGCTGAGGAGCCACCTGCTAATGCTTTACCTGTTGTTCCTCCTTCTTAGATGTAGTGTTTAGGGGTATGACCTAGCCTAGTGTGTGTGTGATGTATTCCTCTCCCCCCCCCTTCTCCCAATTTTTTGATGTACTTTTGTTAATGGGTACACTGATGTATATGTACACACACTCTCTTTTGAGACGCATTGATGATGATGTTAGTCTGTAACTACCATAATGCACGACCATTTACACTTGATGTCTTGTGATGTATGCATGTGTTATTTTAGTATTTTGGACAATCGTTTTATGCTTTATACATCAGAGTTTTTGAAAGGAATAAACATTGTATGTTTCGGCAAAAAAAAATAAAATCACACTCTTTTTCATAAATAAATTAATCAAGAGTTTTTGTCTAAAATTAAATCTTCCGCATTGCATTAGTTGTCAATTGACCATGTAGCGACAGTGGATCGTTACAGTATATATATATATAGTATCAGGATTTGTTGATACTAGGTGTCAAAGTTAGTCAAATTACACTTTCAATAACTTTTTGTATGATGCAAATTTAACCCATCCAACTGTTGAATTTGATGTTCTTATTAATTAGATTAAGTATACAAAATTTCATACAATTCCAAAATTATTTAATAGTTCATCACATCACTTTATTTTAACATACAACATGATATTAAAATATATGTAAATATTCAATGTTAAATAGCATATCTAACAAAGTCCAAAAAATGTGAAATTTGATATACATGTTTATGAAGATAATATCACATAATTCAACGGTTGGATTAGCTAAATTTGCATTCAACAAAAAGTTATTAAAGATGTAATTTGACTAACTTTGACACAAAATGTTAATGGATCCTGACTCATATATATATATAAGAGAGAGAGAGAGAAATTTATTATATCTTGTGCGTTGCACAGGTTAAATACTCTAGTTGCCTTCCATAATTGATTATGTGTACATATATACACATAATCGATTATATAAGACTATAATCGATTATTTGTATAGTAAAAAAATTTCTTATTATCGATTAGCCTCTCCTCCCATATTGCATAATCGAATATGGCCCTCAATTGATTGCATTCATTTTATATTTTGATTTCATACTCTTGAAGGAGATCCTGCATCTTTATTATTATCAAATCTGCTAGCTTTAATTTTGCCTCATAGTGTAAATATATATTAATATATTGATTATAATAATCTTTATTTTATTTTATTTTTTTTAAATCAAATAGCCTCAAAAAGTTAATTTCTACTATATTTTTCTTCAACCAAACAACCACTAATTTCATTCTATTTTTTATCTATTTTTCTTCTCTTCACTTCTTTTCTACCTACTTCATCTACCTCTATTTCCTTCCTCTCTACTAAACACATTGTAAGTGATAACAAGTTCAATTCTCTTCACATTGTTTTCAAATAAATTAAATCAAACATATACTCATGTTTGATAAAGATTAAATTTGACAAAGCATTTATTTATTTATTTAAAATTTCTTAAAAATTGACAAAAATAAACTATTGTTTATCCAAAATCAGTTCAATAAAGCTCACACTATTCCTTCTTCCAATGAATTCATGAATTAATCTAAAAGAATTTTGAATTAGTTGTGCTCCATTATACCTTTCGTGTAACAAAAATGAAAAATACTGGGATTTTGGCCTTCCAAACTCATGAAACAAACAAATTTAAATCTCTTTGGATTTTGCTCTCTTGGACGAATCAAAAAAGACAAGGAAAATGAGGCATGCTTTGAATGCCAATCGTTCTTCATGAACCCAAAAGCCACGAAACATTGTTTGTTTGATTTGAATCAGGCATGAATCAGGTATGCTTTGAATGCAAACAACGCTGTGACAAAAGCAATTCTCATATCCAAGTCAAACTACCTCTTCTACGGCCTACCAAATCCCCCACCTTCCACTAAGAGAGTTTCTTCTTCTGCGTCTTTGTGTGTTTGTTTCTCATGTGTGAAGCCCAAAAACTTAGTTTTGGGCTTAGTGCAGATTACATCTCGTGGGCGGAACTCTTTTTCATTTGCTTTTCTTGCAAATTTATTTTACGATTAGTTCTTGTCTTTACGAATACTTATTTTTGATAATTATAAAAATTCTAAAAGCCCCAAAGATATATATATATATATATATATATATATATATATTTTAAAGTAAGTATGCGTGTTTTACTAGAGTTTAATGGTTCTTACTTTAATTATTCTGTTTTTACTTTTATATATGTTTATGTATTTATTTATCATGTTATCCAACTTTTGTTCTAAGTAGTTTTTTATTACTTCAACGTGTTATTTGTACATCATAGTTAAATGATTTTTTTCTTTTAAATAAAAATAAAAATGATCAAAAATGGATAGAATCCCTGAATTCACATAATGATCTACAAAGTTAATTATATAATTATTGAGTGTTATGAGTATTGTATGAATTTATATATAATTACATTATTTTAAGTTTGGTACAATGTGCATTTTTTATTTTTGAAAAGAAATTAGTTTGCTGAATTTTAAAGTAAATTTTGTCTTTTGACTCTCAACAATTTCGTTTCAAAATTTAAACCTATGCCATGTTTTTTTTGGGTGTACTCTATGCCATGCTTTATTATTGTATTTGTATGATTATTCATCTACAAAATTGTATGAATTGTACGACCTTATGTGTAATTAAGTCATCTTAAATTGTGTATAATGTTGATTTATTTTTACAATAAAATTATTTTTAGAAAAAAAAATCTTTTCACAACTAACATGAATCAACCGACAACAGTTTTATAAAAGCAACGTGGCTTTAAAATCTTCAACACACGACGGGATGTGTTGTAGCGGCACTTCCTTGTTAAGTGGAAATTAAATTTCATAATAGTTTTCTGATTTTGATTTAAAAACTAAATTTTCATGAATTCTTTTAAAACTTAAATTTTAATTATTTTTTTTTCTATTTATGTTTGTTTGCTTTAAAAAATGGATAACATAAAAAATTTAAATATGTTACAAATTTATACAATTAACTAAAGATAACTGTTATGGTGTTAACACATCCTTTTTTCATGATGGTTTTTTGAATTCTAATTCTTTAAATACAATTCTTTTCCAAAGGATTTTTTTTCAATATTTTTTTAAACTAAATAAACTTTAATTGTGGCTTCTTCTTTTTTCTTCAAAATTTTGTCGTTTTATTAACAATTGAATCTAATGAAACACACGTATGTTACTTATTAATGTCTAACTTATAAATTTTGATCTCAATTAACTTAAATAATTAAAGTTAAATTTAAATTTGAGTTAAACAAACAAGTTCAATTAGTCATTTAATGAGTTAAATTGAAATAATTTATAAATAATTTAACTCATTTTCACATTTTATTTGCAAGAATGTCATTTCAAAGAAAAAAGGTTTGATAATATAACTTTTTTTTTTCATTGATATTAGATTGGAAAAATAAATGATAATAGCTTTTAGTGTATTCACGCTTAGAACATTACATAAAATTATCTTCATTCTGTTCACCCTATTGACATTTTAACCTTATTGATAAGATTCATTATTTCCTGATATGTTCATTATTAAACCTTTTTTATTTAGAAAAATTAAAAATAATAAATATGAAAATAAATGATAAATTTCATTATTAATTAAGATTAAAATGTTAATGTAACAAACACAATTCTAGTTGATACTCCTGGAGAAGCTAATATATGTATCTTTAAAAATAATTATATTATTATCGTTAGATAACCTGTCACTTCAAAATATCCTATATATTATTTTAAGGGTAGATACAAATTGATTTAGTAGAAAAATTTAAATTAATCAAAATTAATTAATTCAGTTTGATTTGATTTTTTTTTTCAAACCCGAAGCAAACAAACTCGGTAAAAAATAAATTAATTTGGTTTATAACTTTAGATGATTAGATTGAAAATTTGTAAGTACTTTTAAAATCTTGATTAAAAAATTATGAAAAAAAAATCATAAATTAATCATAACATACATAAATTTATCACAAAAAATAATAATAACAACTCTTGAATTTAGAAAACTAATTAGGATATATTTATTAAAGGGTGAAATTTTCTTAAGTTTTATAAAAAATAAAAAAATATATAAAAAAAATGAATTCAGTTCAGATTGGTTTAGTCTCAAAATATATAATCTCACGAACCAAAGCAATATATTGGTTCCATTCAATTCATTGGATTGATTTAATTATTTAATACAATTTATCTCCAGTTAATAAAATAGAGTCCATACTTTTAAGGGTAGGATAATATTTTCTCTCCTTAAGATTCACACTTTTATCTTTTAAAAATCACATGGTTTAATTTTTTTAAAATCCTATCATTTTTTATTTATTTTCTATGTCAACTTTCCCCTCAAAAACTCAATTCTTTATCCTCTAACACGGTTTATTTTATTTTATTTTCTACATTTCAGCTGATTATCACTTTCAAATTGCTTTTTTTAAAAAAAAAAATCTGTTACTATATAGGTATATTGCATGATTTTTTTTAATCTAAGTAAAAAAATAATAATTTAAAATTAAAGAAAAATAATAAATTTTGAAAAAAAATAATAAATTAATATTTTAAACAAAAAGTGATATAACAAGAAATTTTAAAATTCGTGATTAGTTAAATATTTTGGTTTAATTTTTTTTAAATCTCAACTGATTGTTTCACTTAAATTAATTATTTTAAATTCATCATTATACATTGAATTGGAGTATGTTCTTTTTGAGATTACCTTTCTTCTAAAAAATGATACTTCTTATCATTATTTTTTATTTTATTTTTAATTATATTTCCACTGATTATACAATATTTTTATAATATTAATATTTTTAATACACATTTTAAAATTTACATAAATTTTTATAAATAATATTTAATAATCTTTTTTTTAATCAAAGTTAAAAGTTAACTAATAAAGATTAATTTCTATGCATTGAAATTAATCATAAGTCATTCTAAGGATGACTTTTATACTTTGTTTGGATCACCAGTGAAATAGAAGGATAAAAAAATATGTATTATTTGGATGGATAAAAAAGAGTGAAAAAAAATTTCTTTTCAATTCTTTGAATGAGTGGAAAAAGGAGTAGAGAAAAACAAATAAATTACATGATAAAGATTTTTATATTAATTAGGAAAATTTAATTTTTATTCCATTATTGTTCTTAATATACAATTATTTATTATTTTTATAAAAATTATATTATAAAAAATTATTTAATTTTTTAAGAAAATAAAGATGGAACCAATTTCATTCTTAGGAGGGACAGAAGGAATTTCCATGCGAGACCCACAAAAAATTCTTTACTTCCTTTTCATTTCATAGCGTGTTTGATTTTGCGGCATGTTCAACTCAAATGGATTAATTTTTCCCATTCATCTTGAAGCAACTTCTTCTCGTGGCAGCCTTTCTATGTTTTTTATGTTGTTTTTCAATGACTACAGCTAAACCAAACACGCTATTAATGATAAACAAATAAAGGAAGTTAGTAACTTTCATCTTCCTTTTATCCTCCTCAATTTTTTTCCATTTTATTATCATTTAAACAAACAATATATTAAAATAATTATTATAAAAGTTAACAATTTTATTATATTTCTTTATATCATCAGTGCTTATGTTATTTTCTCTAACTAAATAACCACGTAACTATTTAAAAATGTTGTGTCGGTTTTTATTTTAATCTTAATTATTTAAATATAATTTAATATTCTATTTTTATAATTTTCATTCCTCCTAATAAGATTCTCTCTATATAATATATATGTGTCTTACATAAAGACAGGTAAACGAACTGGTAAAAGTGGAATTAAGCTTGATATTTAAATAGCTTGAAGAATTTTCCTTTTAAAACAAAGAAAAAAAATCTATTAAGATTCCGAAATTGAACTAAGATTCTTAGGTAAAATATCAAGGAGAGCAAAGGCAGAGCGAGAGACACGAAACCTCAAAAGGATAAAACAAAGAATGACAAAAATCAATATTCTTGTGTCTGTCTGAAAACCAAAGGTGATGCTGTGTGCAGCACCATTCCAAGATGCCATTTACTCTTCTTCATCCCTGTAAGTCCCTTTGCTTACCCAAGTGCACAATAATACCACTTAAGGATACCAGTGTTCTCATCAACACCTTCGTCAAGAAACCACACAGCAATCCCACCAAGTTTCGTTCTTTTGCCAAAACTGTTCTTTCCACTCCCCGTGCTTCCATAGTTTCTAAGAAAGATTCAATCTTGGGTTATACCCACTTCACACTTTGCTCCAGGAATGATGGGTTTGATGGCTTTCCCACTGATGCATCTCAAGAGGCTGTTGATGATGGAATCCAAGAACTTGAAAAGCTTGAGTTGCTGAACAAGCCTTCTCCTGTGCTCGTTACAGAAGAGTCTTCTTCTGAAGTTGAAATGGAGCAAGAGAAACCCTCCAAAGAGGAGGCTTTGGCACCTTTCCTGAAGTTTTTCAAAGGCAGGGATTCTGGGGAGGGTGTAGAGGAAGATGGTGAGGGATTGGAAGTTTCTGAAGTAAAAAGTGATGTGGGGGGTGAGAATGAAGAGGTTGATAAGAAGGTCAGTGTTGAGTACTATGAGCCCAAACCTGGGGATTTTGTGGTGGGTGTTGTTGTTTCAGGTAATGAAAACAAGCTTGATGTCAATGTAGGGGCAGACTTGCTAGGTACAATGTTGACCAAGGAAGTGCTTCCCTTGTATGGTAAGGAAATGGAGAACTTGTTGTGTGATGTGAACCAGGATGCTGAGGGTTTTATGGTTCAGGGGAAGATGGGAATTGTGAAGAATGAGGAGGCAATAAGTGGAGTGCCAGTGCCTGGAAGGCCTGTTGTGGAGATTGGAACCATTTTGTTTGCTGAGGTTTTAGGTAGGACACTTAGTGGCAGGCCATTGCTTTCCACCAGAAGGCTCTTCCGCCGGATTGCATGGCATCGAGTGAGGCAGGTTTTTCCCTTTCTTTTGTTCCTCTTTTCCACATCACTATGTTTAGTTTAGTAGATATTCTAACTTCCATGCAGAATTTTTGATATGAACTATCAAGCATTTGTTAATTGTTCCTCTTTTCCACATCACTATGTTTAGTTTGGTAGATATTCCAACTTCCATTTAGAATTTGTGATGAGGCATCGATATTCAATACATGCTTGCATTTGCTTTGTGTATCTGTATCGGATATTGGATACATATCGGACACTGATACATTTGGATATTTTGCCTACACATATTTATGAAGTATCCGAGCCTTTTATTTTATTTTATTTTTTAGTTATGAAAATCTGAGACGGCTGGATACTCCTCAGCATGGTTAGTGGGGGAGCTTCAATATGTTTCAATATGGATTCTTCAATTTTCTGATTTTTCATTTTCCTCTAACTATATGGCATGAGATGCTGCCTATATCAGCCCAACTGTTCTTTTCTCTTTTTTCACGAGACCGATAATGAGAACTTGGTCAATGGACAGAGCACAAGTTGCAGGCACATGACGAGCAAAACACGGAAGCTGTCCTTTCTATGAATGATACTCAAGGAGGAAATGAGATTGATACTATTCCTGTTAGTTGGCAATAGGCAGTGATTTATCATAATAATAATTTATAATTTCTATTCTATTTTTAGTAATGTCCATGAAGCATGCTCTTAGTTTGGATATGTGGAACTGCAATTATATATTTATTATGCTGTACGAATTTTTCATGGTTATCTATATATTTGTGCTGCACATATCATATTCTTTATATCTTGAAAATTTCCCTATGTTGGATACATATTGTATTTGATATGCGTCATATCTGTGCATCATTTTGGATTCAGCAGTTCTTATGACTACATTATATGTTTGCAATCTTAACAAAATTGATGCCCATGATCTTATAAATGCTACATTATCCCTGTTTGCAATCTTAGCTCATGTAAAGTCAAATAACATCTTTATAATGCTGATGAGATTTAAATTTTCAATTTTTAATGTTTTGGGCAGATAAAACAGCTCAATGAACCCATAGAGGTTAGAATTACTGAGTGGAATACTGGGGGCCTGCTAACAAGGATTGAGGTCTGTGCCATTGACCTGAAATTTATGTTCATGTGGCATTTGAGTAGATGCTTATCTCTTCTTGACTTTGGATGAGCAGGGTTTGCGGGCTTTCCTACCCAAAACTGAGCTTGTAAAAAGAGCAAATAGCTTTACTGAATTGAAAGAAAATGTAAGTTGCAGCCTTGGAACCTTCTTCAAAGCCATGGAAAAAATCATTTTTCTTATTGGGACGGCTACTGCTGATACTCTGATTTTACTATCTGTTATTTGGTAGATCTGCTCATAACAATTTGTATAGCTTCACACACGTGGATGGTGCCATTACGCTATGTTTAATTCCTATGTAGCTGCTGTCTGAGTGTAAATTTAAGCTATATGATCTATCCTGTCAATTTCAGTTACTCTATAAGTGAAACTAGTTTCTTTTTTTAAGTTTTAAACAAGTCTGTTCCTCAAGTGAGTAGCCAAAGATTTTGACTACTGCATAGTGAATAGTGATTAAGCATCAAGGGAAGTTCTGACCTAGTATCAAAATGATGTTTTATGTTATTCTGTATTTTTTAACATACCCCACTCTTGGTGTAAATTCATATATATTATAATGGGGTCCAAAGCATGAAAAGTGATGATCTAAAAGTCATCTTGCATAATACTTTATTGCTTTATGAGCTTCCTCTAGGTAAATGAATGCAATATATATTACAATTTCATGTGTTCAGCAAATTACCTGAAAAGATTCTGTACTTCTTTAAAACATTTTACCTTGTATTTATGGTTTCTTTACACATGGAAGACTCAGTAGTGTGACAAAATACATTTGTTGTTGCTATCGTCATGCTTTATTTTGTCTTCCTTGCCTTCTTACCACCACTTGATTATAATGATGTAGGTGGGGCGCCGTATGTATGTACAAATTACTCAGATAGATGAAACTAAAAACAATTTGATACTTAGTGAAAAGGAAGCTTGGGTTAGCATTCAAATCTGTCTATTTCCTACTCTTCCTTCTTGTTTTGCTTTATTTTTTTCCATAGTTAAGAGTTTTTAAGCTTTTCTTTCTCTTTTTTGTCTTTTGAAATTTCCACCGTGCAATATGATATTGCAGGAAAAGCTGTATCTTCGTGAGGGAACACTTCTAGATGGGACTGTGAAAAAGATCTTACCATATGGAGCCCAAATTAAACTAGGAAAAACTAACAGAAGGTTAGTGACTGCTTGGATATGGGTGGATTTGTGCATTTTTTTTCTAGTTTGATAAATCACAACTTTATTCAAAGGGATTCCACTAGGTATTATTTTTTCTTTCAAGGGATAATTCCATCTTGGGAAGTTGTCAGATGTTTCCAATGTGAAGGAAAGAAAACTTAATTCAAGTTGGTTTTCCTACGTATGGCTGATGGAAAAGCTAGAGAACAACACACTGGCATACAAGTGTTTTCTTAACTTAAAATCTATGATTTGCCTTAGAAATAATCGCTTATTTTTTGTCAATTCCTTGAAAAAGCTTTTGAAAAACAATGGATAGTTTCTCCAAACTAATCTCAACAAAACATGCACTAAAACTGTTGAATGGATTTGAGTAGTGTTTTACAACTATTAATTTGAGTATTCATTTTAAATATCTACTCAACGCAAAAGCTTTAGTTGTTAGGTCCTGGCATATGAAAATTCTATATATCTACATCCCCTGCTCATGCTAGAGGTTTTGATACCCAGTCAAAGGCTTTGATAACATGCTAATGACCAATTCTACCAAAAACTTAAGATATTATGTATAGATACATGAATGGTTTTATATCCCTAATACATCTTTGCCAAGTTTAAAAATTAAGTCGCTCATGTTAGAGTGACATATTCCTTGTTAGTTGTTACTTATCACGTACGTTGGCTTAAAAATTTCTCTCTACGATCAATTATTGTAATTTTTGCTCCACTTACTCTTGAACTTTGCATAGGTTTTGGGCCTTAAGATTGGAAGTTGTATCACTGCCAAAGTGGAATATAAATCCTCCTTCATTCTGAACTTGTATCACTCAAGTAAGAGCAACAATAACAATAGCCTTATCTCACTAGGTGAGGTCGGCTACATGGATCATCAAATGTCATTGGGCTCAGTTAAAAACAAAATTCTCTTGGATATTATTCATCATGAAATCCTTTTTAATAATTTTCTCTAATGTCCTAGGTCTCCCTTCACCCCTTTCATAGGGCTAAAAACCATGCAATTTACTCTCCTCACTTGTGCCTCCAATAGCCTTCTCTGTACGTGTCCAAACCACTTTAATCAATTTTCTATCACCTTTTCCTCAATGTGTCACCATTATCTCTTCGTATACAATCATTTTGTATCTTCTCTTGCCTATTCTTGTGTGTGATGTCTTCATTCTTCATTAATTTTCCTATCATTTTGTAATATTGATCCTAAGTATTTAAACTTAGAAACATGTGGTATCACATATCTAATTTTTTCCTTCAAGCCATTTTTTTCCTTGTATTTTGCTAAAATTATGATGCATATACTTTGTCTTACTCCTATTTAAGCGAAAACTCTTTAATTTCAATGTCTGTCTCCAAAGTTCAAGTTTAGAGTTAATCTCTTCTTTTGATTCTTCGATCAAAACTATATCATCTACAAAAAAAAAAAAAAAAAAATTAGGAATAGTCATTTGTATGTCTCTTGTAAGCACATCCAAGACTAGATTAAACAAAGACTCAAGGTTGAGCCCTGATGTAAATCTATCCTTATAGGAAAGTTCTTAGGCTTATTGTAGGAGTTTTCACGTTACTAGTTACTCCATCATACATGTCTTGTATAGCTTGGGACATGTTGCTTCCATTTGTCTTTGAGGATTTTTCACAAAGAAATTTCACGCCTTAGAGCCCACGTATACCTTAATTACAATTAATAAAGAAGCAACATAAAACCTTGAACTCCTATAGGAAAAAGACATATTTTATCCAACAAGAGCATGATTGTGAAAGTATTTCCACATAAAAAGAAAAGTTGAAGTTCCAAAAGGAACATTGAAGTATTGAGAAGCACCATATTGGTAGTTTAATAAGCAGTTTTAGGGTTTACGCATTCTACTTTGTAAGAAATGTGTTTTCCTTTAAATTTCAAAGCAACATAGACAGATGTAAATATTTCCTCAATTGTCTGCATTGCTTTTATCTAGACCATTTTAAGCATTGTATTGTTTTAAACCCAAAAGTAGACACAACATATATTGTAAATTTAATTGGTATTGGTGCAAGTTACATTGAACTTTGATTCTCTTAGTAAATGAAGTTAACAAATATAAGGTGCATCAATCCTTCCTCCAGCATAATTTTCTTTATTATTTCCCTACTTATCATAGTTTTAATATTCCCATGCTCATATCTATCCTTATGACTGTTCTGTCATCTGACATTCTGGTTTGGCTGCTTTTTGTTAAGAGGCTTTATAGGCATTTATCACCTTGAAGATTTATTATCAACTTCACGATTTTTATTGTTAAAGCTGGATGCCTTATCATTGTTCTACCATCAACCTGACATTTTAAATGAACCTATTGGATGCCTTTCAGTGGATTGCTGCATGTTTCAAATATCTCTCGAGCTGAAATTACTTCTGTCAGTGACATACTTTCTGTTGATGAAAACGTTAAAGTTCTTGTGGTGAAGTCAATGTTTCCTGATAAAATTTCATTGAGGTAATGGATTACTAACTTTAACTTCCTTATGTAATTGTTGGGTACATTCAGTTTATTCCTGTTTCTGTAATTTTAGACTTTAACTCCTTTTGGCATCATATATACTAACCCCCCCCCCCCCCCCCCCCCCAAAAAAAAAGAAATGAAAAAGACAATAGTAATTTGTTTTTCTGGCCATGCAGCATTGCTGACCTTGAAAGTGAACCTGGCCTTTTTCTATCAAATAAAGAGGTATATATTTATAATTTTCCTATTGAAGTTCTCTGTGGTTTTACTTGGACTTCATATTGATAGATGCCTTAATTATGTTTTTTTGGTAATGAAAAGAGAGTGTATGTGGAGGCTGATATGATGGCAGAGAAATATAAGCAAAAGCTACCACCTTCTGTTGTCACTCAACGATTAGAACCCCTACCAACCACTGCCCTGCCTTTTGAAAATGAAGCACTATATGCAAACTGGAAGTGGTTTAAGTTTGAAAAATAATGATGAAACAAGTAGACACAAAATCATGATATTATTCACTGACAGAGCCCAAGCCTCTCTGGAAGAAAACATTAAGAGCCTCGAGTGGTTGTTGTTTTGATGCTGTCATTGTTCTCCTGATGAGTAGCATAAAGATCACAAGGCATGTGGTCAAAAGGGTCAAAGAGTATTTCACTTTTATTCTTTTTTTTTTGGTCACCAAGAAAGTTTCTTTTTCCTTTTTTTTTTAACCTTAAATTTTGTCGTGCAAGGCGTCATTTTATAGATAGATTCATGTAGTTTTATGTAAATTATGGGATAAACTTCGAGTATAATTTTGATTAGCACTTCATTTTTGACCTTTCAAGTTAGAAATTTGTTAATGTTCTAACATTATTAAATGATAGTGTAAAAGTTTTACACTCAAGATCAAAATTAAGTCCAAATTGTAGTACATTTATTTCTTCATAATTTGATGTGTTCTTTTACTTCGTCTTGAATTTCTCCTTACTTTATTTATTTATTTATTTATACCTTTTTTAATGGTTTGGACAGCATTGATTGCTAATTTTAGTAGCAATAGCCTATACGAATTGGAGTTTGTTCCTATTGTTCTTCTAACGCCCAAGTTTCAGCTCATTTTAAGTTTGTCAGCAAAGTTAATGGCGATTACACTTACGTGAATAGTTGAAGCTCTTTGGTAGTAGGAAATGCGGACATAATTTGTCCTTTGGATAAACCAAGCGCTCCCAGATAATTGGAGGTGGCTTTTTTGGAAGTTAGAAGCAAATCGTATGAACAGTGCGTTTCCAAACTGAGTAAATTGTCAAATTAAAAGCAATAACTGACAAAGGAATAACGACTACATGATTACAGAAAATTTGCTTAAAACTAGATAGACGCAATGAGCTAACGTGAAAAGATAAATATTAAGAACGAATTTAATTGAAAGAAATTATAACTCATTGAAATCTTGAAAGAAAAATAAAAAACACTATTCAACCACCTAATAAAAATAAAATAATAGAAGCTTTTCAAAAGATGAAGGGCATATTTGATTTCATTCTCACTTATTTTTTTCAAAGAATTGTTTTTTAAAACAATTACATACTACTTAACAGTCAATTCCTTATTTACTATTGGAATATATTTTTTATTTTCCTCTATTTTCTTCGAATGTCCTTATTTAAGTGCTCAAAGGATGACTAATCAACAATGTCCTTTTCGAAGAACCACCTCTTGTTGGTTTATTTTAGAAAACCGAGAATTGTTTTTGAAAATTGTAATCAAACAAGGTCTAAATCTTTTTAATATGAAACGTATGATATTTAAAAATTATTTTAGGCTTTGATTAATTCGAATTGTTAGATAGATCTATTCAGATACAACTCTTAATACTTTTTTTAAATTTAAAAGACTGAAATTTAAGACCTTATTTAATGAATTAAACTGACAAATGTCGAGAAAGATTAAAAAATATATCTTCAAATTTAAGAAACTTTTTATGAAAAATACATTATTAAAACCTCAAGTAATTCAAATAAGGATAAAACTTATGTACAGTAATTTAGGTACTGTTAGTGGCGATCTTTAATCAAAATTGGATATTCTTGGTAATTTGAATAATAAAAACATGTATTAAAGGGAGGTGAATCTCTAAGTCTGATTAGAAAACAGCACCAACAATACTTAAGACACTGTATCTAAGTTTTGTCCTTTAAATAATATAACCAAGCACGTTCTAACCAAGTCCAAGTGACATTAGACTTAAATTTCTTAAACAAAATTTCGAGTTCAAATTTTGTAGATGAATAAAAATGTAAGTACAACCCTATCCTATTAAAGAAATTTTCTTCAGAATAGCAATGTCACACTTATTTCACACGTTTTATACATTGTAAATACTTTTAATTATATTTTATAATTCTTCATTTAAATGTTTATTTTAACATACATGAAAATATCAAATAATTAAGCAAACCATTAAATTTCCTATTTTTTAGTACGTATACAATAATTCATGTTTATTTTTACGAAATTCTCTTTAATTAAAATTTATATTTTCCGTTAATCTTTTTAGGTATGATTGTGACAACCTTAAGTTCACTACTAATTATACTTACACCCTCCTTGATTAAAAAATTACACCTATTTCCTTCTGTTAAAATACGATTACAAATATCCTTATTTTTATATTCAAACTACACATAGTATTCCTAAAAATAAGGAAACAAGGGAGTTGCAAAGTAAGTATAATTTTCAATTAAAACGGATGTAAGTGTAAAAAATGCACTATAATTTAAACGAGTATTATGTTCTATGATTATTAACATTTACCATAGTGTCATTAGTGTCTCGTGTCACACAAGCTTTCTAAAAGTAGTTTGCAATTTTGTCCATTCCATTATCAGAGTACCAGCCACTCGATCCAAATCCAAAGAAGAAAAGAGAAAATCATGATCGTCCGGCTATTTTCATCATATTTCACTCCCTCTCAAAGCACTACGATAAAAATACTAGCTCTAACGTGAAGCCTAATAAGAAAACTATAGCAGCAGGAACAAGCGAGAAAACCATGTAGTTTGAGTCCTGAAAAAAATGTGAAACTCAAACAATTTGTCCCAAGACATTCGTTTATAATTTTGACTACTTCTGGACTGCACCCACCCAACCAACATGACTCATTACTCGCAACAAATACATATGTAGAATGAAAATAACAATAATAATAGACAACCAGACCCCGAAAGCTCAACCCAAGCCTCAAAATTCAAACCCAACCCTAACTTTGCCAGCTGACAAAAACTCGAGGACACAAACAGCTCAATTCAGTGACACAATCCGGCAACTATTAAGTATGAGAATATCCCAAGATATGGGCGGCAAAAACATCAACCACCTGACCTTGTCAAATTGCCAAGTATAGAATATGAATAAGAAATATTTAAGCTGAGGACGCAGGCTCTTCAGCTTTTTTATCTTTGTCTGCCTTACTTTCCTTTCCAGATGTAGATTCTTGCTCCCCAGCTTTGTCCTCAGACTTCTGTTCATCTTTCTTCTCTGCATCAGCCTTCTCTTCAACACTTAATTTCTCAATAAGACCAGCTGCTGCAGATGATTCCTTGTCATCCTCTGTCTTCTGGGATTCAGCAACTTCTTGGAATGTTTCCATGAAGCTTTTGCAATCTAACAGAAAGGCAAGGCAACAGAAAATGATTAAATATAGAAAGCTACGATTATGGCAAGCACAACAATATTATTTGCCCAGTGAGACAAAGATATTCAATTATAAAACTATCCCTCATCCATCACCACAATACTACTATATGACTATATCCCTCAGCCAAATAGAGCACAGGAAAGAACATCAGGAGATAAAAAGAAAAGATGTTCACAAGCATATCATTGTGTCGCTCATCCAGACTGGAAGGGGCCAACTGGAAAAACCATTTCACTTCTGACATTGAGACCGATAACAAGTATACACTGAATCCTTGAAATTGAAAAGAGAGTGAATGTCTGTACCATAATGTCAACTAAAGCATTATTTATCCAGCCAAGATACTAGTAATTGGAATCTAAAATGAATTAAGACCTCTTTTATGGGGCATAGAACAAATTGTGCCTAAGGTAATTTTTATTAATTTTTTATTACACATCAGTGAATATTTAAATAGATTAGTACACGTCGTTGTGATCTTAAAGTCTTTTGAAGATATTGTGAACCAAAGATCATGTAACACAGAATACAAGTCATAGCACATTAAATGATTGAAGGAAATTCATATAAGTGAGTCACCATACGCAGGCAATTATAAGTTTATAACCATGCCATATCACAGATAGCAAGAGCTTCCAAAAGTTAAGAAAACTTGACCTTAGAGATAACAATAATATTTGAATTTCAAAAATCAAAGACACAAGGCCATTTGAAAATCTATTGTTCTGAATCTGAACTATGAAATACACACACAACCCCTGTTGTCTAATGATTTACTAAATTTACAAAAATTTAAAGCTATGAAAGATAATATGACGTAAATCGAGAAATTAGTTCATAAACTTACTATGCCATTGCAAAAGACATCAAAACAATTTCCAGCAACTCAAATATAGTTTGACTCAGGTCCAATATCCATCATGCATTTTAAAATGTAAAAGATGTCATGAGTAAATGCTTCTACTAAAAACCATGTCAAACAACATCTTTAATACTTGAAACCTATCAAAAACATTTTATACGTACCTGTAAAGGCCAGAAAATGTACCCAAATCATTTTTGCTCACTTAATCAATTCAAAAGAGATTTTATTGAAACTGGGAACATGTGCAGAAAATTTCACTAAATCAAAAGACAATACACAACATGGATGCTTTATAAAAAAAAATAAAAAATTATGACCATCTATGCAGGAGAACAGATATCAAAATCAACAGAGGATATGATCACAAGTGGCACATCACACATGATAAAGCTAGTCAGGTCACCCTCCTCAGAATCTGCATCAATATCTGTGATCCTAGTAAATTTTTTCTATGAAATCTTGCAAATACAAGTTCACAACACAGCTGGATAAACAAGGTCCCCTAAATACAATTTCCCAGCTCACCGAAGTATGACTATGAACGCATACTTCAAACCCTGACCTCATCAGAAGACTTCATAGAAACTTTGCATCGCAAGTGTTTTAGTAGAGATTCATCAAATGAAACTCTGTGCAGAACAAAACACTGTGCTAAGTTGATTCAAAGTTAAAACTGGAATCCAAATAGAGATAAACACAATCTAACAACTCAAAATAGCAAACACAGAAGACAAACTTCACAGATTTACATTGCCACCACATCTATCATCAAACAGAAATCAGCAAATCAATGAATAGCAACCAAGTGGTAACATAACAGATATCTCCAAGGCATCTACACGTGAGTTAGTAAAACAGCAAATCACGAAATTCATCTAAATCAACAGAACCACAAAAACACCAAACACATCAGCATCACCTAAACGAGAAATTATCTACAAATCGTATCTCGAACACACACAACTTACTTTCAATAGAAGGAAAACGAATGCAGAAGAGCTCATCCTTGAGTTCACCGTCAGCAAAATCCCTAGCATGCCAAACGCAGGATTTCTCGTTCCCAGCGTGCTCTTGCACAGTCATCGTAGACAAAACTGCGACAATCGAGAACAAACAATACAAAACAAAACCAAAAAAACCTAAACCTCAAAATCGAAATTCGGAAAAACCAGATGCAGAAACAGAAGTAAAAGAGGACGCACTGAGATGATTGGCGCAGATCTTGAGCGTCTTGGATTGCCTCATGAGAAGCCTAACCTTGCCGGAAACCTTGTGCTTCAGGAACTTCACGGTGCCAGCGCCTCGCTCTTTCCACTGGTTTCCATCCTTGTCGAACCGGTACAGCTTCGATTTCCTGCGATCAGCGAGAATCCAGTACCAACCGCGCCGATCAGTGGCAAAACCGTAAAATCGAAAAGTAAAAAAAAAGGAGGAAATAAGAGCGTACAGATCCAGGATGGGATCTTCGTCCTCCTCGCCGGTGGTGACGGCAACCTCCTCGAGCTTGACGATGGGAGCGACTTGAGCTCCGGTGTCCTCGTCCTCGCCGGCAGTCGGTGCCTCCTCCTCTTCTCGGTGCTCGGGATCGGCGCTCGACATCTTCGAGAGATAGAGAGAACGTGCGTGTGTGTGGTGCCGACTAGGGTTTGGATGGTGTGAGAGTGAGAGGGGTTTGTGTGCTCTATACAATGGAGAATATAGAGTGTGAGGGTTATTTTAAACTTTTTAGAAAAAGTAATTTAGGTAATGTAGAAATTATTTTTGTTTATATATAATAACTAGATAGATACAAAAATTTATTCACCTTAACAAAAATGTTATAACTACTGCCATTTTTATTCTACAGAAATATATCAGTATTTTTATTTTATTTTGAGTTTAATGGTCATGTACTTACACTGTTATTCAATCACAAACTATTATTTATTATAAGTTTGTTTAGGGATACTTTAAAAGTCATATTAATGTTGATTTCTGATTGAATGACAGTATAAAACTTTTTACATTGACAATAAATGATCATTAAACTCTTATTCTATTATGAACAATTTTATTATTTATTTTATGTGGTGTAGTTTTTTTTTTTTTTGGTACATAATTTATTCTTTTGGAACATTTATGTGTTGTAGTTGGGAATTATTATTGCTAATTTTTAAATATTTTAATATTATTTTGCAGTTGTTTCTAGTTATTTACAACTACATTATTAGCTTACTATCTACGCCAAAAAAAAAATATTAGCTTACTATTCTCTTTTATATTTTATTGTATTTATTTTCCTTTTAATAACATTATCTTATTCTTGTATCTAACATAGTGCTTGGTTGGGGGGAAATGTAGGGGAAGGGAGGAAAGAGGAGAGGAGAAATTTTTATAAACTTTAATTGTTTGATTCAACTTTTAAGAGGGGAGGGGAGGGGAATGGAGGGGAGCAAAATCCCTTCTTATCTAATTTTTGCTTTTCTCCAATATTGAGGGGAGGAAATTTAAAACATTTCAAGTATAATTATTAAAATATCTTTTACTTATATTTTGAAATTCAAAATTATAAGGATACAAAGATAAATTAACTTTTAAAATTTCTCCCTTTCCTTTGTGAACCAAACAAAAAAGGCTAACTTCACTTCCTCTCTATTAAAATCTCTTCACTCCCCTCCTCTTAACCAAATAGAATGTCTAATCATAATTCCTTTCTTTCCTTCCCCTTCCCTTCTTTCCCCTCTTGTTCATTAAAATCCCTCCCCTCCCCTTCTTTGAACCAAACAGACCCTAAACAAAAATAGTTATAATGTTTTAAAAATAGTTTTAATTTTGATTTTTTAAAAGATAATTTCAAATAAATAAATAAATATATTAAAATTTTAGAAAAAAACTTTCAAGAAAAAAATAAATTTGTCTGGTACATTTTTTTTTTACCATATTATTAATGCGAAGTATTTATCTTTAGTAAGATCTTTCATTTCAACTACTTTTTTTCATTTACAAAATCTAATCCAAAATTTTAATTTAGAGATTCGAGTTTAGTTCTACTCGTGTGCTAGACTAACCTGTATTTGGATTAGCGTCAAAAATATGTAGATGCTCATTATTTTTTGGGTTAATTAAGTTTTTCATCCCTCAACTATTTCAGAATCCAAATTTTAGTCCCTATAAAATCTTTTGTCCATTTTTAACCCTTTATTTATTTTTATTCATTAATATTATTCCTTGAGAGGGACTAATTTTTGCCCCTTTTTTTAATCCCTCTCAAGGACTAATATTGATGAATAAAAATAAACGAAGGACTAAAAATAGAAAAAATTAAAGAAACTAAAAACCGAATTTTGAAATAGTAAAAAGACGAAAAACTTAATTAACCCTATTTTTTTTAGTCACCATGAAAATATGAAAGCTATTCTCATTAGGTGTTACCTAGCCGTAAATCCAATTTGTCTTCAAAGTCAAATCAAACATGCACCAAAAGTTCAAAACAATGGTGGTAAAGTCTTTTTTGCCTTAACGATTGTGTTATTCATTTTGCCATTTCGTTAACGGTTTATATTTTTTACTAAAATTACTCCTTTTCATTCTTTTCTAATAATAATAATCTTTTTATTGATAAAATAAAAAAAACAATTATGTTGTTATATTTTGTTGCGTTAGACTTTATTATTTTTATTTTTTATGAAAATATGTTTGTATTATTTAATAAAAAGAAAAACTCAAGTATACGGTGGAATTTTTAGTGTATTATGTTTATAATTATTTTCTATTTTAAATAAAAATCACAATGCTATGAGTCAAAATAACAAGAGTCGTTTATTAATTTAATAATAAATAATAATATTAACTCATTTTAATGAAAAAAAATTGCTATACCGTCCATCCGAAAATCATAAGTATTAGGGTTGATATTGAAGTCGACAAATAAGACTGGAAAATACATTATTGTGCATATTATTCAACGTCTTGTCAATGGTCAAATTAAGAAAAAAATAAATTGCTCTTTTATTTTTTTATACATATTTAATAATGTTATTTTAAAAAACAATATATCTTTTATTGTAGAAAAAAGCAATATATCTTATTATTCCTTGACTGTGTCGGGCCTGATAGGTCCATTGGTATTGGGATTGCTATTTACACTCCCCTTTATTACTAATACACTCCCCTTTATAATTCTTTTTACCAAAATATCCTATAATTTGCACTCTCCTTTTTGTAATTCTTTCTACCTCTTCAACAGATGAATTTGCAATCCCCCTCTTTGCACTCTCCTCTGCCCACCCACTAAGTGAACCTCTCCAATGCTTTCGTACCCACCCATTGTCGGTAGGTCTTCACACACACACATCTTTTTCTGTCACTTCGAAGGGTGGAACCTCCACCAACTTAGTCACCATGTTCGGTGGCCCGTGCACATCGTACACGATCACCATCGACGGCAACGACATGGTGGAGGACGAGAATGCAAGCGTGATTAATGATTCCCCATTGCCACCATGAACTAACCTCGACTTGAAGTTGAGTGCCAAACGTGGCGTACACAAGGATGCACAAGGATACTTTTGTTATTAATTATTATATTTGAAATATTTATTCATTTATTTTTGGCGTACACAGGAGGGATATGGCAAATGTACATTGTGAAGGATGAGAATGTTTAGCACAAGATGGAGAAGGGTGTGCCTATGGAATATGCTGCTACAATTACTGTAATTCTTTTGACTGCTCTTCTCATGCTTGAACAATGTATTACTTTGAACGCTTCCTTCCCTCCTAATCTTCATACATTAATGCCATTATACATTAATTTTGTGTGTATATATGCAACATTGGTCAAAGGAAAGGGCGTGGGATTTGGCAGAGAACATCCACTCTGGTCAAAGCATATCAGATGGAGGCGGTGGTTAAAGGTTGGCACAACAATAGAGGAGTGTGCAAAATAATTTATTGAAGAGGCAGAAAGGATTACAAAGAAGGGAGTGTAAATTCCAAGGTATTTCGAGAAAAAAAATTATAGAAAGAAGTGTATTAGTAATAAGAGGAAGTGTAAATAGCAACTCCCTAAAGCTTGTCAGGTATTTGAGTAAGGATATCAAAATGGACACAACTCAACAAGTCAACCCGTATAACCTACCCAAACGGGTTAGGTTAGGTTGTTTAATCCTCCAACCTGCATAACCTGCCAACCTAACAGGTCAAATGACAAGTTGAGTTAGGTTGGGTTGACCCGTTAGGTTATCTTTTTTTTTTCTTCACCTACGTTAGAGTTTTCAACGATGCGACACATTCACTTTCACATACATTAGGGTTGAGTGATTAAGATTATAGTTTCTCTTTGTTTAAATAGGTGAAGACCCAAGAAGACAAATTTTTGTGGTGATTAGAATTTAAGACAAACAAACACCGTAGCTTAATATGATTATCTCTTAAATATTAAGTTGGTTCCTGTTAAGACAAATGACGAATTTGTAGCCCTTAAATATTTTGATAATAACAAATAGTGAAAATTATATCTCTCGCTCACATTATCGTCTAACGTTTTGCAAATTAAATATCGTCTGATCTCTAGTACGCATTATATCGTCTGACGTTTTTCAAATTGAATATCGTCCTATCCTTATTTGTATAAACTTTGTAACTAACAAAGTTTATAGACGATGACAACGTTCTAAAATGATCTGTATATCAATCAGAGCGTAAGTTACCTCAAAATGCATAAAGCCTATAACCTATTCTCGAGGAAAGTCAGCGAAAAATAAGGAATATGTGTGCGAATGTCAGAACAGGAAAGTGGACATGACAACTGCTAAAAGATTGAGTACAAGAATAGAAAAGATAAGCAAACTACTTTATTTTATCATATGACAAAGTTGGTAGAAAGCATTAAATGCTGCATTTAATGCTCCAACGACTCTCTTCATTAGACGAATGTTGTCTCCTACAAAATTCTCAATAGATACTTTTGGAGAAGCTTGTAAATAGAAGAAGAGACCTCCTTCAAGCGTTGGTTGAAAATTACAAGTATTGTTGATATAATTACTGCTAAATCTGAAAATTCATAACTGCTTTGAGAAAAGAAAAAGTCTTTGTAAAATTAGTTTGAAAATCTATTTTGTAATCCATTGTATATTCATCTAATAAGACGTTAAACCCAATGAGGTAAACTCACACAAACCTCCTTCTTTACGAGATTGGTTGAAGCCTGAAGAGATTTTGTTTCAAAGAATACTTGGGTGTTTGCTTGGAGAGGCAAGTGAAAGACTACTTGGGTTGAGCCTGAAGATGTCTGTGGAAAGAATACTTGTAACTTGAAAAGTTAGTAGAACTTGGTTGTTGCCAAGAACTAAACGTAGTCTCTAGAGTGAGACGAACCAGTATAAAATCTGTGTGCCTTTCAGTTTTGATCTTTTAGCTTTCGTTTGTCTTTTAAAACATTTTGAAAATCTTTCTGATCTTATTTAAATCTTTATGTTGCTTAGAAAAAGAATGACAAAATTGGTTTTAACACAATTCAACCCCCCTTTCTTGTGTTTATTTTGTGTTCTACAGTTCCTTGATTTACTAGTTTTATAACTTTTCTTCTTTTTTTAATTATATTTGATCATAAGATTTGGAGAAAATTTAAGGCAAATAAAATAATTAAATATTTCGTAATTTTTTAATGATTTGGCAGACCAACCTAACCTAACCCACGATCCCACCACAGGTTAGGTTGGATTGAAATTTTCAACCCAATGCAAAAACAGGTTCAACCCAACCCAACCCCCTTTTTTGGTACGTTGAGTTGGATTGACCCATTTGACATCCCCATAATTGAGGCATGAATGAACTATTGAGCATTGACAAAAAAAACAGAATCAAAACCTGAATACAACTTGACCTGGTTGCCACAATGGAAATTGCTTTTTTTTTTTTCAGCCATTAACTAATTGCGCACGATGAGCCATGTAACTATGGTGAAAAACCCAATTTAGCAAAGGGCATGTGTTGGATCTATGTTTAGAAGGTCTCAATTTGAGTCTAGGATTGGTCAAACATGATTTTTTTTTTCATTGACTATGATGCTTGATATTGTGTTAGATAATTTCAAAATTTAAAATCAAGTTTGATTAAAGCTATTCAAAGTAGCTTTTATATCAAAAGTAACTTATGATGTTCAATATAATAGGAAAAAGAACTTATGAATGATAAAAATATAGATCTTGTGTGAGATGAGAATAAAGAGATAAAATAGAATAAGTTATTTTATATTTTTTTATTCATTATTTGGTTAGTTAAAAGAGTGAGATAATTTTATCTTGTTAGTTATCTTATTTTTTTAGTTTTAATTTATCATGCGAAAGGAATTGAGTTAAGGAAAAAAATAAAATATTATAAATAATTTTTTTCTTTTTATTTCTACCATTATACTCTTTAATTACTTTTATTGTTTCAATTATCATAATTACTACAATTGTCACTATTGTTATTATCATTACACCCAATAATGTTGCACTACTATCACCATTATTGGTGTCACCATTATCTGCATCAACAAATCTCTACCACTACCACTATAACACTTAGCCTATCACTTTATTGTCACTTCCACCATCATTGTTATCACCATTATCATGTTATCATCATGCTTATCACTACCATCTTTGTTGTAATCATCACTATTGCCATCCCCATTAGATGTATTTTATTTAAATAAATCATTATTTCACATTCAAAATAATTATAAAACATAATAGACAAAATATTTAATTAAATTCAAATCTAACGTAATAAAGTAATCATTTTTTGGTAGTTATCACAAGTATTCTTGAACTTAAGACCACTAGTTAAGTTAGAACAACCCCCCGCCAATTACTCTACGCACTCGTTGGTGTAATGAAGTAATTATAACATCAAAAATATTTAGTGCTTGTAATTGATAAATTTAGATTTCATGAATTTATGAAATAATTAATCATTTTTTGCACCTTAATCATGCAGAAAAAAAAAATTCAAAGTAAACTTTTGTATCGAGCATTCTACGTACCAAAACACTAAGAAAACATAAGCTCCAAAGCTTGAAATGCCAAAGCAGAGCTTAAGCACAAAAAGCAACGCTTAAAACACTAGAAGCATCATAGGCACAAAAAAGTGCCCAAAACTCAAGAGCATTAAATTTGTAGTGCTTAAAGAGCTAGCTCAACAATGAAAGCACTAAAGCTTAGGTGTAGTACAAAACTTGGCACTTAAGTGTTGGATTCCTACACTAAGTGTTGACATGCATCCCTTATACCTACATAAGCATGTGAGAATGAACTTAGCTAGGGTTCCATTTTTGAAAAAAAAAAATCTTGATCTTTTTCATTCTCTATGTAAGAATCAAACCTTTAGAAAAGATTTTGAAACTTCAATGAGAATGTTAAGATGGAAGTATGGCCACACAAGAAAGGACATGATATTAAATGATTATTTATAAGGAAAGTTTGGTATAGCATCGATTGAAGAAAAAATGATAGAAAATCGATTAAAGTGGGTTGGACATGTGCAACGAAGGCCATGAGAAGCATTAGTGAAAAGAATGGATTGCATGGTTTTTAGTCCTGTGAAAAGGAGGTGAAGAAGATCAAAAAGGACTTTGGTGGAAAGTCATCAAGGGAGATCTCATGGTAAATAATATTCCTAAAGCTTTGGTTTTAAACCAAGCAAAATAGTGTCGTGTAATCCATGTAGCTGACATCACTAAATGGGACAAGGCTTTGTTATTGTTGTAATTATCCATCTTTTCACCTTTTATTGATTATGGTTTTTCTTTCCTTTTTACAATGTGTTGCCAATTAATATTTCTTTTAATTAGGCTAGGATGAACACTTTTAGATCTTGATATAATTGAATAATTTTGGAGATTTCAATCCAAATTCAATTTAATTTGTTTGAAATCCTATGCTTAATGTTTTTCTTTGCTTGATTATCATTGAAATGTCATCATTGTTTTGTATCATAACAAAAGTTGAGTAATGAGGCTAAGTATGTATCAGAGACCATTTTGAGTGCAGGGATTAAGGAATAAATTGTAGTTTATGTGCATTCTTGATAAGATATTGATTTTAATGTTTTCCAATTGATTGAGTTTTGCCTAAAAAATTAATGTTCTAGTTAAGAGGAAAAGTCTTTTTTTTTTTTTTATGCATGAGGAAAAGGGTTCTTCATTAAGGAATTGGGTTTTATCTATTTTTGTGAACTCAAATGACAATTAATTAAAATTGGATGGTTTGGTACTTGATATAACCTTTTTTTTTATTCTCATTTTTTCATTTTCTATAATGTTTATTTAGATCTTCCCCAATGTTGGAGTGATTTTTGGTATTATTCGTATGGTTTAGTGACAATGTGTTCAATGATCACTTTACCTGACCTAATTCTTTGAAAACATGGAATTTGTCTCATTGATTGATTTTGGTTCACCTTCAACTATGACTATAATTTTAGCTCACATGTTCATTCTTGTTTTCTAAATTTGGTGGAAGGTTATTATAACTATTCTTATTGTTAGAAGCATCATAAGCACACAAAAAAAGGGTCCAAAACTCGAGAGCATTAAATTCTTTGGTGCTTAAAGAGCTAGTTCAACATTGGAAACACCAAAGCTTAGGTTACAAGACTTGGTGTAACGTTTTTCTTTTTCTAGTTTATTATATTATGTGTGATTGCATCTTAACTGAGGAAATATTCGTATGCTTCCTAATTAAAAAAGTTTTATGTGTTGTTTTATCGATAACAATATTGTTACTAATGAAAATACTTTATCTATGTTCTTAATAATATTGTTACTAGGATTATCATTGTTATTTTAATATCTCGATTATTATTATTAACTGTTATTATTGTATTTTATTAATTCAATTATTATAAATATTATTAAAATTTCAATTATAAACTTTTTTATAGAATATATTATTTTGTTTAGATTGAAAAAATATTGAATGGGTAAAATTATTATTATCAACCTTCTCTCTAAATATTTGATAAAGAGAATTTACATAAGAATTTTATAAAAGAATATATATGGTTATTTTTTTAGAATAATAATTATATATGCATGTGTATATTTTATTTTTAAGATGACTATATGTATATGTATATAATTATTATTATTCATTATTATTATTAATATTAATTATTATTATTATTGTTAATATTGTTATTTTAAATAATTGTGTTTTTATTATCCATGTTAAATCTATATTATTTTATTTGAGTTAGAAAATTATTTTATCAGATATTACGAGTGTTTTATGAAAGGGATTATTTGAAAATTTGATTTTAATGACAACTATATATATATGTATGTATATGTATACTCTTTAAAAAATAGTTATATACAGATACACATGCGTAGTTTTATTTTCTTAAACAGTTTTATTCTAAGAATTTAATTTAATTCTTGGAACAGGATATCTGTAATTACTTACTAGAATTTTAAGACTAATTTTATTAACCTTATTTCACACTCTTACACTTAAAGGAGTATCCTTTCGACACTTTTTTTAGTCATAAATTTATAAAAGATTCTTATATATTAATCATTATTGTAGAAACATTGATCATAAAAATATTATTTAACTTATATTTTCTTCCATAATTTAAAATATTTTGTATGACAAAATTTTACCAACTATAATATTTAATTAGTATCATATTTATATTCTTTTTATTCTATTAACTAAGAAACTTAGTTTCCTCAGCTTTTTCACCAAATTAGTATTTTAAAAAAAATATTTTATTAGAATAATGTAGAAAAAAAACATTTTACCAAAATGGGTTGTTTTAAGATGTATAGAAGGCGCTAGTTCTACTAGTGCCATAAAAAAAAAGCAAGGCGCTAGTGCAACCAGCGCCACTTGCAAGTCTGACTGACGCAACATTTTTGTCCTGTAGTAGAAGGCGTTGGTCAGAGTAGTGCCTTCTACAGATGACATGATTTTTTGTCTTTTGCGAAACAGTATTTTTGAAGCATGTTCTGACTGACGCGACATATTTTGTTTTTTAGTAGAAGGCGCTGGTCAGACCAATGTCTTTTGTACAATCAAAGGTGCTAGTCAGACCAGCGCCTCCTGTACAGCAGTCAGCCACCCGTTGCACCAACGCCACTTGATAGTTTTCCTTACGTGAAAACGCATGTCTGTATGCATGCATGCATTGTAATATCAAATATATTTCGATTCTTATTCTTATTCTAATTCTGATTCTTATTCTTTTTTTTATTCTGATTTTGAGATGACATTTAATTATTATTAAAAAAAACATTTTACCAAAATGAGTTATTTTAAGATGTATAGAAGGTGCCAGTTATACAAAAAATGTCTTTGTTACTTAAAATTATCAAATAATAAGAGAAGCACACTTTTGTTGCATATCAAGTCCTCTGTATTTTAACTTAGCAACCTAGTTAAATAATAATTAAATGTCATCTCAAAAGCAGAATAAAAATAAGAATAAGAATTAGAATAAGAATAAGAATAAGAATCAATATATATTTGATATTACAATGCATGTGCGCATATGCAGTTTCGCGTAAGGAAAATTATCAATGGGTGGCTAACTGCTGTATAGGAGGTGTTGGTCTGACCAACGCTTTTGACTGTATAGAAGGCGCTGGTCAGGCACTGGTCTGACCATCGCCTTCTACCAAAAGACAAAATATATCGCGTTAGTCAGAATATGCTTCACAAATACTGTTTCGCAAAAGACAAAAAATCATGTCATGTGTAAAAGGCGTTGCTCTGACCAACGCCTTTTATTACAGGACAAAAATGTCACGTCGGTCAGACTTGCAAGTGGCGTTGGTTGCACTAGTGCTTTGCTTCTTTTTTTATCTACTGGCACTTTCTATACATCTTAAAACAACTCATTTTGATAAAATATTTTTTTTCTTCATTATTCTGATAATTTTTTTTTTTAAATACTAATTTGGTTTTTTTGCCAGTTTCCTGTATCTTTAAGTGCCACGGTTAACTCGCCAATGTTTTTGCTAAATAATTGCTTTTTTTTGTTTTCCTCACCCAACGTGTGTTAGTAATGGACCTGCCCCTCACATAATTTTTTTAACTCAATTGTAGATTTTTTTTTTCTCTCTCGCTTTACAATGCTCCGGCCAGTCCACTAATCATTCCAAACCAAATTTCAATTTGAAGATTCTTATTCAGCTACGTATCTTTCTTTCTTTCGTGTCATCATATGCATTAACATTTCCAACTTCTATTTTTCTCATTCATGTGAGTGTTTCCCTCTCAAACCGTAAAACTCCATTTCCTTCTTCTCATAACAGTTTCTTTTTCTCCTGTATGTCAAGCCCATTGTTTTCACTAAAACAGCCAAAATTTTACATGCGAGAGTGGAATCAAATACACCTCATTGTTAGCTTTACATTGACAGTTTCTGATTGTCGAACTGACTCTATTTTAGTGTTCGTTTTACTTTTCGTGTGTTAAGTGATTTCTCTCTTTTTTATTCATTTTTACTCTTTTTAGTTTGCATGTGACCTATTTGGGCCCTAGATGATATTTTATTAGCACCACGAAGCAAGAACGAAGGTGATTTTCTGGAATTATGGTCCAAATCTGGAAGCAGATCGTGCGGAGTGTGGGTTCAGCATTTTTTTGTTTCCTCTCTCTTTGAATTTGGGTACGCTGGGCCTAGTAATCGGGTCATATACACCTCATAAACATAACCCATTTATGAATTAGGCTATAAGAGATATTACTAATACACATTCAAAACAGTAATATGAAAAAACTAATAGGTAACAAAAATAGCTTACAGCATAATATGTTAAATGATAACAATCGTACAGGACATAATAACAACAATAATAATAATAAATAAAATGATAATAATAATATTAACAATTAATAGTGAAAAAATTACTCTAATCAATTTAATCAAACAAAATTAAGAGGAATTGAACGGAAAGTGGGTTTTCCATAAAACTTTAAAAAGAAAATAAGATTTGAAACATTTAATTAGGATGGAGTTTCATCATAAAATTTTATAAAGACAAGCACAAAATTTATAAATTTCTCAATATTGAGGGGGAATGAAAGTGAGGAGGGATGAGAGGATACTGTTAAAATTTTCCTGTAATTTGAATTGATTCTTTCTTTACCGTTGTTGTGATCAATTAAGAACAAACTGATTCCACTGAATGAGTATTAATTATACTATCATGTGCACAGTAGTCAGTCTTCTACATTAAAGTTAATATCAAGTGAAATTATTGGATTTTAACCTCTGGTCAAGAGGAAGGGTAATGAAGCCTACTAGTGGCGAATTGAAAATTTGGTATTGAGGAAATTGAGATCATATGATGAAACTCTAGAATGATCATATGATCTCAATTCTAATGAGACCAACTGTAATCATATTATTATGGTCGAACTTGGGGTCCCAAAGTAATTATACATGTGATGGGATGCGAATCTTGTAATGGAGATCAATGAGATATTGAGAGTACTTAGTGCACTTCATCCCACATGTGGACGGAGCGTCGTGACTCTGGGTCGTGGTTCTTTGTAACGCCCGGCCGCTTGCAGGATCTGTGACTGTCCCCACAAACCAACACAAGACTTTTCAACGTGTTTTGTCCTCACTCACACGCTTCATGGGAAACTTCCCAGGAGGTCACCCATCCCTAAATCGCTCCAAGTCGAGCACACTTAACTGTGGAGTTCTTAAGTGATAGGCTACCAAAAAGTATATGTATCTTGTTGGTATAGGTAGCACTTATTAATTCCTTTAAGCTATCCTCAACTGTACAGTCCCATACCCGCACAGCCTCTGGATCCCTCTCGTTCGGGTGTGTATTCGATTCATTCATGTACCCCTCTCGCTGGAAGCTTGCCAAGAGCCGCTCATTGTCCGTGCCTCATCTCTTTTGCACCGGCGATCACTCCCCGCCCTCGTCACCGCCCGGGATGTTACATGCCCACCAGCTTCCGCTTGGTTCGTCCTCGAACCACACCGTATTGGGAGAGAGGCCCTGCTCTGATACCACTTTGTAACGCCCGGCCACTTGCAGGATCTGTGACTATCCCCACAAACCAACACAAGACTTTTCAGCGTGCTTTGTCCTCACTCACACACTTCTTGGGAAACTTCCCAGGAGGTCATCCATCCCTAAATCGCTCCAAGTCAAGCACGCTTAACTGTGGAGTTCTTAAGTGATAGGCTACCGAAAAGTAGATGTATCTTGTTGGTATAGGTAGCACTTATTAATTCCTTTAAGCTATCCTCAACTGTATAGTCCCATACCCGCACAGCCTCTAGATCCCTCTCGTTCGGGTGTGTATTCGATTCATTCATGTACCCCTCCCGCTGGAAGCCTGCTAGGAGCCGCTCATTGTCCGTGCCTCATCTCTTTTGCACCGGCGATCACTCCCCGCCCTCGTCACCACTCGGGATGTTACAGTTAAGATGGTTTATGTACTAATATTCCTGATGAATCACTACAATTTATCCATGTTCAATGTAGTGTACCGACACATACCTGCTAAATATTTATTTGCATGTGAGAGGTCGGTGGACCACGAGCTCTTGATTTTGCCACCTTGTTATTAGAAAAATCTTTATAGAGATGAGTCTGCATCTGTACATTCATTCATTAATTTGACCGTCATCTGTGATAGGATATAAATTCTATGATATGCTTATTTCTATACACTTATCTACTAGATTAGGTCTCTCCATGTTTGTTTGGTTATCACATGAAACCTTAGCTATAAACTTACCTCCATATCTTTTTTTTTTTTTTTTTTCTGTGTATGTTTTCTTTTTTAGTTTTTTAAGATGACAGGTTCTCTAATATTGACCGGCGTTAAGATCCTTCTTTTAGTTTCAAGCCAACCAGTAGTGTTGGTTCTTTCTTTTGTTGTCAGTGTTGAGACTGCTTTGTTGGTGTTTTTATGACTCCTTGCGTGGAGACTATTATTGCTCTTCTGTTTTGGCTAGGCTATGGTACTGTGCATATGTAAACTTCAGTTTGGTAAAATGTTACGAAAATGCTATGTATGACTTCTGTTTGCATTTAAGGTTGGCACGTGTATTTTGGTAAAATGTTATATGACTTCTGTTCATATATATTGAGGTGTTACATTATTCAAACCAATTTTTTGAAAAAAAAAGAAAGAATTTAAGTGAAGCAATTAAATTTTCATGTATTTTAAATATCTTAAAATTTTAAATTCTCTATCCAAACACAACCTTAAAGTAATTATTACAAAAGTCAATAATTTTATCATACATAATAATATATATTTAGATGACAACATAATTTTTTTTTTACGTTATCAGTGCATTGTAACTAAATTCTAAGTAATGAGTTTGATTTTCATACATTGTCAGTATAATTTTTTTTACATTACCAATTATTTGAAAACCATCTTAAATATGATTTTTGAAGTAATTATTACAAAAGTTAACATTTGGTACAAGAAATCTTTCATTCTCAATTAAATGTCCCTTTTGAGAATCTCATTTTAAGGAATAAGATTGTTGAAAAATTTTATAAAATATATTTGATTATTACTTTACTTTCTTAAAAATAATGGCTATCTATCTATATATATATATATATATATATGTAAAGGAGACTTGAACAAATTTCAACCATGGTTCGAAGCTTGAATACAATAATAGTCGTTGGATCTAATCAAATTTAACAGACATAAATGTGTTTAATGAAGAATTTAATTGCTCCCATTAATACTATTTATTATTTTGTTATACAATTTTGATAATTTTTATGTTAACAATATATATTTCAAAACTAAAAGATGATATAAAAAAGTTAGATATATAAATACTGAAATAATAATATTTTTTCTTAAAACATAATAATAACATTAAATATTATAATATTATAAAAAGTTAGATATTTTAACACAATTTTTCTTGCCTAAACTAGAGGTATATAAGCCATTCAATTTTTTTCATTTAATATAGTTATATTAGTCTTCCAGACTTTGTATTAAATTAAAATTATAAAAAACTATTTTTAGTGAATGAGTTTTAAAACTAAAGTAAAAAATAAATTGAAAGGTCATTGTTTTCCCTTTAATGGATAATTAATTTTTTTGTAAAGTTCAATGTACCATTTCAAGTCTAATTAATCCTTTGATTTAGTTTTGTAAAATTGAAAAAAATGCTTGAATCATTATCATGCCTTTCTTTCTTATATATTCTTCCACTGAGGTTTACAGTCGACTAGCATGTGTATTTTTTCGTTCTTTATCCTTTCATTTCTTTATCTTTCTTTTCTTGGCTTTACACTTTCTTTCTCTCATTTTGCTCTTGCAGTTTGATAGAAAGAGAATTTTGCTTAATATTTCTTAATTAACTTACAACAATGAAACTTTTTGTCTAGATAAGAGAAAAAAGTTCTTACAGTGCATCATTCAATGAAATTAGTGAAGGATGAGAAGTGAGAATTGAGAACCAACATTAGGTGCATCATCTTACTCTTATTTTTTTATCATTTCTTTTGTTCTTTTTACGGGTATCATCTTAGTGTATTTCTTTTTTTTTTCTTTTTTCTCATTTTACTGTTATGTTATTTATGTTTTGATTATTATTATTCATGATTTTCATATATGTTCTTATATTTTTTCATTTACTATTATATTATAAATAATGTATATATTTTTAGTCTTTCTCATTTTGAGCAACAAAAAATTAATAATCTTATTTTTACTTTATATCTTCAACTTATAATATTTTTTTTGGTTTAACAGGACATAAAAGAAGTATATTATTGTTACAATTTTACCGCTTATTCATTAATTTATTTCTATTATATTTTTTATATAATTCACTTAACACAATTTAAAGAATTTTATGTAGTTAAATTATCTAATTAATTATTTTAATTTTTTCTACTTAATTCAATTGCCTAATTATATGTTTATACATGTTATTTATATAGTTTATTATATACTTTGATGTTTATTAGTTTTTCCAAATAAATTATGATATAAAAAATAATAAATTATTTTCATAATATAAATTAATTATAGACTAATATTTTTCTATCTATACAAGGTTTACTTTTAATAAAGAATTAAATTGATTACATTAATAATAACAATTGCACAATTTTGATAATTAAAAGTTAATAATAATAACAATAATCATAAATAGACTCCTTTCAAATTCATAAGGGTCAATTTTAACATTATAATTTTTTATTCTTATAAATTTAAACCTTAATAATAACAACAACAATAACAAATAGTAATAATAGTAGTAGGTTTACTTAGTTGTGTTTCATAATTTTTCCCTCACCTATATATAATATTTTGAAAATGACTATTAAATTGATGCAAAAGCATTACATTTATTTTTCAGGTAAATTATGTTAAATAGTACATGAAATTGATTAATTAAATAGTACCTAATTTACAACACTGGTTAAATTTAATGTATAATTAATATACAAATAATAATAATAATAACAATAATAATAATTAAATATAATAATGGAATTTTTAATAACAATCAATTATAAGACATTATGATTTTTTATTCTTATAAATTCATAACTTAAATAATAATAAATACCCATTATATATCATAAATACAAATAGTTATAAAGTATACAATAATAGTGTAGTTATTATTATGAATAGCATTGTTTTTCTGAATTTACTTAGAATGAGAAAAAAAAGTAATATATGAAAAATAGTATGTAATAATATTAAAAAAATTAGTAACACACATGAATAATAATTTTTATAGATAAATAATCCTTATAATATAAGATATAAAGTAAAAAACATATAATATTTCTTATGGATAAATAACTTTAAAAAGTAGTAAGTAATGAAATTAAAATTAAATAGTAACAACAACAATAATAATAACAACAACAACAACAACAGTAGCAACAACAATAATAGACAAATCTCATTACACTAACCGAGAGTGCTTAGTTCATGTTGTATTTAGGTTAACCAACTCAAAATTTTAACAATATCACATAATTAAAATTAAAAACTTAAATAATTAAAAAACCATTTAAAAATAATCAACAACTATATATATATTTAATAGAAATCATACTATTTCAACAAATTTAAAATAAATTTTAATTTTTACAATAAATATATTTAAAATTATTAATTATAAACACACAAAAATCAAGTACATGTTAACAGAATATTCACAATAACAAAAATAAACACTCAAATTTAAATACTTATATATTCATATTTTATTATGCTTACATTTATTTTGAATTTATGCATTTCATATAAGTATTGTAGCACTTTCATTACTTGAAGAAAGAATAAATCATAATACATTTCAATAGGTTTAATATTTTTGAACTCAATATCTACTTAATTAAAAATATAATTAATTATCTTCCTAAATTTTAATGTAACTATATTTAATTTACTATTAAATATTTTAATTTAAAATTAATAATTTTATTTATTTACGTATATTTTAAAAATAATAATAAACACAAATATTAAAAATATATAATTTAAACAAACTCGTGCAACACATGGGTTTAAAATCTAGTATTTTGTAAAAGTAGCTAAAAAGTTAGTTGAAAGCTAAAAAGCTAACTGATAATTGAAAGCTAGAGCTGTCAAATGGGTTGGCCTGGCAGGCTAGCCTGGCCTCGCCTAAATCTCTTACAGGCTATGTTTTTGTTGGTCTGGCTTGGCCTGTTGACCTGCTGGGCTAGGCCAAAAATTGGGTAGTTTATTTTCTTTAATTTAAATTTATATGAATTAAAAAAATAATAAATAATAATAATATTGGGCCTATTGCCTAACATTTTCCAAGCTCGACCTAGCTTGTTTGGCTAGTCGGACTAGGCCAAGTTGGTCCAATTCTTTTTTGGCCTCTATTTTACAAGCCCAATCCATCAAGCCAACCCATTGGGTCAGACCAATTTTGACAACTCTACTGAATGCTAGTAGTTGGAAGTTGAAAATTGTTAAGCTAACTTATTGATTATAAGTGTTTGGTAAAATTATTTGTTAAAGTAGCTGATGAATGTAAAATGACAAAAATGGACATATTTATATGATATTTTTATATAAATTTTAGTTTTATTGATAAAATATATTTTTAGGTAATTATAATTTTAGTTTTTTCAATTAATTTTAAACTAGTGTAATTTTTTTATCAGTAGAACAATTATTTTTAATTTCATTTTTTGGTTTCAATTATTATTATTTTTTCATATTATGAATTCTACTATTAATCTTATATTGTGTCTTGAAATATTCCCGACCATGTTTAAAATAAAATAAATATACACACATTTTTGTAAAAGTCATATTTTCGTTATGTTGATTAGTGTAATAGTTTTAAAGTATAATACTAAAATAATAAAATAAATAATGTAAATAGTGCTATGGTTAAAAATAAATAAGATCAGAAATGTGACACGCATTCACATTGAACATAACTCATATTTATTTAATTACTTAATTAGCAATTAAGTTTGAATTGATAAAAGTATAGTTAAATTTTTTTTATTTTAATAATAGAAAAAATTCTATAAAGATGAACGATAAGACTGTATATTTATATGTCGTAAACTTGTACATCGTAATTTGGTAGTATATAATAGTCATTAAAAGAATCAAAAGTATATCAACAGATAAATATTGCCTAACCCAATATATACATTAAAAAGGTCTTAAACAGAGCGGTGTTAATCTATCCTATCCTTCAAGGAACATATTATAAACTAAGTTTACAAATCTGGAGGAGTATCCTTTGACTTGTTTTCAGCATCATTGGGTATTACCGTCATCTTTAATAATCGCAATCAATCATACAAAAAAATAATAATAGAGTGAGGTGATTTGTTCTAAAATCATTTTCACATGTATGGTAGGAAATGTACCATAAAATACACATAAACACAATTGGCAATATAGGAGAACTTAAAGTTTATTCTATGTTCTACTATTATTGACTCGGTATGGATCCATACTTTCCATTAGTGAGTAATAGTTCTCAACAAAATCGAAAAATGACTGGAAGTACATAAACATCATCAACATCATCATATAGTACAGTTCTCATCATCATTGAGGAAAATAACAGTTAGGATATCCACTTATAAAGGTATACTCTCAAACATCCTGTAATGCTAAGTAGTTATCAAGGTTATCGAGCTTGGTCAGGCGAATATCCTAGCTCGAGGGTGTTACCCTAGCCAATGGGACCTTCGCCACTTGATGCCTACCTCTAAGACCTCATCGGTACCTGCCTTTTATTCCTTAGTGTACCAAACTGTAGCTTTCCTAGTAGGGTGCCCTGCCACAATATGTTACTCACTTTACATTACTCACTAATTTATCACTTCCTAAATTCTCAAACAAAGGTTTCCTTGGTCTTATATAATTTGAGCACCAGTACTGTCAACTTTTCTATCTTATATTGCAGAAATTGTACAATACCAAAATTTTAACGGAGTAACAATCACAAAATTTGAGTAGAATAATAACTTAGTAATTACTAAATTTTTAGCAAAATAATGACATAGTAATTATAATTTAATTACTAGAATTTTGGTAGAATAACGACTAAATAAATACATTTTAATTTTCTAAATTTGAGTAGAATAACAATTTAGCGAGTATAATTTAATAATTTAAATTTAAGCAGAGTAACAACTTAGTAATTATAATTTAATAATTTAAATTTGAGTAGAGTAATAATTTAGCAATTTAACAATTTAAATTTGGACAGTGTAACAACTTAGCAAAAATTAAAGTTTAACATCAAACAATATAACATTGATAATAACAATAATAAAACTTATGTTTAAACGGGTTTAGGAGAAAACCCTTCCCACCAACATGCAAAGTGATAGTAATTTAGAACTAACCCTACTCCCCTCATTACCTCTAAGGTGGTTGATGAAGAGGATGAAATTGTTGGTGCAAAGCTCCTTGGAAGAGAACTTCACTAGTTTTTGAAAACTAGTAAAATTTTAGCATAAAAACAAAGTAAAAGAATTTTTTTCTAGAGAGAGAAGCTCTCTAAGAATTAGGTTAGCTTGAGAAAGGAAGAGCTTGAGAAAATATGATCTCCAAAGGCCCTATTAATAGAGGAGGAGAAGGGGTTAGCTGTCCCTAAATGAAATCATCCATTATGCCATATATTTGATTTTTTATTTAATTTAAATTCAATTTAGATGGACACATACCCAAGATAGGAGATGAATCACCTCCCCCCTAGACTTGGATGTGTCCCCTTAGCTGTCCCAAATTATCAGTGTAAATTTTATTTGTAGTTAAATTAACCACTAACCAGTATCGATAAAATTGCCTAAACTTGAAAAAAATTGACTTTTACTATCAAAAAAATGTAATTAAATGCCAAACTAGACAAATACATTATTTTTCATCAAAAATAATTTTTGAAAATGAATTTTAATTTTTTATTAATTTATCTAGACTTATATATATATATATATATATATTTGTATTTTTAGGTTAGAAAATTTATAATAAATCCATTTTAATTCAGTAAATACCAAAATATTTATGAAAATTATAAAATTAAATATTTTATCTACAAATAAACTAAAATTACCATTTTCACCCTTTATGGATATTAAACCAATATTAGTTAGGCTTAACAAATACTTAAGGGTATTTTGGTCATTTTATATAAAAATTTCAAAAAAATTTCAAAAAATTCTCAAAATTATATTTTAATATATATGACATGATTAAAAGCTCAAATTTGATGTTTTAATGTCAATTGAATCATTTCTCATGTCAACTCGTAATGTTAAGAAATATAGACAAAATCGTCAGTTTTTAATTTTTCTAGGTTACGGCTTGAAAAAATGATTAAAAAATCATGATTAGACAGCTCTTGAAATTCTAAGTGCAATGGTGGAAATCGAAATTTTGAAGTTTCTTCTCATTTTTCAGAATTAAATCATAAAATATTAAAAAAATAGTTAAAAAAAATAGAGTTATTATATTTTTCACTATTTTTCTTTCAAAATAAATTTTTTATAATGAAATATATTTAGTATAAAATTTTTATAATGAAATATACTTAGTCTAAATTTTTAAAAATATTTTGAAGTCAAAAAGTCTTAGTTAACTAAGGGTATTTTTGTTATTTCACAAAATTATTTTAATAAATTTCTGAAAATTTTCTAAAATTATTATTATTTATTCTAAGTATATTGATAACCTAAAAACAATTGGTATTCTAACTATTTTTATTTATTAATTATGTTATCTAACTTTTTAGGGACAAAACTGTTATGTTACCAATTTTTGGGTTCTATTTCCCAATAGTTATTAAAAATTTAAACTAAGTACTACTCATTAATTCAAACGTAACCATAGGGATCAATTTTTTTTTGAGATTTCTATCCGGTTTTCCCAAAATAAATACAAAATAATTTGATAGGTAAAAATGGGGGTGTTACAAAAAGAAGGGATATCCTATGTAAAAAAGGTAATGAGAAAATTTAATAAATATTTTAAGGGTAAAAAGGGAAGAAAATATAAAAACCTAAAAGTTAGAAGCTAGCATTTTAAAAAACACTACTTGAAGTAGTGTCTTAAAAAAGGTTACAAACTACTAAAAAAAAGTTTGTTTATCAAACAATATTAATAAGGTCAAACAAGCTTTTTAGCTAGTAAAAAAAGCTTGAAATTAGCTGAAAATGCTTGTTAAATATAAGCAATATATTTGTAGTCAATTATTAGGGGAAAGTTAATTTAATAATGTCAAAGTCAATTACTACGAAAGTTTTACCCCCATTTGTGAAGGTAAAATATATATATATATTTTCACTTATTTGCAAATTAACATTATATAAAAATCTTTTATGTTTGAAAAATATTTTTATTCTCTTTTTTTTAGGTCAAAATATTTTCATCATTAAACACTTTTAAGAAAAAAAGAATAAGAAGGAAAATGAATTAAGCTTCTCTTATAAGTTAAAATAAGCTTATGCATAAGTTAAAATTAACTTTTAGATAAACTAGATGAGAGTTTTTACAAGTTAACTTATGCATAAGCTAATTTAAACTTATAAGAGAAATTTAATTCATTTTTTATTTTTATTTCATATAAGTATTTATTAAAAAATTTATCTAAATAAAATAAATAAAAAATAATTCTATCTGATCGGACACCAAATATGCACTCCTCTTATTGTTATGGAATATTTAATACATCTATTAAATATCTACACTACTTAAAAAAGTATATATTGAAATATTTTTAAAATTTTTGATTTAATAAATGCTTGTTATAAATATATATTATACTTTTTTCCCCCTTTACTAATGCATTTATCATTTACCCTATACTATTAAAAGGGTTTGCCTACTTTTATTTCTAATTTTCGTTAAAAAAATTATTATATAACTATAACTTACTTTAAATAATGATTATTATCATCATTATTGTTACTAGGGAAAAGAGACATTTAAAAAAAAATAATAAAAGAAAGAATAGAGTAGGTAGTTTAGAGAGTAGTTAAAAAATAAAGTAGTAGATAATTTAAAGAGTAAGTAAAGGTATAGTAGTTCAATGAAAATGGAAGACAAAAAATGATATCCTCTTTATTATAGTTATAGATTATAGATGAAAAAACAAAGAAATTTAATTAAAATTACGTCCAACTTAATTAAAAAAATCCAAAGATATGTCAAATTTTAATTATAAAATACTAGGAAAAAGACATTTAAAAAATAATAAAAGAGAAAGTGCAGTAGGTAATTTAAAGAATAGTTAAAAGATAAAGTAGTAGATAATTTAGAAAGTAATTAAAGGGCACAATAGTTAAATAAAAAGTGAAGACCAAAAGAGGGTATCATTTTTATTATAGTTATAGATTATTATTCAATATTATAAAAAACACTAGGTAACAAATACATATGTTAATTAACTAGTATTTTAGCATGTGCAATGCACAAGATAAATGTTTATTTTATCTAACTAAAAATCATAATAAATAAATATTTTTGAATGTATAAATCATATTATGATTAAAATTTGTAATAAATAAATATTTTTGAACATATAAATTATATTTTAGATTTATGATAAATAATTTGTATTGTAATACAAGGTTATTTTAACTATTGACAATTTCTTTTAAAAAAATATTAAAATTCAATTTAGAAATAAAGGTGAAAAGAATAAATTGAAAGAGATAAGAGATTAAGAAAAATATCTAAAAACACTATCGTTGAAGAAAATCTCTTAAAAATATTCTCATTGAATAATAATTCCTAAAAATGTTCTCATTTAATATAACTATTTTAATTTATATTGAGAATATGCAAGTATATATAAGTGGCCTTTGGTCCCTTTTTATCTTAAAAATAAAGTTAAAAATAATGTCTTTAAAAATAAAAATAAAATTATTTGATAATTTTGTTACTTTTAAGATTAAAATCTACTTTTTATCTCCACCAACTTTTTTCCTTAAGAATTTGTCTTTCAAGCTTGTAGGTTGCCAAAGCCCAGAATATTATAAATATATAGGGAAGATGATGCCCATATAGGGGTAAGGTTCTTAAGGCTCTTGATGGGTTTGAGAGTGAGGAGGTTTCCTAATTCTGTGGAATTGCAGTCTCTCTACGTTGATAATTGTAAATTATATATTGATACTTGGAGTTGCAGTGCCCTTTGAGGATCATATTGTTAATCAATAATCATGAAGGTGATATGAGCCAACGGTTACTTGTGCTTGATGGGATAGTGAACTGGTGGCAATTATGCGGTGTTGAAGTGTTGTAGATTTTATTTATTTATTTATGAATAAATCAAAATAATATAATTTTTTTATATTTTTATTCAATTATAATTTATTATCTAATAATTACCTTGAAAATCACATAAAATTAATTTATAATTAATTGACAATGTAAAAATTTTTACACTGACAATACATATATATTAAACTTTATTTTTTATTTGACTTAATTGCATTTTTAATTTGTTCCCCAAGTATTGTAATTGTTCGATTTTAGTTCTCCAAGTTCTAATTGAGTGAATTTAGTCCTCTAAGTATCATAATTGTGAGATTTTGGTTCATCCGTTATTTTTTGTTAAAAATTTAACAGATTTTGGTGACGTGACATTGGTAGGTGACATGGTAGATGATGTGATGCTGACGAATGACATGGACAGTTGACATGATAGTCCAATGCATATGCTTATGTGCCATTGACATGCTAACATGGTAGGTAACTAGCATGCTAATGTTGAATGCGAAATTTGGAGAAAAAAGTTACAAAATATTGGTGGTAGGGTTTAAACCCCCACCCCTAAACCCTAATAAAAATCCTATTATCATTAGCCAAAGTGTTGGTTTAAGAAATAAATCAAAATTATATTACATATAACTTATATTTGACACCAAAATTGCCATATATTTATTACTACTAAATAAATTATTTATACTATATATAACTTAATTTATATTATATATATTAATTTATTAATATATATTAATAATATTTAAAATATTAATAAATTAAAGATTAAATACTAATAAATTTAAATTAAGTCTTATTAAACACCAATAAATTAATAAATACAATAATATAAATATTAAATATTAATACATATAAATTAATAAATATATACTAATAATATTAAAATTAATATTAATAATATAATATTAAGAATATAAATTAATAAAACTTATATTAATTTATACGTTAATATTATTAATAACTTATACTTTTATTAATTTGTATGTATTAATATTTAACATTATTTTATTAAATTAATGAAAGTATAAGTTATTATAGTATCAATTAATATTTTTAGTATAAATTATTAAAGTATCAATATAAATTAATTTATATTTATTAATATTAAATAATTAATTTTAATTTTAATATTATTATATATTTATTAATGTATTAGTATATAATAAGTTTTAATTTATAATTTATTAGTGTTTATTATTTAATTTATTAATATTTCATATTATTAATGCATAATAATAAATTAATATTAATAAATATAAATTAAGTTATATATGGTATAAATAATTTATCTAGTAATAATAAATATTAATGCAATTTTGGTCTTACATTTAATTTATAGTATAATTTTCATTTGTATGTCAAATCAATACTTTGGCTTAGTGGTAATGATAGTGCTGTTGGGGGGGGGGGGGGGGGGGGGGGGTGTTTAAATCTCACTATTAACATTTTGTAAATTTCTTTTTTAATTTTTGTATGCCACATCAGCATGACATGTTAGCATGTTAATGATACGTCAGCATATATCCGTTAATGCCACATCATCTGCCTCGTCACCTATCAACGCCACGTCAACAAAATTTGTTAAATGTTTAATAGAAAAATGACAGAAGGATCAAAGTCATACAATTGTCATACTTGGAGGACCAAATTTGCTCAATTAAAACTTGGGAGATGAAAATCGCACAATTACGATATTTGAGAGATCAAAAATACAATTAAGTCTTTTTTATTTTAGGTCTTGCTAAGAAATCAATCAGTAAAAAGTTTTTATTGAAAATGTTGCATTGGAAATCATAGGGAGTACACTGCTACACTTTTTAATAAACGCTTTCTATTTTTGATGCCTTAACTGGTTAGCATTTTCCTTTTATTTTTAGCTCTTAAGGTTCGAAGAAGGCCATGTTAGTACGTAAAAAGAAAGACAACGAAGATTAATGTTCTTTTTTTCTCTTTTTCTGTTTTGAAAGACTTTTGCACTTTCATATCGTTGGATATATTTTTTGATTTAATTTATTTTGATTTTTTTTTCATTTTTATAGTTTTTTAAGAGAAGTTTGAAAAATAAATAATTATTTCTCTGAAAATAATCAATTAATAAATATGAGTTTAATGTGCAATCTTATTAAAACACGTGTTTTCAAAATATTGGATCAGAATTCTTTAACTAACCTATTTGAAAGAATTTTTCTTATTATAAAAAATTCATTTTATTTTTTTTAGAATTTTTTAGAATTATTTTTAGCTCGACTTATGGTTTCTTAAAAATAAACACTAAACAAAGTTAGATCAGATTCCATCATAATGCTTTCATCTTAAATCATACTTTTTACAAATTACTCAAAGTTCCCCTTCAATGACTACAAATATTGGTTATTATAATTTTTTTGATCACTTCATGTTCTCTTTAATAACTACTAGACTAATCCTAATTAGATGACATAAAATTTGTTTGGAAATCATCTTTATTTATATTTATGAAGTACATGGTTTTTAAGTTTTGATATATTTTTAATCATAGATTTTTGCAATTCCACGTCTTAAGACGTGCAAGATCATCATGAAACCCAAAAGTTGAAAAAAAACTAAAGAAGTCTTTGCAACACGACACTAGTGAATTGTTTCACCGGCCATTATTAGCCGCACGGATTTATTAAGATACTATCATACAATTATTTGTTTTATACTGTACTAATATTTAGGAATTACGGCTTACGTCCATCTCCTTTGTCCTCTTCATTTAGAATTTCTTTACTTTTTGTATTAAGAATAACAACTCTCTCCATGTTTAAACGGTAACAAGATATAGACAAATTAATTCATTAATATAAGAGAATTGATCCAAAAAGAATCTTAGAGTGATCATATTGGCACCCGCTATATATTACCATTATAGGGTTTGGGGCTCAATGAACTTAACTATGATTAGAATACAAGCTCATGAACATTCAAAATAATTTCTTGTACCTTACCATGAGATTTCTGGCAGCACACAGCGTATATGCCAATTTCCTTTGTTTTCTTTTGACCCTTAATATATGAAGTAGCTACGACCCCGGAAAACAAGGGAAACCAATACACTCTGTATTCCCCACTGCCCCATGCTCTAGTTAGGGTTTTTATGTACTGTTAGGCTATTACATTTATGTGCACTGCTTAGTATAAAGATGCTTATTATATATACACTTGAATGGATAAAAATAAACTTGTGCGCCAAAACAAAGCACCGATTTTTAAAAACAAAGCTAATAAAATAATAGATGCATGTTCCCTGTGTAGTTCACTACAGAGTGCATACGCCTAGGTTTGTCTTTGATTGCTTTTGAGTCCAGCTTAATTCTTATCTTAATGGGTTCACCTTGTCCTATCAAGATATGCCACATAACTCAATTAAAAAACTTTAATAGACAAGAGTTATCATATCCACCATCATTAATCATAATGCAATTCAAATAAAAAATTATTTTGGAAAATGGAAACTATTTTTGTATACGTAATTGTTAATCAATACTACCATGTTGTACACGTAGCGGCGCATTAACGTAAACTTCGAATCTTTTTTCAAGTGATTCTTTGCTACTCGGACTGCCTAGTTGCAGGGTCAAATTATTTTTTCCCCTAAATTATTTATTGTCTTTGATCGTTGTTATTTAAATTGGCCTCGCCCCAAAAAGGGTAAAAGAAGGCGATATGTGTATTCTTTAGTTTGATTATATATGAGATGTTATTATGATATACGTAAAATGTGAAGATCTTGGTTTACACTAAACGTTACAAAAGGGACACGCACATTATCAGAACAATTTTTCACGAATAACTATACCATTTTGCTAGCTAGCTAAGACCAATCCACACATCATTGAGTCAATGATATACTTTTACCTTAAGAAATGCAAAAGGGCGCTTCAATTACCTTTACATGCATGCCTTTCTAGTGGAGAATATGGTCTCATCTTACATTTATGTTCCAATTATTTTTGAAACATTTTTCAACTATTTTCGAACATTAACTTAGATTCAATTTTTGGCAGTATAATTACCAAATGAAAAATATCAACATTCACCCCATTTTGGGTGGATTCGGGTGAAGAGAAGAAAGAGATAAGAAGAAAAAGAAAAAATAAAGATAAAAAACGATATATGTGATAAGTGATATGATAAAAAGAGGAAGAAAAAGATAAAAAAAAATGATGTGAAAATAAGATGGAAGAAAGAGTAAATGTATGATTATAATTAGAAATTACTAAAGTCTAAATAGCAATTAGTCAAATTAGTATAATTTGTAGAAGAAGATTAGCCATGACATCAACTTTTCTATTCACAATTTAGTAATTAAATGAGTAGTTAATATGCTGAAATTGTGCATACCCAAGCCTAATAGTGTCTCATAATTAATATAAGTTATAGGAAAACAAAATAAACAAAATATTCCTAAGAATTAATAAACAAAAATCTTACTTATATATAGGAAACCAAAAATCTCAATTCTCTAAATGTACTTGTTCCGTGTATATGGAATTGATGTTTTACCATCATTTTGAATATGTTTTTATGAATTAAACTTGAAAAATGAAGTTTTTTCCCCGAATAAAAGTGCTAGAATAGAGAGTTACCTTAATATAACCAAACATGAAAAAAAAATATTTATGCACAATAGAGTTTGGAATATAATGAATTAATGACCTTTTTTATGTACCAAACTTTACCCCGCCCTCCCAAAAAGAAAAACTAACATTATGTTGAAGATTAAGATAAAAGTATGAACCCATGCAACATAGGATGTATTAATTGTTATCTTCTTTTTATACCCTTAATTTATTGTAAAGTTTATTAATGAAATATTCACTTATTCTCCATGTAAGTGAATGCATTTATTGACATATTAACAATATAAATTACACTCATTGGTAGAGAAAATTATTTCTTGAATTATAAGTAGTATCATTAAATATAACCACTACTTAAACTATTTAATTTTATGGGTATTTCTAGAATAAAATTTAAATTTTTAACAATGTTAATTAAAATTAACTTACTTAGTTACTTTTATTGGTTTTGATGAATTAGTTATTTGTTACTTATATAAAGGATGAGAGGTCATATTTTACATTGAATAAAAGTGGGACTGGAACTCTAGGAGAAGTGTGTTAGAGAAATGCTAACAACACACTCTCTGATACACTCTTTTAGACACACTTTTTTTTATTGGTTAAAATTTCTTGAAAATTTCAAAAAACTGTGGGCCCCACCTCTTATTTAATGACTCTCTCTCATACTTTGTAATTTTTAATAAATTTTAATCAATATTAGAGTGTGTGTTAAGAAGAGTGTGTTAGAGAATGTGTTTTTAACACTCTTCATTTTACATTGAAGAGGTAGGACTGAAACATGGCTCGATTAACTGAAGCTGTAAATAAAATGGAATTTAGAATTTGTTTCAAACTATACTATATGAAATAAAACAGTTTTTGATGATGGACGCTTGACTGATATGTAGAGTGACGAAGGCCATGGATGATTAAATATCTAGTTGAATCTATCTAAAAAAAAATAAAAAATCTAGTTGAAGTACTATATGTTCATTTATATCTATATATAGCTACTAATTAAAATAATTAATTTATATAAAGTTCAACTTTAATTTGTGTTGTCAACAATTTTCTTGTTAAGTAATTAATTTTTTAAGTGATTGGTCTGAATGGTAATGGGTTCAGGTTTCTTAAACAAGTGGTTAAGAGTTTGAATTGTGTATAGAGAAAATTTGGCTGGAAGAGAACAATTCACCTTTGAATGCCTTCAGATTCTTAAAAGGAGATTAGTTAAGATACTCCTTAATTACAATCATATACATTAGTCTTGCTATTTATTATAATGATTAAAAATTCAATAAATAATAAAATTGTATTAAAGTTACAATAGAAGCATGTTTGTAAAATTAAATGATTTTTCAATAAAAACTTTTTATTCCTTATTTCTTAACTATTGCTTTAAAGAGAGTAGTTAATAAAATCGATATTATACAAGTTCTCACCAACTTAATTAAAATAGAACCTTATTTTTATAATAAAAAAAACCAAAAATGTCAAATAAACTAACAATTATTAATTTTTGGTAAAATTATATTTTTATCCTATAACATCAATTTATATTTCAATTCGATCTTCTAACTTTTTTCCATTCAATTTAGTTTTTTAAGTTATTTTTTGTACTAACATATTTCTTTAATTTTATCTTGGCTACAATATAATTCTAGTCCCTCATCTGAATTTTTGATTTCAATTTGGTCTTCTAAATTCAAAAAGTTTTACTTTGGTTTTTTAAAGTGTCTTTATTAGACCAAATCGGTCCTTCCATCTAGTCAACTTAGTGACATGTGACAAATTGTGAGAGATGCTATGTCAAATGAACATTTGCCATGTCAGCCAAAATTAACACTATTAGTGTAAAAAACTGATCGAAAGACCATTTTGGTATAACAAAAACACCATAAAAGAGCAAAGTAAAACTTTTTAAACTTAGGAGACTAAATTAAAACCTAAAATTCAGATGAGGGATCAAAATTATATTTTAGCCTTTAATCTTTTAAGGTTTTTTTTTTCGTGCTAACCTTTTTTTCTACCTTTTCTCTCTCTCCCAATTTAACGAAAATTTCTTAGATAGCAACCTTTTGGTTTGAATTAGGATTATTCAAACTTCTAAAGTTCTATAGCTACCTTTAAAGAGTAATGATATATGAACAATTATACTATAGGTGGCAAAACAGACTTGGCTTGTCGAGCCAGCCAGTTTAACCCACTATTTTAGGTGAGCCGGGACAACATTATCAACTCGTCAGCCTATTTTAGCTCACCAAAAAACAGGTCGGGGGGGGGGGGGGGGAGCAATTCGTCGGGCCAATACTTTTTTTAATTAGATAAAAAATAATAACCCATGTTCAAATGTAATATTTCATTTAGAGATTTTTTGAGAGAACCAATTAGGCGTGCAATTGAATAATAACAACATGTAGTGGGATACACATGTGCAGGGTTTAGAGCTAAGGGTTTGTGAGAAGATCTTAGAATAAGGAAAAAAAAGGTATTAACATAAATATATTTAATTAGTAGTCTTATCTAATTAAAATAAAAATAGATATATTTAGTATTCTTATCTAATTAAAATTAGAATTTCACAAGTGACTCATAATAAAAATTAATGTCAATTATTGAAATAAGATTCTCATAATTAAAAACATATTTGTTTATTTGATGCTTATAGGAATTTCATTAGCAATATTCTCATAATTTTTTTTAATTTTCCTATTTTAAATTTTTGGTTGGGTAGACCTCGCAACCCACCCTAAAATGGGATGGGTTTCATTTTTCAGCCCATATTTTGAAAATGAGTTAGTTTGGTCCTGCCTGTTTTTGGCGGGCTAATGGTAGGACAGGCCAAAAGGAGTTGGGCTAGCTTGTTTTGCCATCCCTAACTAACACAATATGTATATGTGTGTGTGTGTGTGTGTGTGTGTTGACATTCTTTATTTCTTTCTATCATTATCTTCTTGTTACATTATATTATCTATCATATATACATTTCTCTTTCTTTTATTTCTCTAGGTATAAATTAGCATAAGTATCCATAGATCATTTTTCACTTGGAAATTGCCCATGTTTGAACACCATATCCCTACTTTTTATTCTCTTTTTATCCTTAAAATATTTGTTATTATTTTTTACATAAGGTAGAATTTTATCAATTCTTTTTGTTTTTGTTTTTATTTTTTTGGATATTTTTTTATATTATATTGTTTATTTTAACCGTTACACTGTTTATATTATTTATTTTATTATTTTAACAAGATAGTGAAAATGGATTAGTATTTAAAAGTATGCAATGATATTACCATACTAATCAACATAATAAAAGTATGACATCCACTTAAATGTATGTTATTTTATTTTATTTTATTTTAAACATGATTAGAAATATTTTAAGATATAATATAAGATTAACAGTATAATTAATATGAAAAAAAAATTAAATAATTGAAACTAAAAAATGTAATTAAAATAATGGATTTTTAAATAAAAAAGTATAAGAGTTTAAAATTAATTAAAAATCTAAAATTATAATTACCCAAAAAAATATTTTTATCCAGAAATAAAATAAAATTTTATATAAAAATATTATATAAACATGTTCATTTTTTTCATTTTACATTTATTAGCTACTTTAATAAATTAAATGAATAATTAAAAATTAAATTAATTAATTTAATTGAAAATTTTAATTTAATTTTAAATTTAATTAAAAATTAAATTTAAATAATTAATTTTGTTTTAAAATTTAAATTCAATAAAAAATTAAAATTTAATTAAATTAGTCAATTTATTTTTTAATTACAATTTAAAATTATTTAAAATTTTTAATTAATTTTAAACTTAAGTTTTACCAAACACTTATAATGATGGTGGCAATGGTGGCGGCGGCGACAACGACAGAGGTGATGGTGATGCTGGTAGTAGTGATGGCAGAAAGGGTCATTGCAAATATAATGAGAGTGTATTTGTTTTTAAACTGTAAACCAAATTCACAAATCTTTTTTTCTTGATTTTGAAAATAATGTAATAGTGTTTTGAAATTTAATTAAAAATTATTTTAACTCTATTTTAACCAAATACTTTTTTTTAAAAAAAATTGTATTTGAAAATCAAAAACTAAAAATTTGCAACCCTAAACGAGGCCTTAGTTAACGGCTTCCGAGTAACAATTTTTAACTTTTAGTTGGTTTTTCATTTTTCAACTAATTTATCAACCCTTTTATCAAATATTTTGTGAGCACTTTTCCAATAAAAATTCTAATATTTCCACTACATTGTGAAGAATTAGCACTTCCACTAACTCAACCGCATTAGTTGTCTAAGAATATCATGTTACCATTCCAAAAGGTTCCCAATTCTAAAATTTTGTGACATTTATGAGAGATAAGCCTCGTGCAGGTGAAATGTAAGAAAACAGTCAAAACCTAAAGCTTAATAAAAACCCTAATCGTTACCTGTGCCCTAATTTATTCCAAAACCTTCTCTCTGTCATGTGACACACAATTTTCTTTTGCTCCACTCCCAAAACAAACCCACCTCCTCCTCCTCGGTAACCAAATCCCTCTAACCTTTCTTAATTCAATCTTCAAAACCGTAATCACACAGTTAAAAAGTATAGACAAACAAAGTAAAACTTACAAAATTTACACTACCAATTTTGCCCCTCCTCCGTAGGAATTCCTCTATAACTACGCAACCTTACACTCCATGTCCCTTTCAAATAACAAGTACTACTTGCTTAAAACCAAGGCCACGTTTAATGATGCTTAGTTTATGCAAAGAAAAAGACATTGAAATTGTTTTGCTTACTCTAACCTTTTAACCTTTCACAATCTCCCAAGCTGCCTCACTCCTTATATTATCATCAAAGTGCTCTTTGTGTTCCCAAGAAGGCAATCTTACTGTGTGTGCCATGCCAACTCCATGGACACATTTACACATAAACACAGCTCTGAATCTCTTGCATTGTCCCAATCCAAGCCCTTACCAGCAGGATTGATTTAGTGGGAACTTATCCACAATGCCTAATTTTGTCACATTGATGCAAGTACTGTTTTGTATTTCATTGGACCTTGATAAATTCATGCAGGTCTACAAAGGGTATTTTGTCTTTTTAGACATTCATTTATGAGGACTGATATTTACACCAACGTTGCTCTCTCATAGTCACAGTCACAGGCCTCACAAATTTTCACTAAATCACTTTTTTTCTCTCTATAATTTTTTTAATGGCCCTCCCTGTGAGTACTGAAAAAATGTTTTGTAATAAACATTTTGTTTGATTAATTCATTTTAAAATTAATAATACATGTATTGTACCTTAGAAAAGAATTCTCTTCCTTCTCGGCTCAAACTCTCATTATCATTAATGAAGACAGATTCAATTTTAAGTCATGTGAATATAGATATGAATTTAATTGAAATACTTTATCATTCTAGTTTAATTGAAATACTTTATCATTCTAGTTTAATTATGGATTGTCATATAATTAAAATTATTTATTTTTATAATAATTATTTTAAAGTCATTGATTTGTAACTAATTGACCATTTGAGAGTATATCAAAATTAAGCTTAATACATATTTAACATGCAATTTTATCAATTAAATTAAGTCAAATTTAGAGGTTATGTGGCTTACAGAATTCATCAATGGCGTGGGAATTTTGGTCTGTTTAATAAGTCAGTCACTACAGCAGGTACAAGAACAAACATGGAAGTCCCACTCGTCCCTAAATAGTAAGATAATGAAAGGGTAAGGGAGAGTGTCAGTGAGTGATGGGAGAACAATTGATTTCTGTAAACTGTCAACATTGTCCCAATTCATAAACTCCCTATACAACTTACAAACTAAATAATGGAGGTCAATTTGGTACATGTACACAACAACGAATACAGCCAAATCAACGTAATAAAAAACTAGACTAACTATTTAAATGTAAAGGAGATGCTGGGAGGGGAAGTTTTCAAAGTGCATTGAACTCAAAAAAGCTCAGCCACCGCACTACCACCGTTGAGCTAAACTCCTTTGTTATTATTACCTGTAAGTATTCACGCGAATCGTGGAAGCCAATAATGCTGCACGCACTACAAGGGCCAGAACTTAGATGGCTATGCCACCATTAGCATAACACCAGAAGTACTGGAGCAGCTTACAACAGCTAGTAAGCATCATCAGAAGCCTGGCTTTGGTTCTACCATTTCAGAGAGACTAGAGCTACTTTTTTTTGGTAAGACAGAGAAGTAGGTAGCACTCTCCATAATACATGATACAGTCTCTTTTGTTTCACATGCTAGTATTTAAAACGTTGGTGTGAAACTTAAGCAATAGAGACCCTCTTTCACATGCACTTGGTCTCCTAGAGTGGACTTTTATCAGCTTCAGCTTCACCAATCACCACCATCTCCAAAACCAAGTCATTTTCGGTTTCACAATCCAAATGGAAAACATTGCTCCCTATAGTGTTACCACTTTGTTATTTTCCTTGCTATTCTTCTGCCTCACCCTGACAAAGATAGGAGTCACTTGCCTCTCACCTGATGGACAAGCCCTTCTTTCTCTTCTGTCTGCAGCAGGTCCTGCTGCAAAATCGTCACCTTCTGTTCTCTCCTCATGGAACCCATCAAGCTCAACACCTTGTTCATGGAAAGGCATCACTTGCTCCCCACAAGGTAGAGTCATTTCTCTCTCTATTCCAGATACTTTTCTCAACCTCTCCTCTTTACCTCCTCAGCTCTCCTCTTTATCAATGATGCAACTTCTCAATCTCTCTTCCACCAATGTATCTGGCTCCATCCCACCCTCTTTTGGCCAACTCTCCCATCTTCTGCTGCTTGACCTCTCCTCAAACTCTCTCACCGGTTCCATACCTGCTGAACTTGGAAGGCTCTCCTCACTTCAGTTCCTTTTCTTGAACTTCAACAAATTGACAGGAAGCATTCCTCAACATCTTGCTAATCTTACTTCACTTGAAGTTCTCTGCCTCCAAGACAATCTTCTTAATGGCTCAATCCCATCACAGTTAGGCTCTTTGACATCTCTGCAGCAGTTTCGGATAGGGGGCAATCCATATCTCACCGGACAAATCCCATCACAGTTAGGCCTACTCACCAACCTCACCACTTTGGGTGCAGCTGCCACTGGACTTTCTGGAGCCATTCCCTCTACATTTGGTAACTTGATCAATCTGCAAACTCTAGCACTTTATGATACTGAAATCTCTGGTTCGATACCACCAGAAATTGGGTTGTGTTCTGAGCTGAGAAATCTGTACCTACACATGAATAAGCTCAGTGGCTCTATCCCTCCTCAATTGAGCAAGTTGCAAAAACTTACTAGCTTGCTACTTTGGGGCAATGCCTTAACTGGTCCAATCCCAGCAGAGCTTTCCAACTGTTCATCACTTGTTATATTTGATGTCTCTTCTAATGATCTTTCTGGTGAAATACCTGGGGACTTTGGGAAGCTGGTGGTTCTGGAACAGCTTCATCTATCAGACAATTCACTCACAGGTAAAATACCATGGCAGTTGAGCAACTGCACGAGCCTTTCCACAGTTCAGTTTGACAAGAATCAGTTATCAGGTACTATTCCATGGGAGTTAGGCAAATTGAAGGTTCTGCAGAGTTTTTTCTTGTGGGGTAATTTAGTGTCTGGAACCATACCATCCTCTTTTGGAAACTGCACAGAACTCTATGCACTTGACCTTTCAAGGAACAAGCTGTCAGGTTCTATCCCAGAAGAGATTTTCAGCTTGAAGAAGCTTAGTAAGCTTCTGCTTCTGGGAAATTCATTAATAGGAAGGCTGCCATCAGGTGTTGCAAATTGCCATTCTTTGGTGAGGCTGAGGGTTGGAGAGAACCAGCTTTCAGGACAGATTCCTAAAGAGATAGGCCAATTGCAGAATCTGGTGTTCCTTGACCTGTACATGAATCATTTCTCTGGAAGCATACCGGTGGAGATTGCCAATATCACAGTTCTTGAGCTGTTAGATGTGCACAACAATTACCTCACTGGGGAAATTCCATCTGTGATTGGGGAGCTTGAAAATTTGGAGCAGCTTGATCTCAGTAGAAACAGTTTGACAGGTGAAATTCCTTGGAGCTTTGGAAATGTCAGCTATTTGGACAAGCTCATCCTCAATAATAACTTACTGACAGGATCAGTCCCAAAATCCATTAGAAATTTGCAGAAGCTAACTCTACTGGATTTGAGTTACAACAGCCTCTCTGGTGGCATTCCCCCTGAGATTGGTCATGTTACAAGCTTAACCATCAGTTTGGACTTAAGCTCGAACGCATTTACAGGAGAAATCCCAGACTCAGTGTCTGCTTTGACACAGTTGCAATCACTTGATCTTTCTCATAATATGCTTTACGGAGGAATTAAGGTTCTGGGGTCTCTCACTAGTCTGACTTCTCTTAATATCTCCTACAACAACTTCTCAGGTCCTATCCCAGTAACTCCATTCTTCAGAACTCTGTCTTCTAATTCATATCTTCAGAACCCCCAGCTTTGTCAGTCCATTGATGGAACTACATGTTCTTCGAGTCTGATTCGAAAAAATGGTTTAAAATCTGCAAAAACCATTGCTGTGATCACAGTCATTCTAGCCTCGGTTACTATAATTCTCATTGCATCCTGGATTCTAGTAACTCGTAGTCATGGATACACGGTTGAGAAAACTTTGGGGGCATCAGCTTCCACACCAGGAGCTGAGGATTTCTCTTATCCTTGGACTTTCATCCCATTTCAGAAAATAAACTTCAGCATAGATAATATCTTGGATTGCTTGAAGGATGAAAATGTGATTGGAAAGGGTTGCTCAGGTGTTGTGTACAAGGCTGAGATGCCAAATGGAGAGTTGATAGCTGTGAAGAAGCTATGGAAAGCAAGCAAAGCAGATGAAACCGTGGATTCTTTTGCTGCAGAGATTCAGATTCTTGGGTACATTCGACATAGGAACATTGTGAGGCTCATAGGTTATTGTTCTAACAGGAGTGTTAATCTTCTTCTCTATAACTACGTCCCAAATGGTAATCTGCGACAGCTTTTACAAGGGAACAGGAACTTAGACTGGGAAACAAGATACAAGATTGCTGTTGGATCAGCTCAAGGTCTAGCTTACCTTCATCATGATTGTGTCCCTGCAATTCTCCATAGAGATGTCAAGTGCAATAACATACTTCTAGACTCCAAATTTGAGTCATATCTGGCAGATTTTGGTCTTGCAAAGCTAATGCATTCCCCAAATTATCATCATGCAATGTCCAGAGTTGCTGGTTCCTATGGTTATATTGCCCCAGGCAAGTGTACTCGGCTTTCTTTACTTTTTTTTAACCTTCTTTAAATGCTTAAATCCTTTACATAATTAACAAAATCCATGCCCGTAGATTTGCTTAGTTTGCATCAGGGAGAACGGACTTGAATAGTTATATGACATCGGTTCAGTCACATATTTTGTTATTTATTGCTGTTGGTTTAAATTGTAACCATGACTTATCACCAATGCAGAATATGGCTACTCCATGAACATAACAGAGAAGAGTGATGTCTATAGTTATGGGGTGGTTCTGCTAGAGATACTAAGTGGGCGTAGTGCTGTTGAATCCCATGTTGGAGATGGCCAACACATAGTGGAGTGGGTGAAGAGGAAGATGGGAAGCTTTGAACCAGCTGTATCAATACTAGACACAAAGCTCCAAGGTCTACCAGATCAATTGGTGCAAGAGATGCTTCAAACACTTGGAATTGCTATGTTTTGTGTGAACTCTTCCCCAGCAGAGCGCCCCACAATGAAGGAAGTGGTTGCACTACTAATGGAGGTGAAGAGCCAGCCTGAGGAGATGGGCAAGACCTCTCAACCTCTAATAAAACAGTCCTCAAATCAAAGCTGATTCCACCCCTCTTCTTTTTTCTTTATTTCTTTTACTTCCAAATTCCAATGGTTAGTGATTGATTTTCATCTCTTCCAAGATGAAAACAAGGATGCTGCTAATGTGGAGACTTGAGAGTAGGGAGCTAGAGAGGAATTAATGTTTCATTCAAACGGCTATTGTTGTACAGTTTCAGAAATACAGATGTCAGTTATCTGCACTATGTGATTGTGAAGTAGTAGTACTTGTGTTTCGCCACCTTTTACTACTGAATAACTATGCTTTTTCATGTCATCTTTTCAAGTTGCTAAATGCTAATCCATGTTATTATGATTTGCTGAAGCCTAAATAGTTGGCTGAGTGGACTTGACATGGTACCGAAAATTTTTTATTCATGCTAGTTGAAGGGTACCAGGTTTTCTGCCTGAAATTCTGTTGATAATTTCTTAGCAGGAAGGACCTTTTGAATAAATTGATTTAAAAGTAGAAAATTAAAGTAATATTTATTTTTAATTCTAATAAATTATGACCATGATACATTTTAAATTAAATAAAAATAAATGAACAAACACCCTTATTCTCGTTGCTGACTTTATAAAATCCTCATGTTGATTTTTTAATTTTGTAAAATTCACTTTAATCTTTTGCGGTGCAAATTGACAGTAAAAATAACTAAAATAAATGATTTTTTACAAAGTTAAGAATTAAAGTAGAAAATTTATAAAGTTAACGCTAACAATCTTAGAAACTACGACAAGGTTTTACTCAAAATAAATGCATACTATCACTGTCTATTGATTTAAGTGGTGAGTAGCTTAGTTTCCGTTAAGCACCGTCTCAAGTTCTTGTAAATAAAGAAAATAAGCATTTGGATAGTTTTCTTTCCTTAACTGAATTCATCTGGCTCCACTCAGACCAGGTCCATGCGACTTCCAAGCCTCCTACACCAAAAAAATAAATGCACACCTATTTATTTATTTTAAAAAATATTTTAGATCTTATTCTGATTCTACGTAAGTAATTTCATTTCTTTGGCGACATTAGGTCTCACATCAACAAAAGGGTACAAGAGACTGAGAGAGAGCTGAAAGGTGTGAGGCTGACCCGACAGGAAAAATCCAGAACTTGTATGGCCCATTGGCCCGAAGTTTCCTTGAACAATAATAGTGACTGTAGACATAACTAATGCTTTTCTGCAGAGTAAATTAATGTTTTCATCACGCAAAAATTGACTTATTTTTTAAGTTTACATTATGCCATATTAGTTGAATTTCATTCAATTATTGCTCAAATTTTAAAAGATAACTATTTTTATTTATTAAATTTAGAGAATACTAAGAACAGAAAGTTTATATAAAAAATGTAACATTTCACTTATTCGAGATGACCTAAATCATTAGTTTACAAAGATGTAACATGTCACTTATCCAAGATGACCTAAATGACAAGTTTACAATGATTTCTTTAATGAACTACTACTCCAACAGTGGCTTAGCATAGTGAAAGAACACGTGATACCCGCACAGACTTCAACGCTCAAATTAAATGTGATTTTAGCATAGTAACATTATATGAAATAAGAAGGAGATATTTGATTGTGAGAGGAGTCGTGATATTTATAGACGAGGGTCATTGACAATGAGTTGAAGGCATTTACAAACCCGCATTGGTGACTGCAAATCAATAGCTCGATCTCAGTGTGAAATAAGGGAAGCCCTTACATGTTTGCAACTAATAGTTAAGGTTAATCTTGTAGTCTTCCAAAGATACATGGTAGGATGCTTCGCTGCTTCTGAGAAAACATTAACTCTTAAATGCCATTAGACTAGCCTCATAACATGCATTCATGTGGGAAGGGTTATTAGGTGAGTTGAAGTAGTCATGAGACATTTTGGCCTAGGGCCAATCCTTGGGCGAGCTCCAAAGTCCTTTAATGGCTTGAGACATCTTGAAGTGATTGTCATATCATCAAGTCGGACACATATATCATAATAGTAGCCTTATGACTTTGGAGAGTCATACCTCTAGGATTAGGCCTCACTTCAGAACACTAGCATTTTCTTTATCATAAATTCTAATAAAATCTTTATTAATTTTATTAATATTCTTAGAACACACCATTAAATTTAAAGAATGATGTGACTAAAATATATAAAGTGGACACTGAGGCTTACAGATGCATGAGCCTTATGGAGCGCTTCAAGTGTGGGGGGCCAAGATTGCAGCGTGTTGGGAGACAAAAGGAAACAAAGTCATGCTTCCCTCTTCTTCTTCCATGTCTTAGCAGACACTAAATTTCCTTCTATAGCGGCGCTTTGATTTGTCAGACCATGTTGTTCAAAAGGCAGAATCGTCATGTTCATCAGTTTGCTTTCCAAATCTCCCTTCTTATATTGCATTCATCCCCTCCAAAGACCTCCAACAGTTTGTAGGATAGCAACTTTTGTCAACATTAAAAAAAACAAAATACTTATACTTTGCGGTATATATGTATTTCTTTCATTATCCGTAGGAAACAATTCACAACTTCAAATTTGAAGTTTTAATAAATGGATATTGTATGAATAACCTTACTTTTATTTTTATTGATGATATGGTTGTGAATTTAGTCCGTGATTGTTGAAAATGATCAATCAAGTTCCTTTTAGAAAACTTCCGTGCACGTTCGTGGGACGATCTGTCAATTTTTCTGTAAGGGTAATTTATCAGTATGTTGGTATCTCCTAATTATGCACAATACCATGTCTCAAGTCTTTAACATTTGTTCTTTCATGTTTAGACCATAAAGTAACTATATTTAATAATGTAGATATAAGAAAATGGATTCTTACGGGAACTTAACACAAGGGATTATTCGATGTTTTTTACCTTCATTCTCTACCAATGGAACTGCGATAAATACAGAAAGCTCATGCATCTTGATTTTCTGATTCGACAATACTTACCGTAATATTACCTCTTAAGGAGGAGTTTGGTAGAGATTTTTCTAAGTTTCCCAGAAATTTTAGGTTTAAAATGTTAAATTCTTACATTTAGTATAAGGATTTTAAAAATCATTCTCAAAAATTTAACATTATCAGAAATTATTTTTTAATTAAGTTTTCTACTAACACTTTCTCATGGGGGTTGGGAATCCAAGATTTCTGTGAAAGGAAAAAATTTATTTATAATTATGTCTTCCCAGTAATATTTTGGATATGCCAAACATATTTGTGACATTCTTAGGAAACACGATTTCGAAAAAATATAATTAGTAAAAAACATGATTTCCAGATATAAAAAAATATTTTGTATACCAAATGTCTCCTAAATGTAAACTTTAACGTCTACCGTTTCAAAAGAAATATCTGTAGTTCTAGAACAATATTCTAACCTTTTCATCTTAAATTAACATATAGTGATCATTACCAAATACATAATCATTTAAATGATATAAGTATATTCCTTCTTATATTTTACATTTTCTGCTGCAAGCATTCCTCTAATATAAACCACAAACCTCATGAAGAACTTGCTTTATACTAATTATTATCTGTTCAATCTATCAAGTAGGACCCAACACGCTTGTGCTTAACTGCTATAACAAAGATACAGTATATGAGTAATGTTCCAGAATGGGTCTCCAGAAGGCCCAATCTTGGAGTATGACACTGCAAAATTACAAATACTTACACGGATCTGACATGGTGAGCGATGACATCGTTACGATATGTACTAATGAACATGCACATCACTATAACAGGTGAGTACCGAAGTACGACCATGATCAAGATGCATCGTCCGATGTGAAAGCCTTTGAGTCCATTTGGAGCCAAGTTGCTCTAGGTGGTCTTGGATCCACCTAACCAATTTCTCTCACGTGAACACTTATACATTATTGGTCTAATCACACATATAGACCACAAAAGATATGGAGAGAATGAAAGATAATGAAACTGAGAGAATGTTGGTTGTTTTAAAGTAAAAATATGAGGAAATGTTGAAAAAAAATTGGTGGAATCATCCAAAAATATTTCAATGTTGAAGACAAAGATTTGCACAAAAATAACACCTGTCTCTACCAAATTAATTCAGGTTGTATACTAAGGGTGTTTGGTTAGCACGTCCCATACGTGAGTCTTTGAAGATTTTCGCGTCAATTTGTGAGTTTTGTGCAAAAGCTACATGCATAGCTTCCATCTTGACGTGCATCACCTGTTAGCTGACGTGAAACCAAACACATGCTAAATCGATTGGAGCTCTCCGTCCCCTCTTGTATGAGTAAATCGATTTAGGGTCTCTCATTTTTCAAAATTGATTTGGCTTTTGCTATGTTTCACTACATTATTATTATTTATTAATAAAATAAAAACAAATAAAAAATATTAATAACAAAAATAATATTAAATATTAATAACAAAAATAATAATAATAATATAATATCAAAACATTAATTTTTATTCTATTCTCTTTAATTAGATAAGCTTAACTTTACTTATTTTTAATTTATTTTTCTTTTATTCTTTTTTCACTTTTTCCTTTTTTCTCTCTCTATTTCTTTCTTTTCGATTAAACACACCCTTAAAAAGTAATGTACCCTTAGAAACATTAGAGCACATCACCCTATACTTTGTCACATCACACAACTTGGGAAAACGAGATCAACCATGCTGTCGATCCAAGGCTAGACTTGTAGATATCCAAGGGCTCACCACCTTTACCAACTCACACCTGTAAATACTAGAACTCCCCTTATAGACAAGTATCATCTTCATCTTATAACATTGTTACTCTACTGGAATTTTTACTGACATGGGCTTTGAAGTTTCCACAGGTGTCACGACCTCCATCCACCGTGCTCAAGAAAGTAGCAGTCCACTAGAGAAACCTCCACATTAAAGTTTGGGTTTGGTATTTTGAGCCACGTCGGATTAGATAAACATTTTTTGCGTAACATTTTGTATACAGAGAAATTTCTGGTTCATTTGAATCCTAAAACTCAAGACCTATAGAATAGTTAATTAAAGTGAATAGATCATATGTAGCAACAAGGGGCACCATTAGTGCAGCTATTACGAAATATGGTTCACATATACAGTAAATACATATTTGTTTTTTAGTCTATACCATAGGTATCTTCATAAGAGGCAATTTTATTCAAGTCAGTAATATTCATAACAGCCTAGGATTAGCTATCCAGTCTCCCAGCAAAAATTTATTCTACACACTAGGCTCAAACAGTTAATCTAAGTAAAAAATAAATTAAATAAAACTAGTTTTCAAATTAGGAGATGATTTATTTATTATCTACAAGGAATGTGTCTTGCAATAGAAACAGAGGTAATTGAGTAAGAAGGAAAAGGAGAGCTCAAGCTGGCCATCGACTCTGCAAGAAGTGGCAGCCACCACTGGGCAGGTCTGAGCTAAAATGTTTGCTTGAGAAGCATAGGACTGATAGGAGGCTTTTTGTTTTAGGGTACTTTCTGGTCATTAAATAACTAAAAGGATCTGTGTTCATGAGTTCAAACAGTGCATAGCCCTGGTGTGAGCACTATTGCTCAATATTAACTAATAACTATGATGTATACAACATCCTGAATTCAAGGACCTGGTTTGAATTCAAATGACGCACATCAGCACTACATGAAATTTTGCAATGCTAGTAATGTAGTGCAAAGTCTTGTGAAGAGCATATCGCTCACTACTAACAATTACTATGATAGAATGACTTGCAGAACAACTTGCTTTCTTCAAATTATTAACCATCAAACACATAAAAATTACACCATAGAAAAAGTTAGCAACGATCAATAATCCATAATTTAAGTCAGTTGAAGTAGCATTGCCAAAACCAACTGAAATCAAATACAGGAATTCCTTTGGCCATGAAGCCTATCTGTGGTCAGCAGCAGTAGTTTATTCACTTTATTGCATTAGGGAATGCCAACTCAAGTGCGATTAAGATTTCATGTTAGTCACACTTTCCTTTCTTTATTGTAATATTATGAGACTAAACCTTACTAAAGTTTAAGTTGTAGAGATAGGTTTATGAGTTAAGCTATGCCTATAAGGATAGCACCAGACTAACAACTTCCGTATATAAACACAATTTCTTCACTCCCACTGTCTGGATAACTTTAATATGGTAATCATCACATTACATCAGTTAAGTAGCAACAAACTAAACAGCAACAAGTGGCATGTGTGAAGACTGAAGACTTGAGGCTCGAAAAATGTTTGGCCATTTACTAGCACTATGCTGTGTAAAGACGAGCTGCTTTCTCATAATGTTCAGAAATCTACATTTAGATGGGACAAAAGATTAAATGTTGCTGTCTTATAAGCATATTACCCAAATTTTCATCCCACAGCTGAGACAAGTAGAACAATGAGTATCTCGCAGTGGGAGAGAGAAATGTATACAACAATTGGAGTTGTTTACATAAAAAAAAAAAAAAGGGTATCATTACTATAATAAGTATATTGATTGTTACTTTACTTTACTTTCAGTTTCCTATTGTCATATAAAGATCTCAATTTCCTCACACTATCAGCAAATCCAAGAGTTGGTATAACAACATGATCCCTTTAAATGAAGGTCTTATTAAACCAATACAACAAGTGCAAACCCTGTAACGAGAATGCCAAAAGAATAACAACATCAACATCCCTTTAAATGAAAAGAACTATAATAGTCAGTCCTCACAAACAAGTCATGAAGAGTTGGCTTCCCTTCCAATGCATTTATTCAAAACTACAGCCAATAAAACACCCTAAAACGATTCCGTCAGCCATACATTCCAAAAAAATCGATCACCACAAGTCACAACCAACCATTAAATAACAAAACCTCTTAGTCATCCAATTGTCGAAGTTCGGCCTTCAATTGTTCAATTTTGAGACCCATAGACCTCTGCAACGCCGCCCTTTCCCTCTCCGGCAACCTGGCCAACAGCCCCTCGAACATGCCCACAACCTCGTTGACGGCGGTACGGGCACACTCGGCTTCTTCGTCGAAATAAACGGTGTCTTTGGACTCCAACGCCATCTCTATCTCTTCCCTCGCTTCCGCGAACTTGAGGTTGATGGTGTCCACCTCCTTGGTGTGGTCCAACGCGCCAGACCCGCCACTGAAACTCCTCGGATTAGGCCGAATCGCGAAGTGGGTGCTCGGGATGATGGAAAAAGAGTGGAACTTTGCGGTGGACGCGACGTGGGTCGGCGGAGTGAAGGGAGCGATTGGGGATTGGCGAAAAGGGTGTCGGATTCTGAAGAACGAGTTGAAGAGGGAAAGCTTCGCGCGGCGATTCATTCTGTTTGTGGTCACGGAAACGACGAAGGTTGAGGTTGCAGTTGCAGCGGCGACAGAGAGACACAGTGTAGCGCTTAAACCTCAAGGTCGAAGAATAAGCAAGAAAGTCTCGACGGAACTTCAAGTCGCATACAAAGCAACGTAATTCGAATATGAGAATGCCCAAGATAAAGGATCCCTTGATTTTTTGAGGAGATTAAATTAAATCCTCAGAATAATTGGGGTGTATTGTTATGTTTTTGAGCACGATTAAAAATAAGCTTAAATATTATTTTATTTTGTTTTTGATTTTGATCCTTATAAAAATATTTTTTTTAGAAATAGTCTTTGTAAATTTTTTTTTTGATTTTGATCTTGTTATTTTGTTTTAGTCTTTATAATATATTTATTTTTTTAAGTTTTTGTTTTTGTAATATGTAAATAATTTGTTTTCAGTTCCAATCAAATTTTTTTTTCAAAAGAATTAATTCAAAATAAATAAAATATTATAGGAACTAAAATGAAAAAAATAGATATATTAAAAGGTTAGAACAAAATAAAAGGATCAAAACTAAAAAAAAAAAATTTTACAAAGATCATTTTAAAAAATAATTTTATAAGGACCAAAACCTAAAAAGTGGTATTTTATAAGGACCCAAAACGTATTTAAACCTTAAAAATATATGCTGCGAATTTGGTTTGTTCACCTGTTATAGACTTATTTTAAACATTTGGTCTCGCCTACAAATCTGTTTAAAGATTTACTTTGTGATAATTTAATATTAAGATAGAAGTAGAAATAGTTATGTTAGGATTAATTGAGTTTAATTGCTATGCACTGTTAATGTAAAAACTTTTATACTGTTAACCAATTGAAAATTAGCTTTAGGGTAATTATTATCAAAGTTAACAAACTTACCATACATGGTAGGTTGTGATTGGATGACAGTATAAAACTATTTTATATTGTCAGTGCATACCTTATTTTTTTCTTTATAAAAATCAAGTATAACTTGTTTATATTATATAAGCATTTTTTAAGGTCTAATTTGACATTCATAATAACTTGTTTAAAAACACATTTTGCAATAAGATCTTTAAATAAGATATAAAATTTATCTTTGAATAAACTTATAAGCTTGATTATTTATGTAGTTCAACATGCTTAACATTCAAAAAGATAAACAAATGTATGGTTTTAATATATTATAACAAATTTAATATAATAATAATACTAATAACAATTATTTATTTATGTTTATTTAAATATGTTGGTCTGTTAAGCCTAAAATGCTTTTTAAATGGCCTAAAGTCTGATCTTTTTAGTTAAATAAGCTTTAATAAAAGCTTTGGCTTGGCGTGGGCTTGAGTCTTAGGTCCCTGTTGAACGACTTGGCTTATTTCTACCCATGTTGATAAGTTAAACACTAATTATGGATCTTTCAAGTAACGTTTTTTTTTTTTAAATGATGGTGGCAATGAAATTTAAGTGCAAAATTTCATGTAAATTACTCAAACTTCATCTATCATTGGGCCAATCTTAATAGGTTTGGATCTTTCGAGTAATGTTTGAATTATGTATTTTTTTTTTTTTAAACATTGAATAAGTAATCTTCTATACGTATAAATTAAAATAATTATTTTGAATAAGAGTATTTTTATAAACTTTTCTTTAACGAGAGTATTTTTAAGAATTTCTTTCAACAATAGTGTTTAAGAATTTTTTACATCTTATACCTTTCAATATATCCTTTTCATCTTCATTTTTAAATTAAATTTGAATATTTTTTAAAATAAATTATTAATACTTAAAAATGATCTTGTATCACAATATAATTAATTTACATAAATCTAAAATATAATTTATATGTTTAGAGATATTTATTTATTATAAATTTTAAATATAATATAATTTATACATTCAAAAATATTTATTTATTATAAATTTTAGTTATATAAAATAAATATTTATCATGTGCATTACATGGGTTAAAATACTAGTATTTATTTGTATCTTTTAAAAGAGGTATAAGCATAAATTTTAAACATAATAATATTTTGAATTTTGTTTGAATAATGTAACAATTTTTACATTTCACCAATAAAAAATTATGGTACGTATAATTTTAAGGTAGTTATTATAAATGTCGATAAACTAATTATATATGACATTTTATGATTAGATAACAATGTAAAATATTTTTTAATTGTCCTTGCATAGACTATCTTCTCTATTATTTATTTTTATGTTATAAATTTGAATTACAATTTATAATAATTAAAATAAGATCAACAAAAGAATATAAATATAATAAACTCTTATTTTAATAAACATTGGCTTAAATTTATGTTTGGTCCCTATAGTTTTGCGATTGTGCAATTTTAGTCCCTTAAAAAAATTTAATGTACATTTGATCCCTTGCATTTTTCGATTGGAGTAATTTTGGTCTAGTTGTTAATTTCTAACAAAATATATTGATGTGGTAGCTAACATGACAGTTTGTTACATACATTGACGTGTTACTAGGGATCAAAATTGTACAATTGTGATACTGTAGGGACCAAAATTGCACAATTATGATACTTTAAGGACCAAAATTGAACACTTAATTTTGTCTCATTTTTTTATTTATCTTTATTTTATTTGCTTTATCTTTTTTATTCATTTTTTAAAATTATCAAAAATTAAAAATTTTCAAATTAAAATAATGTTTTATAAATAAATAAATAATGATAAAAGTAAAAAAAGAAGAAGAAAAACAAAACAAAACAAAAAGGTAAACGAAAAAAAATGTTGACAAAAGGAAAAAAAGAAAGAAAAAAAAAAGAGAGAGGCACAAAATATCCTCATAATGTATCATTAACACTTAATTTTGTCTAGATAAATAAAAAATATTAAAAATTCCAAAAAAATAAAAAATACAAAAAAAAATTGTTATGCATGATCCATTAAACAAAAAACACATATAAGTGGAAAAAGACAAAAATGCACACATAAGTTATGAATCAAAATGAAAGAAAAACATATTCATAGTTGCATAGAAAAAAGTTAGTCACATCACAACATAGCAGTCGTAGCCAGCAAGTAACCAAAAAAAAGATACAACTAACCAAATATAACACATTTAGTAAAAGAGGCGCACATACTTGATAACAAAAAAATGTAAATTGTTTGATGCCACCTCCTAGCCAAATAAGAAATGACCTATAATAGGGATCTTGCTCTAAGTTGATGCTAGCTCATAGGTGACACTGTGGTGCATAAGTATGGAGTGATATGGTGGCATGATTATGCTCAAGTGGTGTGCGTATAGCATGCACTTGACATAGTGAAAGTCTTCGTGGCTCATGATGGGCTTTTGGTGTGTTCGTAGTTTGGAACTCATGGTAAATATGAGGTGTTGTTCATAAGATTGTTGGTTAGCAAAGGGAAACATAATGGTTGTGATGCTTGATTTTGTTGATGGTATGAGATTAGTGTAGATGAGGTTTCTATATGTTAGTTTAATTGATGGCAATGACAGGATTTTATGAGGTTTGGTGTTAGTTATGGACTTCTGCATGGTTAAGGATGGGGTTTTAGGATGTTGGTTCAAATTGATGGTTCAATATTGTGAGATGATGAGCCAAAGGTGAAGTCACACATGTTTACAGAGGAATAATTTTTATATTTTCTTTGTTTTGACATTTTTAATATTTTTTATTCATCCAAAAAAAATTAGTTGTTTATACATCATGAGAATATGTTGTAACTCTCCTTTTTTTTTTATCTTTTTTTTTGTCAGACTTTTTTTTTCCTATTATCCTTTTTGTTGTGTTTTGTTTTCCTTCCTTTTTTTTAATTTTTTTATTATTCATTTATGAACATTATTTTAATTTTAAAAAAATTTTAATTTGATAATTTTAAAAATTGAGTGAAAAAAGAAAAAGCAAATAAAAAAAAAATAAAAAAAAATAGACAAAATTAAGTGTGCAATTGTGGTCCCTAAAGTATTATGATTGTGCAATTTTGGTCCTTAACTTATCACGATTGTGCACCTTTGGTCCCCAATGCCATGTTACCATCTTAGTGCCACGTCAGCACATGTGTTAGATTGCCATATCAACTATCACATAAGCATGTCAGCACTACGTTGCCACGTTAGCATATTTTATTAAGAAATTGACGACAAAGTAACCACTAGACCAACATTGCTCAAATCGAAAAACGTGAGGGACCAAATATGCATTAAAATTTTTGAGAGACCAAAATTGCATAATCGCAAAACTATAGGACCAAAAGTGAATTTAGGCCATAATAAATTTATCCTAATAGTAAAGATGTTCGTGAGATAGATTGAGATGATTATATCTTTATGCTTACTTAACCTTACATTTTGATAAGGACATTTATTTGAATTTAACCCTAATATGATAATATCTGCAATAAGATCAAATTAACTCAATTTGTTGTAATAATATATCAATCTTTACATTGTATATAACTAATATTTTAGCTTGTGCATTGCATAGAATAAATATTTATTTTATATAATTAAAATTCATAATAAATAAATAGTTTTGAATATGTAAATTATATTATAATTTATGTTTGATAGTTAGAAATATAAATTATATTTTAATTTATGTTTGATAGTTAAAATTGTGATATAAAGTTATCTTTAACTATTCTCATTTTTTTTTTGAAAAAATTATTCAAATTCAATTTAGAGATAGGAATAAAAGAAAGTACAAATTAAAAGAGATAGAAAATTAAAAAGATCAAACATACATATAAAAATAAAAGAAACATTGTTTGATATGGTTGAACTAAAGATAATTTTTTTTGCTAATTGCAAATATGGTGTGTAATTTGTAAAATGCACATTCAAATAAGAGAAGGAACAAAATATTGACAACATTTAATTGAGAGAATAGGAAGAGTCTCCAAATTGTGTATTTTAATAATTTATATTTCAAGAGTATATTAAATTATAGGTGTCGCAACCAGGGTCACGACAAAATGGCAAAAATGAAAATAAAATCAGAGGAGCCGCCACCATAGTTTATTAAGGGAAAACATATGGAAAAACCCTTGGAAAAAATGTGGTCTATGAAACCAAATATAGGTTCGGGAGTCAGTTACGTGTAGGGAAGGTGTTAGCACCCTACGACGTCTGTCGTAAAGACGGTTACCCCTAATTAAATGTGAAAAATGAATAGCTTCTAAAATATTTATTTTACCCCTTAAAGAAAAGAAAATATGTTTACAAATTTTATTATTTTTATCAAAAGAATTTTAATTAAGAAGATAATATTTTATTTTTGGAAAGACATTAAATTTTTATTTTTGAGATCGACAGGGGTAGGCCCCTGCTCCTACGTATCCTCAGGTGCAATGAGGAATCAGACTCACGTAGTTCTTTGATAGAAAATTGTTTTGTGGGTTGATGTTTTTTAGTTATGTATTTTTTTGTTTTTATTATTTTCAAAAGGATTATTAAGACATTAAATCTTAGACTATAGTAGAGTATTATCCACAATGATAGGCGGCCTAACGGATGTGAAATACTCTTGCAAAACGAAGTTGTAAAAGATTTTGTGATATTCAAGTGAGTCCTAAACTCAACATGATAAATCACTAAGTCAACATTTTTATTAAAAAGAAATACCTATTAACAAATTAAACTTATACTTAGATAAAACTTTAGTGATATTCAAGTAGATCCTAGACCCAACATGAATAATTATTAAATAAATATTTTTATTTTTATTTTTACTTATTTATTGTTTTATATATATATATATATATATATATATATTATATATATATTTTAAAAGAAAAAAACCAAATTATTAATTAATCTTATGTCAAAAGAAGGATTAAAGAATCTAGGTTACGTTGGTTATTAATAAGATAACATGATACATAAAAAAGGTTTATACTTCATAGCATATTAATTCGTAAAAGAGTTTAATAAAAAGAAAAAGGCATAAACACATAAAGGCAAAGAAAAAAAAACGCTAGCAATTGTTGTTATCTTCTTCCCCTTTTCGACTTACATATTCAGATACATGAATCAAATGGGTTCAATCCATTAGCCAACAACAAACGTGAACGAAATAAGACGTAAACAGAAAATAAAATATTGAGAAAAGCCCATTACGAAACAAGCCCAAAACCATGAACCTAGGGGTCATTCATGTGTTCCTCTATCACTATTCACGGCATCTCTAACTGCAATTGGTATGGTGACGGCGAAGATAAATCGAAGGCCACTGCACCTTTTTGACTTTGACAATATTGAATCGCGGTAGGGGTTTTTGTAGCAAAATAGCGGTGGAGGACAATGGCGGATGTAAGTTTCATGGAGACGAAACGACGGCAAGGGGATGAGGATGAGCAGAACCATTTCGCGAATAAAAAAAAAAAAAAGGGCACGATGACGCACAGAGAGGAGGAAAGCTTAAATGGAAAAACCCGCGTGGATTCGCAATATGACTGTAAAAGACGCATCATTGCTACTCTGTTTTTGTTTTCTTTTTTAGTTTCTTTCATTTATTTGTTATTTTTTTTTGTTTATGATTCATGAAGATTGAAGCAGAAACTTAATGATGTTTAAATCTCTGTGAATTTCTTTGTGCGAGAGTTTGAACAGTGTGTGTGTATGCTATGGTGATTTTGGAAAGAAATCTGTATTTGTGATTTTGAAATAGAATTGAAATCAGTGCACTAGTATGTGAATCACGTAATGTTCTCAGGCAAAAGAATAAATAGAGTGTTGGCTACTGCTATGAATATGAACAAAAGGAGGGAGGATACAATATTTCACATCTAAATTAGAGTGTGATTCAATTATGAAAGAATTTAACTATACCAATAAAGCAAGCACTATAACGAGTAATAATTCTTCTGCTTCTCCCCTAACCGTGCTTCTCCACTTTCCTCTGCTTCTCCTTCCCTCCTTCAGGATTCTCTTCCTAGAGTTTCCCTTCGTTTTTCTCAATTCCACAGCATTCCCTTCTCCTCCTCTGTTTTGTGATATCCAGACGTGAGCCCCCCCTTTTCCTTACTTATAAGCCCAAAATCTAATATCAATTTGTAACAGTTTCTCCCCTCTTCATTTTCCCTTTCTCCATTTATGACTCTCATATTCAATGAGAGTTTTGCAACCATTTCTTTTCCTGACTCTTCTGTTCCTATTATTATTATTCTTTATTTTATATTTTTTTCATGATCATGATGAACTCTTAAAATATCATTATGAATGAATATGTATGGTCATGGGCTTAAAACTTTTAATTTAACAAGAAATTAGTTACAGACTAGGACACTTCTAGTCTAACAAGAATAAAAGATAAAATATGCTTAACCCAATTATTATTATTATTATTATTCTATTTATTTATTTATCTTCAGTTATAATTACCTGGATAAAATTGGGTGTTCACAATAGGATTAAAGATTATAAAATTACAATTAAGATATATTTTATAATATATATTTTAAGTTTAAATAATATCAATATAAATATAATTACATATTATATAAAATATTATTTATTAAGTTGAAAAGTTTTATTATTAGCAAATAATTATTTAAAAATTATATATATATATATATATATATATTTAAAATAAACTTACTAGATTGGGTGGAGACGATCCAATATATAACTTGAATCTGTCCTTATAATATATCAAATCTAAGTTTTAAAAGTCAAACATGTTAAAATTAACTTTAAATTGGATCAAGTTAGTAGGATTAGATAGATCTAACGCACTTCTATCTAATACTAATATTGGGAAAATAGGATAATATAAATAAGATAAAATAAGTTAACATGATAAATTTAAAATTAGACTTAATTACATATTTTGTCTCTCATTTTTCATGATTTTGCGAATTTTGCCACCTAACTATTTTAATTGCACATTTGCCACCCAACTTTTAAAATTTCTCACATTTTGTCATCCCAATTATTTTAGTTGTACATTTTGCCACCAAACTTTCAAAATTTTGTGCATTTTGTCACCCCATTAGTCGACCACGATACGGCAATTTTAACTGTTGACGTGGCATGTTGATTGCTACATGCAGTGATAGCTGATTGTCACGTTAGTGGTCAAATTTGCCACGTTAGTGGTCAACTAAGGGGGTAACAAAATGCGAGAAATTTAAAAGTTAGGTGACAAAATGTGCAACTAAAATAATTGGGTGGCAAAATGTGAGAAATTTTGAAAGTTGAGTAGCAAAATGTACAATTAAAATAATTGAGCGGCAAAATTCGCAAAATCATGAAAGATGGTGGCAAAATGTGCAATTAAGCCTTAAAATTATTAGATGATATCTTAAAATATTTTTATTTTATATATTCTTTAAACTTCATTTAAATTTAAGAATATATAAGAACTAAGGATGATAATGGGTAGGGTTTAGGTGGGGTATTATAGTACCTGTTCCTATACTCGTGTTTGGAAAAAATACTTATACCTGCCCCCACACTCATGCAGGGTAGCAATTTTAATCCCATCCTCGTATCTGTTGGGTACCTATATATCCTTATTCGTACCCGTTAACCGCACTTTACTTAAGTGTAAATCAATAAAAATATTAATTAAAAAAATGTTATAATTAAATTGAAAAATCATTTTTAAATCATCCATAACCATATAACATTAATAGCATAATCATTCTTAAATGTAATGTTTTAATTCTTAAAGTTGATTAATAATATGTATGTATATATAAAGGTGAGGGCATCGGGTAGGATGGGTACTATAGTGTCCATATCTGCATCCATCCCAGTAAATTTTGCAAATGAATACCTAGCCTCGAACTATCCCTATTGAATGAGTATTTATCTTATCTACTGCGAGTAATTCTTATAGATACCCATAGGTATGGGTAAAGTTGCTATCCCTAATAAGAACGAAACAATTGTTAATTAGTATTAGTCTAATATCTTTTTTTTTTTTAATTTATACTTTTTTGACAATTATATATTAATGATAAGATTTATTCACTTAATAAACAACACTTTATATAATATAATTTTGGTTAAATTGCATTTTTGGTCCCCTTATAGCATTCAATCTGCGATTTTTGTTTTTCAATTTTTAATTTTGTAATTTTAGTTTCCCAATTTGATAAAATCTGCAAGTTTGCTCCAATTGTTAAATGTCAAAAATATTCATGGTTTTCACTATCTTATCAATGGCTTCTCTTGCATTGCTGGGCATGAGCAATTTTGTTCTAGAATTAATAGTCTTATTGGGAATAATTACCAGTCAAAAATATCTTTTAATCACCAAAATACTAATAACTTTTGTAGCAGCAATTGGAATGATATTAACTCCCATTTATTCATTATCTATTTTACGACAAATGTTATATGGATACAAAAAACACATCAAATTATTATTTTTTTGATTTGGGGCCATGAAAATTATTTATTTCGATTTTTATCCTTATACTCGAAATAAGTATTGGTATTTATCTAGATTTTATTTTTTCATTTTCAGCTGACAAGGTTGAAGTTATTCTATCTAATTTTTTTTATAGATAGTTTTCACGAATAAATGCAAAAAAATAAAATAAAAAATAGAATGACCATGACCTAGTATTAGGTAGATGATGCGACAATGAATATTTAATACTTTTGGTCCCCCTAAAATATCTAATTTGTGATTTGGTCCCCTTCTTTTAATTATGCAATTTTAGTCCCCGATAAAATTTATGATTTAAAAAATGATAAATTAAAGAAGAATTTGAACCTATGACCTTTCCCTTTCTCTTTCATCACCTAAACCACTAAGTCATTTAGCTTGTTTAAGTCATAATATAAACATTATATTGCACTAGGAAAAAGAGAGGCACTTCATGCCTCTTTTCAATTTTTAAAAAATAAATATAAAATATAAAATAGAAAGAGTATATTACGTAGTTTAAAAACTATTTATAGGATAAATAGTGAATAATTTAGAAAGTAATTAAAGGATATAATAGTCTAATAAAAATTAGAGACCAAAAGAGGGAATTCTCTTTATTATAGTTATAGATATGACTAAAATAAATATAATTTTTAAAAAATACTTATTTAATGTTAAATTTAAAAAAAAAATAATCATAAATTCATGTAAGAAAAATAAATATAATTTTTTAATACATAAATTATATTGTTTATTATTTAATATAATTTTTTATACAATAAATATAAACATACAATTACTTTTGTCTTTATCTCTTTTTCTACTCCATTTTCTTTTTATCTTTTTCTAACACATTACTGATTATTAAAAAAATAATTATAGCCGAAAAAGATAATCATTTTAATCTTTGGCCTCTATAAATTAATATTATATTTTCATCTCTATCGTTTTGGTTTGATACAATGATGTTAAATGGATGCTGAAGTGTGCAATGAAAGTTTGATGTGGTATATGAATAATTAAACGAGTCTTATGTTTTAATCCTCATATGAAATTAACATTATGTTTTAATCCCGGTATGAAAACATTACATTTTACTCCTTGGATAAAAGTTCTTTGATTTGCTTGATTATTGATCGTGTTTATATATATATATATATATATATAATAAAAGATGTCATCTCTCAAACATAATGCAAGGTTTTAACATGAAGTATTGAGTTAATTAAATATGAATATGCAAAGTTTGAAATGTAGGATTTAAAATATTCTAGTTTCTTTTATGAGAAAACCTTTTCTCTTCACCAATCTCTATATGTTAATCGGAAAAATAATGTTATGAAGATTTTTTCCAAGATATGTGAAAAAATAATTTGATCAAGACTTAATAAAGTATAGATGTATTCAATTTATTTAAAGGTTGTCTTATAACTCAAATAAGTAAGAACTAGGTTTCTGAAACAAAATCGTGAATCATTGTTTTTACCGATTCAATTACTGATCTGATTTTTAAAGCATTGAAAAATATAGAATATCCCTTGTTTAAACAATCACTGGTAATTATTAAGTGGAATTTGCTTATATTCCATTTATTGAGAGATTTCAAACTAACTTCTTTGCAACATATAAGCATTATATAATAGAGAACGACCTAAACTAGCGGTATGGATTAAAGTATTTTGGAATATTCTTTAACTTTTAAAAGATGAATATTAAATTTCTATTTGTTCTTAAAGATATATTTCAAAGTGAAACTAGAAGGGTCTACATGTGTTTGGTCCACATAGGTTAAACGTCTTTTTGCGAGAATTTGGTCCACATATTTAGCTAATAAATTTTGCAGAAATTAAAAAACAATGCTTACAAATAAACAAAACATGATGTAGAAAAACTTATAAACTTAGTTAAGAAACGTATCTTTGGAATAGTATAAAAATTAGACGTAAACAATCAATTTTTCTTGGTTTGTTTCAAATTTTTACTTCGTTTTCCTTATAAATTAACTTTCAACATTCTTGTCTTGTAGAGTCAATAATAAACAATAGGTAGCACAATATACGTTAAAAACGTTAAATTCATATCAAAATTGCAAGATGTGTTTAATTTTTTTTTTTTCTAGCGTAAACCACATGGTTGATCACTCGTTAAATAGGAACAATCCCGCACAAGTGAATCTACGTACTCTGTGACCTTCAAAAATTATCATTAATTTCATATAAAAACTACAACACAAGATGTGTTCAATAATTCACATGTCACGTTAAACTTTTTATTTTACATATCAGCGTCCATTTAACACACTTATTAGTCTCAAAGACAAAAATATAATGTCTATTTTTTATTAGAATAAAAAGTTCAGTCTTTTTCACTTAGGGGCGTTTGTTTCAAAGTATCATTTTATATTCTCAGAAATTACATTTCAAGAATATTATAACTAGAATGTTATTCCTAGTATATTTAAAAAGGTGTTTAGTTACATTTTAGTATTCCTAAAAATATTTTTTAAAATTCAAAATAATTTAAATAAAAAATAGAAATTACAAGAGTGATAAAAAAATAACTTCCTTTATTTTTATGGAAATATCACTTTTCCACTCCTTTATTCTTGAAATAAAAACTATTTAAAACATGAGAATATAGCTTTTTTGGAAATAAAAGATATCTAGAAATCTCTTTGCATAACCTTCTAATAAACATGAAAATAAATATTCCCACTTCATATTCTTGAAAATAGAAAAAAAAATGAGGTAAATCAAATGTCTCCTTAAGTTTATTTAAGCAAGGTTGCTTAGACTGAAAGGTTGCTTACGCTGGAAGTCACGTTGCGAATTCCAGCCGTGGAACTGAGCAAGCACGATTGCTTCATGTTTAAGAAGAGGCATAAGCAACAGTGATGGAGATGCATTTACGAAAGAGTTCGGAAAGTGTATGAAGGATTAATTTAAAGAAAAAGTTGCGGTGAAAAGGGGGAGGGGCTGGGCAATAAATTACATTCTCTCTCGTTCTCGCTCTCGCTCTCGCTCTCGCAGTCACAGCACTAATAGTAGGATGCGTTGCTTGCCACGACCATCAAAACGACAGCGTTACTACTGCTCAACCGATGCCGGAAACCAACGCCAAGAGGCCCAAACTTCTTTCTCCCGTCGGCGATGAATCTCCTTCATTGCCGGTCTTACCACACGAACTGATCTTGGAGATCCTGCTTAGGGTTCCGGTGAGATCCCTTCTGCGGTTCAGGTGCGTCTGCAAATCATGGAAAACCCTAATCTCCGATCCCCAATTCGCCAAGGACCACCTTCGTGCCTCGACCGCCGATCCCAACATGACCCACCAAAGAATTGTCTCTTCCGTCTTAGGTAACCACTTCAAAATCGCATCTTTCTCCGTGCAGTCGCTGTTCCAAAACCCATCAACCCCTGCTGAAGGCCGTTGCTTCAGGATGAGACGCAGGAACCAAATTCTAGGTTCTTGCAACGGCTTACTGTGTATGTTTGATGTTTATAAACGTTGTGTCAGATTGTGGAACCCTTCTACCAGATTGAAATCCAAAAGATTGTCAACCGGTGCTAGTTCTGGTGCGGAGATTACTTACCATGGTTTTGGCTATGATCACCTGAATGACAAGTACAAGTTGCTAGTAGTTGTGGAAGATATTGGTCCAACTGTGACCAAAATATGTACCTTTGGTGCAAATTCTTGGACTGTGCTTCAGAATTTCCCATGTCAACCCACTGGGTGGCGAGGAAAATTTGTGGGTGGCACTCTTAATTGGATAGCTAAGAGAGGTGTGAGCGATGATCAATGGGTGATTGTTTCCCTTGATTTGGGCACGGAAACATATGGTGAAGTGCTGCTGCCTGATGGGGACGGTCACAAGATTGGCAATCCTGTACTAGATGTCTTGCAAAACTGTCTTTGTGTTTGTTTCTTTGACTCCAATAATGCTCATTGGGTTGTGTGGCTCATGAAGGAGTATGGGGTTCAAAAGTCTTGGACTAAATTGATGACGATCCCTCACGTTGTTGAAGTTGAAGATATTATGACTGATTTGGTGATGATCCCGGAAGATCAGCGTGGGATTTGTAAATGGTACCACTCACTTGACCCCTTGTGCATTTCAGAAAATGGCGTTGTTCTCGTCAGAACTAAATTTTCCAAACTAGTTTTGTATAACCCGAATGATGGTAGGTTGGATTATCGTAGGATTAGGCAAACACTTGGGTTGGGTTATCTGTATATTTATCATCAAAGTTTGGTTTCACCGCGACGTTAAAATCACATTTGTAGACTCTTTCCCGTCGTGCTTCTAAGAGATCTGATTAAAACAAGCGTACCTTTTGCTTCAGCATATTTGGGTTTAATTTGAATAACATAGAATATAGGCTGTCTCGTGTGAGTTCAGTTCTTTCGGTGAAGCCTCACCCTACCGTCTCTCATAATATTATATATTACAGTCCGTTGGTATCGTAGAAATGGATGAAAAATGGAATGCAGAGAACAAAAATGGATAAGAAATAAAAAAGGAAGTTGTTTGGTGTAATAAAAATAAGGAGTAGAGAAAACATTTTGTAGCGGTTAAAAATTATCACAAACTGACTTCTTTTTTGTGAATTTTAATATTTTGTGGCGATTTAAAATCACTACAAAATACAATAATTGATTATTAAAACCACAATATACAATAGTCAACTATTAGCCTACAATAGTCTACTATTAACTCTCACTAATTCGATTAAAATTTATTTATTTATTTTTCTCTTTCTTATTTTTTACTTATTTTTCTTAAACCAAATACATTTATTTTTACTATATTTCTCACTTATTTCTATTTATCTATTTCTCTCTTCTCTATTTTCATTCATTCTATTTCTCACCTATTTCTTTTCTTCCTACCAAACACACCTTGATGGATAAATTGGAAGTATCTACTTAATAAGAATTCAACTCATATTTGTTCCTATTCTTAAGTGTTGTGCTTTTTATTTCTTTCTTTTATTGTTTGATTTGGGCATTTTTACCTGCATGGTGTACTTCCAAACAGAAATTTTGCATTTGGTATAAGTGAAAAAGTATTTTTGTAGATAGAGTAAATCGACAATATGAGAGTCAACATTAACTAAGAAATCTTGTCGATTCATTAAAACATCTTTTTAAAAAAAATAGAAATTGACAATTACAGTATCGATTTATTAAATATGTTTTTTTCAATACAAACATGGAGGTTGACATTGACATTGTCTACTTCCCTTTTTTGTAACAAACAAAGTAGATAATGACATTGTCTACTTTGCTATTTTTTTTAAAAAAAATTTAGAGAAAAGAGAAATAGACAATAAGAAAAAGCAAAAGTAGACAATGACATTGTCTACTTTCATTATTTTTTGAAAAAGTAGACAATTCCATTGTCTACTTCTTTTAAAATATTTGCACACTCTCTCCTATTTACATTGTGTTTGTTGTGGTTATATTTAATGTCTGAATTTATTATGTTTCGCTAGGTTAGCAGGAACATCAACCTATCACCGATATTTGAAGTATAATATTTTTAATTTATTAATTTAAATTATTTGTTATATTAAACTTTTAGATGATTATATAGATGTTTAAGGTCAAAAAAATTTCTTAGATAGCATCAGACAATATTAAAGATTGTACTCATATTAGAGATATTGTGAGTGATTTTAGTGAAAATGGAGAAGATGAGATACAAGATGAATATATTGAAGGAAGTGAAGGGTGTGCTAGTTCAAGTCAAGCAACTCCTTTATTTTATTTGTCTAATATTAATTATGAAGAAACGATGAAGAAAATGATGATAATAATGATGGTGATGATAACGATCAGCTAGAACCTTTACCACAATGACAAAGACGTGATGTGATGACATTCAAAGAAGAAGTTCTCAACTACAATAAACAAAATCAATCATAAAGAACGGTTCAACTTGCGTGAAACAAATCGACCACCTTGGTGTGGAACTCACTAAAAGAACACTTGCTGTATATTAATATTTTTAATTTGTATTATTTTTATATTGCTATATTTTTTATTATCATGGTAGTGATTATAAAGGAACTAGTTATTTTCACTAGTGTGAAGAACACTTTTGAAATGGTTATAAACGACTTTTTAAATTAGTTGATGAATCGATTAGATACAGCTGGTATAAAAAATGGAAACTTTTTAAATTGGATGTTGAACCGATTTAAAAAAGTATTTTTAACTCGATTCTATAATTGAGTTAAGAGAGGGCTACCATAATCTACAATCAAACATCAGCATCACAACTCAACTAGCTTTCCCACTACCGATTCATCAATCCATTTTCTACAAATAAGATCAAGCTTTCCCATTCTTGATTTATAATCTTAACTGCTAAACTTCATGAACAAACTTTTGAACTAAAAGCAAAATCTTCACAGATCTAACCAAATCCAAACAAGATCTAACAAATTCACAAAACAAAAGAGAAATTGCAGCCACTCATAAGTGCCATTCCAAAAGAGCGTAACCTCCCTCCGGCTCCATCTCAGTCGACAGTGAGAGCACCAAACCATCGGAGACAAAAACACCGTTGTCGTCACTGTCGTAGCCATTTCCGTTTTCATTTTCGTTCTCTACAGTGGTTGGTTTGAAGGGAGACTGAGACTAAGCGAGATTCAAATCGGTAAAGCTATAGATCTCCATCGGCGAGAGTGGAGTGATCGATGGTGACATTGCCGTTAGCGGAGAAGGCTTTTTTGGAATTTTTAAATGCTTTGGAGTGATCAACATTATTACTTTTCTTTGATGGAGGTCGAATAATGCCTTTAAACTTTGTGTGATTTGAGATTTTAAAGAAGAGAGATTTAAAATTTTAAAAGACTTTTCAAATCGGTAGCATGAGAACTGATTTAAAAAAGATCTTTTTGAATCAGTTCTCATGCAACCGATTGAAAAAGTTTTCACTTATTTGCAAAAATGTCATCGCATTTTTTTTTAAATCAGACTCGAAAAAATCGATTTAAATTCCTGTTTTAAAAATTGTTTTTTGTAGTAGTGTTGGCATTATCTACTTTTATATTTAAAAATTATAAAAAATAAAGTAGACAATACCATTGTCGAATTCTAATATTTAAACAAAAGCAAAGTAGACAATGGCATTGTCTACTCTAATCTTAAAAAAAAAATAAAAAAAAAGACATTCGTGTTGTCAACTTCCATTTACGTAACAAAAAAAAACCTTATTTTATAAAATAGAAGATAGCATTGTCGACTTTTTGTATTTTTTTTAAATGTATTAAAATAAATTGATAATGAGAAAGTCAGTTTCTTAAGGCATATCGGCTTTGTCGTTGTCAATTTATCCTGTGGGGAAGTACTTTTCGACTTACACCATTTGCGTAAATATTATTCTAAACTACACCATGCTGATAAAAAAGCCTTTGATTTGTTAGTCCTGTCATGCTTATTTTCCCCAAAATTTGTGTGTATATGGATTTTACCGTTGGTTTATCTCTATTACAAGCATTAGTGACAATTGGTGTGCCTTCCTCTTATATGTGTCTTAACTTTTCATCATACATTTTAAGGGTGTGTTTGGATCGTCGTTTGAAGTCACCTTAAACAAATATTTCCACTTTCCAAAAAGTAAACGGAAAAGCAACATTCTCCTACCATTGGGTTCAATGGCCGTTGGAAATTGGTTTGCAAACATGCACTAAATAGTTGGGATTTCGCGTACCTGACTGTTTTACCTATTAAAGGAAGACTAAACTTTTAAGCAATAGTCTTTTTCTTTCTTTTAATTATTATTGGCAGCTTGTTGCTTTGCTTATTCTTCATAACCTTGGGAATGTTATTCAATTTAGAGTATGTTTGACCTAACTTATTTTTGGCTTAACTTTTCCTAAAAATAAAAGTTGGGCCAAACACTTATTAATAAAAACTCTTTAAAAAGTAGCTTATTTTTAAAGAACAAATTAATAAAAATAAAGTAGCTTTTAGAAAAGCTAATAGTTGTAACTTAATATGTAGCTTTTTTTAAAGACCCCCAATTTGAATTTGATCCTTTAATGGTGCCGCTCACTATATGTTTTTTTTTTTTTTCCTTTGCTTTCAGTTTACACTGCAAAGGCTTTGTTGAACACACACTCTGGACATCTAAAAAGGTTTCTCTCCTCCACTTTTTTAAAACCAGAAACATCTAATATATTAATTTAATTGATAAATATTTTTTCAACATATTTGAATTTATTTACCACAATAAATATTTGTAAAGCATTTTAGTGTTACTTTTTTTTGTTACTAGAAAAGCTTCGTTCTATCCCGTTTAATTGAGCTTATTAAAATAATTTTAACACACATAAATTATTTTAAATATATTTGTATAAAGTATCGATTATAGTTCTATGCAAATAACTTAAGATTATTTATTTAAATACAATATAATTTACTTATTTTAGCCAATATAATTTATCATCTGCAACCAATATTTAAATTTCTTCAATTAATATTATATATTATTTGCATATAATTATTAAAATAAAATTTTATTAATTAAAGTATTTTTTTACATTTTAAATATTAAAAGTTTTAAATATCTATATTTAATATTTTTATTTATTTTTGTTATTATCATTAAAATAATTTTACGTAAATTGAATTAATTTTACACAATATTTTTTTATTTTATAAATATACTTTTTCATTGGACAAGATGACTAGTTTTAAATAAAACGAAAACTTTTGAATTTTTTACTAAACAACTTTTAGCTTATAAAGAACTTTTAAGCTAAAATAAAATAAAAATCGACAAATAAGCATTGATAGTGTACAACCATTAAACTTAGTTAAGAGAAAATAGGCTACGCACTGACAATGTAAAGCAATTTTACACTGTCATCTAATAACAAATAACTATGTATGGTAAGTTTGTTTACTTTTACAATAACTACATTAAAAGTCATATTAACTGTGATTTCTAATTGGTAGATAGTGTAAAAATATAGTGCACAACCACTAAGCTCTTTGGTAAAGAGAAAACAACTATGCATTGATAGTGTAAAGCAGTTTTACCTTGTCATTCAATCACAAATCACTGTGTATGATAAGTTTGTTGACTTTTATCATAACTACATTAAAAGCCATACCAACGATGTTTCTAATTGGTTGACAGTATAAAACTTTTTACATTGACAGTACACAACTATTAAACTCTTTTTTATATAACAGAGAATAAGAACTCAAAAATAAAACTACTTTTATTCTTATTTGTTTCTTGTTTCTTCTTTTTTTTTAGATCTATTTATTTTGTCCTTAAAAGTTATAAAATTATATATTTTGTTGTTGTAAAGTGTTTATGACATGTATGTTCTAATACCTATTCTGACCTAAAATTAATTTTGATAAATTTGTGTTTTAAATATTAGACTCTTTGTCTCTTGAGATAGATTCGAGTTGTATTTTAAGTTATTTTAAAATATCTTATAATTATTTAAAATTTATACATTTTTTAACAATTATATATTAATGATAAGATTTATTCACTTAATAAATAACATTTTACATAATATGAGTTTATATACATTAATATTTGTTTTGAAATATATGTTATAAAATATAACCTAATTTTAATTTTATATATACTTATTTAATTTTATGATTTAGTTATATACAATGTTAAGATTAATATATTATGTTTTGGTAAATTGAGATCCGTCTCATATATTATTATGTATTAATTGAGTCATTTCGGGTCCAAATAAACGATTTCATAAAATATTCAGATTGTGTAGAAATTAAGAATTTCAGATAAATGTATGCCAACGTATCCTATAAATACACCTAACTAATGTATATTATTTTCATTTAATATAAAGAAAAAATAAATTAAAAATAAAAGTAAAAGATAGTATATTTTTAGAAAAAAATTGAAGCCCTTGTTTTATTATATTTATATTTTTTAATTGTTAGATAAAATGATTTTCTAAATATTGGGATTTAAAAAAGAGAAAATAGGTTATGCACTGACAATATAAAGTAGTTTAATACTATCATTTAATCACAAATCACCATGTATGATAAATTTATTGACTTTTACAACAATTACCTTAAAAGTGGTACCAACAATGAGTTTTGATCGGTTGACAGGTGTAAAACTTTTTATACTAACAATGCTTTTCCATTAAACTCTTTAAAAAAGTGCCTGTTAATTTAAGTGATAATAAAAATATTATAAATAAATAAATAATAAAAAAGCTTTACCTCATTAAACATGTCCCTTCAAGGTCTAAGAGAAAAAAAGTTAAATTAATCATATGATCTTTAATGCTACTAACTAAATTAACTAATTTTCTTAATCTTGGTAAATTATTTAATTAGGTCTTATAAAAAGGACCAAAGAAAGTACTTAATATTTATTTATGAATTAATTTTTATATGAAAAAATCTCAACCTTTTGTCTTTATATGAAATTAATATTATAATTTCATCTTTGTCATTTGGGTTTGATACAATGATGTTAAATAGACTCTCGTGTGTGCAGTGAGAGTTTAATGTGATATATGAGTCATTAAACGAGACTTATCTTTTAATTCTCATATAAAATCAACCTTTTGTTCTAGTCCCTATGTAAAAACAACATTATATTTTTGAAATTAACATTATATTTTAGTCCTTATAGAAATATTATTTGATTTGTTTCATTATTAATCAGGTTGTCTTTATATTGTAGAAGACCTCTCTCAAACATAATGATAAGGTTTTAACAATAAATGTTGAGTTAATTAAATATGAAGATGCAAATTTTGAAATATAATAATGAAAATGTTTTAGCTTATTTCATGAGAAAACCTTTTCTCTTCACCAAGCCTTATTCTCTATATGTTAATGGGGGGAAAGCAATGCTATAAAAACTTTTTCCAAGATCAGTGAAGAAAGAATTTGGTCAAGAATTAACAAAGTATGTTGATAATTTTACCAAAGATGTATTTAATTTATTTAAAGCTTATCTTATAACACAGATTAGTAAAATCTGTGTTTCTCAAATGAAAGATAGGATAATAAATATAAAATATATCTTATTTAAACAAACATGGTGATTATTAAGTCAAAATTCCTTATATTCCATTTATTGAGGTTTCAAACTATCTTCTTCAAAACATATAAACATTATATCATTAATGGAAGACTTAACATTGTAGTATAGATTGAGGAGTTTTAGAAAGTTGTTTGATTTTCTTAATTTGATTAAAATACCCAAAACTCATTTTTATCGTCAATATTATCATTCTAACTATTCTTAAAGGTATCTTCTTGTTCTCAAAGTAAAATTGGAAGGATCCACACATTTGACCAGTCTAATAGAAGACATCAATTGTAATATTAATTACTTCAAAATAAATTAATTAGAAGGGTCCACACATTTAGTTATATAGGTTAAACATCTTTTATAGGAGTTGGGTCCACATATATAAATAATAGGTTAAACATCTTTAATTTTGAAGAAGCTGAACAATAACATTACTTATAAATAGAAAAAACATGAAGTTAGTTAGAAGTGGTATGCAGGCCGCTTGTTCATCTAGACAAGTCTACAATATCTCACAATTTAAATTGGTCAAGTCGGCCCGAACTGCAAAATAAATTGTCTATTTTTTTAGGCCTGCATCTGTCCCACATAGCTTGTGGGCTAATGGGCCAGTTCATAGTCCATGAACGAGAAAAGGAAAGAAAATAAAAATAAAAAATAAAAAATCTTCTCTCTATATAAATTAGAATAACTATCTTAAATGAAAACGTTTTTAGCTGTTATTCTTTAATGAGAGCATTTTCATTTGTCATTCTTCAACGAGAGTATTTTTAGGAATTCTTTTTAACTCCTTATCTCTTTCAATCTATTATTTTCAATATCTTTAGTACTAAATTGAATTTCAATTTTTTTAAAAAAATTGTCAATAATTAAAAATTAACATTGTATTACCATAATTGTTTATTATAAATTTAAAATATAATCTATATGTTTAAAAATATTTATTTATTACAAATTTTAATTATAATATAATTTATATATTCAAAAGTATTTACTTATTATAAATTTAAGTTATATAAAATAAATATTTATTCTGAATAATGCACATATTAAAATACTAGTATAATAAAAATTAAAAAAAAAAATTGATAAGGAATTGCAGTGGAATCCACGACGAGTACGAAATCCTTTTAATTAGTCCCTATATGTATCAAATAGTCAAAACCTAGAAAAACATATGAAAAATACACAAAATAGTGAAAAGATTACAAACAATACATGCATACGGCAAACATCACTACATCGGTTCAATTATTATATATAACTAAATATTAATTATTAAATATAGTTATAGTAATTATTAAATATTATCTAATTACTAATTGTAACTAATTATTAATTATAGCAATACCATATTATGCAAGATTGGAAATCAGAATTCGCAAGTCACAGTGTCTGTGCGTAACTAAAATTACTCATAGTGAATAGCGTTGTGCATATGCATATAAATTGCATTATTAGCTCAAGCAAATAATTATTAAATATATATAAAGCATTATAAATATTTAATATTTATTCTAATTAGTATTTAGGCTAAAATTAAATGGTTTGCGGGTCAGTACATTAGCCAGCAGATCAAACTAATTTAACTCGCGGGTTACGCAAATTGGGCTAAAAAAGCTTGCATCTATTTGAGCTCTATATTTAGTAGAGTCTACAAAATGGGCTTGACCAGATCAAGCAATAAAAAGGGTTTGGCTAAGCTTGAAAAATGCTTGCCTAAAAGGAATTGAGGCATTTTGGCCAGGCCCGTTTTGCCAGTGGGCCAATTGGACCCAGGCTAGGCTGGCCCAGTGGATCCTGGGCTGGCCCGGTACCTATATTTAAAAAAAAACTAAATATAATATATAATTATATAATAATATAGGTAAAAAGTTAAAAGAAGAAAAGCTGTAGTCTAAAAAAAAAAACCCCACCAGATTCCAGTAAGTAACCAAAGAGAGCCGGCCCTAAACCAATCATTATAAATGCATGCGCAGAGATATAATATCCATTTGTCGACTTTTTTTTCTTTGTTGATAACGTCGACTTTACTTTTGATACAGTAAAATGTGATGTTGCAGAACTATTCATTAACATATGGTTTGGTTTACACTTCAGCATTTCTAGTGACTAAATGCAATAGAAACAATTTAATTTAATTACTTGGTGATAATTACTTGGTATTGGTAACATAAAAGAAATAATTTAATTTTAAATATTTTAAATAATTATTGACAAAAAAATAACAAATACAATAGAAAAATAAAATTAATCAATAAAAAAAAAGTTAAGCTAAATTAGTTTGGTGGTCCATCCAAGGTCGGGTTGGACCCAAAAAAAGAGGCCCAAAGGAGGACTAGCCTGACCTGTCCCATTTGACACCTCTAATATTTAGAGGCTTGTAACTTGTGCGAGCTGTGAGCTAAATGAGCCGTTTGTAAGCATGAACCTTGTACCCAACTTTAATGTTAGTTAAGAAATGACTCTTAGTATATAATATAAAAAATAACATGTACATAATCATTTTTTTTATCGTTTTACTTTATTTCTGTTTATTAATTAACTTTGAACATTCCCATTATGTCGAGTCAATAATAAGTAATTAGTAGGAGTAGATGTTAATTTTTCTTTGTTTGTAGTTTTACATTATACATGTGAATATCCATTTAACGTCGTTAATACATATTTAAATACCCTAAACAAAAATATAATGCAAATTTTGAAAACACACACATACTAGTATGTGGACCTGTGCATTGCACAGGAAATTAGCGGACTATAAGTTTTAATATTATTAGTGAAATTAAGTATGATGATGTTTATTTTAATGTTAATATTGTAGTGATATTTTGTATTTTTAATATATATGTATATATAAATAGATAGTTTAGATGATAATTCTTAAATGTGAATATTGTATAAAATATTAATATGATTTTTATAAATATGATTTGATATTGTGTGGGCTAAATTTCTATTAGGGATGGTGAAGCTGTAGGGTGGGCACGGGTAGTAATCTTTGTCATTGTCCTTGTTGAATGAAAGTATACCTCATGTTTGTCTTGTATATGCATGAATATTTGTTGAGCAGGTATCAATAAATTTTATAAATATCCATAGATAATCACAGTAATCCTTGGATATTTATGAAAATATAAAATTAAAAAAATTAAATTAAATTAAATTAAAAACAAACAATTTTAAAACATATATTTATACTTAAAATGAATAATTTTAAAACATATATTATACTAAAATAAATAATTTTGAAATATATATTTATACTAAAAATAAATTAGATTAACTTAATTTATATATAATTAAAGTTATTTAAGTAATTTCAAATTGTAGGTACCCATTGGTTAAGGTACTTTTCTACCTGTCCCTGTCCTGTGAATAAGTAAATAGAGAAAAATTCATTTATTTTACCAGCAGATACCCTACTAAGGTATCCATTTTCAATCTATAGCATATTTGACCACAAATACCTTTTTTTTTGTCATCCCTATTCGCTATACTTAGAGCCCAAATTAAAAGATGAATGTGGTAAAAATAAAATGTAAGAGATCACAAAGGATTTATCAATTTTTTGTATCTTTTTTGAAATTAAAAGAGGGTTCCATGCTTCCATTGAAAAAGAAAAAAAACATAGCGTTTCAATTGAAAGATTTGACAACTGAATGAACTAATTGAACACTTTTGACTGTAATTATGACCATTGAGTTTTTGTATGAAAGATAAGTGATAATTGCAAAAATGAAAAAAAATAAAAGATAATAAAAAATAACACAACACTCCAATTGGAAAAAAAGAAAGAAAATTGGAATAAAACTCATGTTATGTTTTTGATCATATTAAACATGATCAAATATTTCTCGATACATAATGTTTTTGGTTGATTAAATACTCTTTGATCATTATCAAATATTAAAAATTGATACCCTTTCTTGATTTAAATCTAAATAATGTAAGGCACAATTGATCGTGGTTGAAAAGTTATCTTAGTTAATTCATTTTAAAATATATATTGATCATAATTATCTTAACTAATATACTATACAATTTAAATATATAATAATTATGGACAATTACCTTAATTATATGTAGATGATAATTACATTAATACCCATATTAACTCAAATTAAATATATATAGGCTGTAAAAAAAAAGCAACAACATTTCGGTAAGAACAAAAATGAATGTAACCTTGTGACTTGAGAAAAATGGATTTAATGTTGTTAAACTCGAACTTTATATTTTTCATTGACATTTTGAAATATAACATCTAACACATTTAGTTTGTATAATACACTAATTATTTTAAAAATTATTATAATATAATATATATAATATAATAATAATAATAATAATAATAATGAAATAAAAAAAATAATAAATAAAAATAAATAAACTTTTATAATAAATTACTATATATATATATATCCTAACTTAAAATAATATTTAATACCTTAATTAAAACTTATATACTAATCATAATTACTTTAATTAATTCAATTAAGAATATGAATTAATTGTAATTACCTTAATTAATATAATTATGTAATTTTATCAATAAAAATAAAAAATCATGTTGACAAAAATGAATTATATATAATTAAAATTTTATCTTAATTATATATAATTCTTAATTATTTTAATTACATTAATTATGTAATTAAAATCTAATTATTTTAGGTAATAATTTAATTGTATATAATTGACAACTAATTAATCACTTTAATTATACATTTTAAAAAAATCTAATTACCTTTGTTTAAAATAATTTTTATTACCATAATTAAAATATATATTTATCATAATTATCTTAATTAATTCAAATTACAATATTATATATATATATATATATATATATATATATATATATCATTATAATTACCATAATTAATATAATTATGTAATTTTGTCAATAAAAATAGAAATTTTTAGCAACAATTACAATACATTCATAAAATTATAAATAATATTTACATGTAATTGTCTTAATCTTTTATTTTTAAAATTGTTCTAATTAATACTAAATATTTTTAATTCAAATATTAATAATTACAGGTAACTACCTTAATATATTATTTAATAGTTACATTAATTATTTTAATTATACAATTTTAAAAAAAATCTAATTACCTTTGTTAAAAATAATTTTTATTAATTATCCATAAAAATTGAAAATTTTAACAACATTTAATAATTACTGTTCTGGAGGTTACTCGGATACACAAGCTTATGTTGTCCTATAGGTCGTCTACCCCAGCTATCACTACCCCAATTATCTCAGACAGCATTTACCTGCTACCCTGAACCGACTTTAACCTTACCCTAGTACAGCATGGAAAGCACCGAACAGTAAGGACAGTGTGTAACAAGGCACCCAAATGCATGCTGTCACGTGGCACTTAACGCTAACAAAATTTTCCTCCAAAACATTCTATATAAAGGACTACACATTCATCAAGTACATACGCTCTCTCTCATTCTCACTCGCACTTGCAACCTTACTAACTTAAGCATCGGAGTCCTTGCAAGTGTCACCACTGGAGATGCCAACAACCACCGTGGGAGCTAGTCGGAGATCTTCTCTCATGTTCACCACACAACAATTACAGTCAATAAAAATTAAATTATATATGATAATTACATGTAATTACTATAAATTTATTTTTTAAATTGTTTAAATTAAAACAAAAAATTTTAATTCAAATATATATAATAATATTTGATGATTACCTTAATTGTATATAATTGATAATCACATTAATTACTTTAATTATACAATTTAAAAAAATATAATTACCTTTATTAAAAAAAAATTGTTAACATAATTAAAATATATATTGTCATAATTATCTTAATTAATTCAAATCACAATATATAACAATCATAATTATCATAATTAATATAATTATATAATATAGGCTTAAATATGTTTTAATCTCTATAAATATGGCTTTGTTTGATTTTAGTCCTTGCAAATTTTCAATGAAAAACAACATAGGTAAACAAATGAAAGGAGAACAATAAAACATAGAAGTGGAAAAAAAAATTGAAGCTTCTCGAATGGTGAAAATGCAAAAACGAAAAAGAAAAAGAATTACCTAACGTATATGCATCTTAATTTGACAATATATTTTCTCACCATAACAAAGACATGGAGAAGATAAAGGCAACAGAAGAATCAACGCAATGGGGGTGATTGTTTAGAATATGTAACAAAAAAATACTGTTATTGGAGAAATGAAAGGAAAGTTTGGGTCTCTTTTGAATATGTGTCCCTTTCTCATTTCTTTTTTTCTTGGATGCCTTTTATTCTCTAACTCTATTTGAATTTCAAAATAGAAACATTAGGGTACTAATAAAGCTGATTGTGAAATTGTGCTCAATCAAAAGATACAATAAAAATCAATTTCTTAATTTTGCATGTCATAACTGCCCATAAATTATTTTGTGTGCAAATAATTATGTGTTATAATTGTCCATAAATTAATTTGTGTGCAAATGAATGTGAGGCCAACATGTAAGCAAACAATAGAGGGAAACATTCACTAAGGAAGTCTAGCTTAGTTGGTTGAGCAGGGTGCGTGAGTTGTTGTAAACTCATTGGTATTGGAGTTCGACTCTTCTTTTGAATCAAAGAGAAAGAGAGAGAAAGAGAGAGAGAACGTTTTGGTGTTGCCAAGTGAGATAAGAATTTATGTGAAATTGCTCCAGAAATTGACACGTGAAATTTTCCTATTTAAAGACATTCTACTTTCCTATTTTGGTGTTATGGAATTTGCTAACATACATACACTTATTTTTTAATTAGAGTACATTAACAAGTTATAATTATAATATATCTTAAAATACTCCCACAATGTAGCTTGTTAATGTACTCTAACTAAAAAAATAAGTGTGTGTACATTAGCAAATACTTGTGAAATTTGCTAACATATAGACACTTGTTTATTAGTTGAAGTACGTTAGCATGTTGAATAATTAAAGTAGATTAAAAATCAATTAAAAAATTAGGCAAGAAATAAATAAATGTGACTTTTTAGTAATTATTGACAATATATATTTCAAAGATTTGATTGATTTTAAAACAAATATTTCAATTATATAAGAGTGATTTTGTTAACAAACACCGAAAATGTAGATATTTTTTCCACTATATATCTTATTACTATTAATATACCAAATAATTAATCAAAATACGATAAAGATATTTATTTTATCACCCAACCATATTAAAAGGTAAGTATTTTTCACTTAAATAGTGAATGCTTTGCCAACTAAGATCATCAAAACTGCACCGTTTGTACCGAACGATGCTGGAAAACCACCACCATGGGGGCCAAGCTTCTTTCTCCGACCGGTGATGAGTCCTTTTCATTGCCGGACTTACCAGAGGAACTGATTTTAGAGATCCTGCTTAGGGTTCCAGTGAGATACCTTCTGCAATTCAGGCGCGTCTGCAAAAAATGGAAAACCCTAATCTCCGATCCCCAATTCGCGAAGGACCACCTTCGTACCTCAACCGCCGATCCCAACATGACCCACCAACGATTGTTCTCTTCCATCGTCGGTGACCCCAAAATCGAATTATTCTCTGTGCCGTCGCTGTTCGAAAACCCATCAACCCCTGCTAAAGGCTGTTGCTTCATGACGAGTGATATGTACCACATTCTAGGTTCCTGCAATGGCTTGCTGTGTTTGTGTGATATTCATCAACGTTATCTCACGTTGTGGAACCCTTCCATCAGATTTACATCCAAAAGATTGCCAACCGGTGTTAGTGTTAGCCCTAGCACGGTGCGTATTACTTACCATGGTTTTGGCTATGATCACGTGAATGACAAGTACAAGTTGCTAGTAGGTATGGAAAATCTTCATCAAACCGTGAACAAAATATATACCTTTGGTGCAAATTCTTGGAAGGTGATTCAGAATTTCCCGCGTCAGCGTCATCCCACCGAGTGCCTAGGAAAATTTGTGAGCGGCACTCTTAATTGGATGGCCGCGAGAGGTGTAAGTGATAATCAACGGCTAATTCTTTCCCTTGATGTAGGGGACGGAAACATATGGTGAAGTGTTGTTGCCTGATGGAGACAATGACAAGATTTGCAATCCGGTGCTAAATGTTTTGCGTAACTGTCTTTGTGTATGTTTCTTTGACTCCAAGAAAGCTCATTGGGTTGTGTGGCTCATGAAGAAGTATGGGGTTCATAACTCTTGGACTAAATTCATGATGATCCCCCACTTTATTCAAGACCCTTGGACTAGAAGGATGACCACTCACGTTCAGCATGGTAGCTTTAGATCGTATCACTCGCTTGACCCGTTGTGCATTTCAGAAGATGGTGTTGTTATATTGAAAACCAATTTTTCCCATGTAGTTCTGTATAACTCGAATGATGGTAGTTTGCATTATCCTAGGATTAGGGATGAATATGGGTTGCATCATCTACATATTTACCATGAAAGTTTGGTTTCTCCATCTCATGTTTGTCTTAACTTTTGATCAAACATTTCAAACAGTTAGGCTTTCACATACATGATTGTTTCTCCTATTAACGGAAGACTTGAGCAATAGTTTTTTTTTTTTTTTTTTGTGTTGCTTATTCTTCATGACCCTGGAAATGTTCTTCAATTTAGTAAGAAAATAATTATAACGAAGTGATTGTCGCCAATGTTTCTACGGATTGGTCATTGAATTGATTAAGGTACTAGTTCAAGGTTCAATGATTCAATTGTAATTGAACTGAGGTCAAACCGATATTAATAAAATAATAATAATAATAATTAAATAATACATAAAATAATATTAAAAAACATAATATCATAATTTTATAATACTAAAAATTAAAAATAAAACATAATTTCATAGGTTCTTTACATTTACAATACCTACAAAAATACAAATTAAATATGTCATGATACTTAAATATAAGTTTTAACTATACATATCAACATTTATTAATAAAAACAAGTTTATATTTAAAATAAAAAAGAAAATGATAAATACTTAAGGTTGATTTTTATTTTTTTAAAGAAAAAAATCAAAATAATGTTATATTAAGTATTTTTTTTTACCTGCTGTGAACCGATTTTTGGCTAGTTTTGATTGGTTTTCAGGTTTTTTGACTGATTTTTCTTCAGACTAATTTTGTAGTTTATTTAAATCAGTCAGGTGACTGGTTCACCAGTCAGACTGACCAATCCGGTCCGATTTTCATAACATAGCTTGTCACGTCCTCTTATCAGTTTTATTTACTTGCAGGTTAATTCAATTGTTTAAATTGAGAAGTTAATTCATCTCAAAATCTATACCACAATACTAACAGGTTGCAGCATGCTATTGCAGCACTTGTCACTTTCAGATTCCAGTTGGATTGGCAAAATGACCACATTTGGTATAAAACAATTTGCGTTGGTTTCATATATTTTATGTGCAACACTAATAGTCTGTTTGGCAATAGAAATCACTCATAATTCATACCTAACGTTCGTTAAATTACTCATGCCAATAAATAGTTTATTGAAATCCCGAGGTGTGTCTCAATACATAAACATTAGAGATTGAATTTGTGTAAAGCATAAGAAGTTAATGGCAAAATACCTGGGAGCCTAACCCATTTCTCCTTCTTTTTGCTCCGCATCAACTGGTCTTCCTCTTTCTTCAACAAATCTTCGCTAACCCTAGCAGAGCTCGTTTTCATGGTCACTATTCTTCAACAGATGGATGAAATTCTTAATTGTCTTTTGTCTCATGTATCTTATAAAAATAAAATAGACAATCATTTAATAATTTATTTATATTATTTAATATATAAAAGACATTACTTTGTTCAACAACTTCTAATTCAAGTATAACAAAAATATTAAATTGTTGGTTTATTTTTTTTATTTTTGGGTTTAAATATAATTTGTCTTTGAAAATAATAGAAAATATCTCTTTTACATATAATTTATCCGTTTTCATGGTCCATGCTCTAGTTGCTTTAAAAGATGTGTTTTCGTAACTTATTGTTTCAATTATATAATTAAACAATTATATAGATATATTTTGGACAAAACTGAGATGCAGTATTATAGATATTGTTGGTATTATTTTTCAATCAGAATTAGATCTTTTTACGTCAGAATCCCTTATCACACATATTACCAAGATAACAATTTAATTTTGATTAGAGAACAACACCAATAACATATATGAAATTGCATGTAAGTTTTCTCCATGTATTTTTTGTGACTTATATTGTTTTAATTATATATTACTAATTTTAATTGTTCTAAAAGATACTCATAGTACGTATTTTATTTATAATTAATATTGTTTTAAATATATCTTACTAATTTAATTGATCCTGATATGTGTTTTTGTGAAATTGTTTTTAATATTTGATTTGTTATAATTAAAATAAAAAATTTTGTTGATTGCATGATGGTTTAAAATTCAAAATTATGATTAAATAAATATGAATAAAAATATATAAATTATTAATTAATTGCGTAAAGAAAAAATTGATTGTGTGAGATTTAAATTTAATAAATATAAACGAATTTTTAAATTGAATTTGTGCACTATAGTTGAATTATATCTTCAATATTTGACATAGTATGTTGATTAAAATGACGTAATTAAAGTCAAATAAAAATTAGTCAAAAACAAATAAATGTGACTTTTTAGTAATGACAATATTTAAGATTTTTGATTTTAAAACAAATATTTTAATCCCTCTATATAAATGTGTAAAATTATCTGTTTTCTTAGGACTCCACTCTCTCTCACGTTCACTTTCATTTAAATACCTTTTTTTTATAAAAGGTGGACTTCACTCTCCTAACACGCATCTGATATATCTTCTTATGTTTTTAATATTAACTGAACAATTTAACAAGTTGTAACTTAATATTAGCACCAATTTCAAATATATATATTTTATCTTCAAAATTCAAATACTATCCTAACATGTATATGATATCTCTCTCTATATATAAATTAGAATAACTATATTAAAAGAGAGCATTCTTAACTATCATTCTTTAATATATTAATTTTAATATATTTAGTTTTAACTTTAATTTTAATATATTTTTTAAAAAATTATCAATAATTAAAAATAATATTCTATCACAATATAAAGTATTTATCATAAATCTAAAATATAATATATGTTTTAAAATATTTATTTATTACAAATTTTAATTATAATATGATTTATATATTTAAAACTATTTATTTATTATAAATTTTAGTTGTAGGAAATAAATATTTATTTTATACAACGCACAGGCTAAAATACTAGTTATATAAAAGTAATTTAATTAGTTAAAATACACTGAAAATGTAGATATTTTTTACCCTATATATATATCCTATTAATATGCTTTTTTTTTTATTTTTGGTAACAATCCTTTTTTTTTCTTTTTTGAGAACGGTAACAATCCTATTAATATGCTAAATAATTAGTTAAAATAAACCACGGTATTTATTTTATCACATCTTATCTTATCTTACTACTAAACTATACTAAAAGGCAAGTATTTTTGTTAAAATAGATTTTAAATCAAATATTCAATTATATAAGGGTGATTTTGTTAAAATACACTAAAACTATATCATATCTTACCCTTATCATCGAGCCAATTTAAAAGGTAAGTATAACCTTATCACCGAACCATACAAAAAGGCAAGTATTTTACTACTTTTCACTTAGATTAAAATTGTTTAGAATAAATATTTATTTTATATAATATAAATTATATTATAATTAAAATTTGTAACAAATAAATACTTTTTAACATAAACTATGTTTTAAATTTATAATATATAATTTATATTATAATACAATATCATTCTAATTATTGATAATTTTTTTTAAAAAAATATTAAAATTTAATTTAAAACTAAATATATTAAAAATAATATATTAAAAGACATGATAGATTAATTTTTTTTTAAAAATACTTTCATTAAAAAATAATAGTTAAAATCATTTTCATCGACTATTTTAATTTATATATAAAGAGGATAGAGAAGTATTGGCAAGAACATCAAAAGTACACCTTTTGCACTGAAGGGTGCTGGAAACCATCGCCAAGAGGCCCAAGCTTGTTTCTTCAACCGGCGATGAATCCCCTTTATTGCCTGAGGAACTCGTCTTGGAGATCCTTCTTAGGGTTCCAGTGAGATCCCTTCTGCGATTCAAATGCATCTGCAGATCATGGAAAATTCTAATCTCCGATTCCCAATTCGTGAAGTACCACCTTCGTACCTCAACCGCCCATCCAAACATGGCCCACCAACATTTGGTCTCTCCCATATTTGGCAACAGCAAAATGGTATCAGACTCTGTGCAGTCACTGTTCCGAAACCCACCATCAACCCCTGCTGAAGGCCATTGCTTCAAGATGAATGACAATTACTGCATTCTAGGTTCATGCAATGGCTTACTGTGTTTGTGTCATTTTCATCAACGTTATGTCACATTGTGGAACCCTTCCATTCGATTGACATCCAAAAGATTGTCAACCGGTCTTGTTAGGCCTGGTGCAAGTATTATTCACAATGGTTTTGGCTATGATCACGTGAATGACACGTACAAGTTGGTGGTAGCTGTGGAAGATCATCATGAAACTGTGACCAAAGTATATTCCTTTGGTGCAAATTCTTGGAAGATGATTCAGAATTTCCCGTGTCGTCCCACTAGGGGCCTAGGAAAATTTGTGAGTGGCACTCTTAATTGGATAGCTAAGAGAGGTGTAGCTGATGATGATCGATGGGTGATTCTTTCCCTTGATTTGGGGACAGAGACATATGGTGAAGTGTTGCTGCCTGATGGGGACGGTGACAATATTTGCATTCCTGTGCTAGCTGTCCTGGTACTGTCTTGTGTTTCTTTCTTTGACTCTAAGAAAGCTCATTGGGTTGTGTGGCTCATGAAAGAGTATGGGCTTCAAGATTCATGGACTAAATTGATGACGATCCCCCTCTTTATTGAAGGTGATCCCACTTGGAATAATCTGATTACGTTCCCTCTTAAATGGTTTCACTCGCTTAACCCGTTGTGCATTTCAGAAAATGGTGTTGTTATATTGGAAGCCAATCTTTCGCAAGTAGTTCTGTATAACTTGAATGATGGTAGGTTGGATTATCCCAGGTTTAGTCGTGAACTCGGGTTGCATGGTCTACAAATTTACCATGAAGTTTGGTTTCACCACCATGTTAAAATCACCCTACCATCTCTTAAATTATTATATATTAGTGATGGTTAAAGTGGAACTGTGGAAGTCTCTGTTTAATAAGAATTCAACTGATAATTACAGTATTCTTTCTATTTTATTCTTATATTGGTAATTCTTTTCAAGATTTTTTAAAATTGGAAGACTAAAATTGTAAAATTAAAAATAAAGGGACAAAAATCACAGATTTTTAAAAATTGAAGGATTAAAATCCCAAAATTAAAAATAGGGAGACCAAAATCGTGAATTGAAAATTATAGGGAGACCAAAAATGTAATTTAACCCCTTTTTTTTTGTTATCATATTATAGGTGCGAATTATTTACTAGTTTTGTCGATAACTAATTTTTGTTGAAAAATTTAGGTAACTACTTTTAATGAGACATCTTCTCCTAATCACATTTTTTTCATCTAAAAGGCTCAAATCCAAGACCTTACTGAACTAACATAATCTACTATATATTATAGACGAAGGTTTTATGATATAGGAAAGATGTAATGTGGCAACACCATATTCATTCTTTTCCTGCCTCAATTTCACACATTTTTTTATTCATATAAATACATTATTATATTTAATTATAGTAATTAAAACGTTTATAATTAAGACATTTATAATTGAGGCATTTATAAAAAGTATATATTCTAATTAAATTCATCAATTAAAAAACTAAATTTTAAATTGATTTTGATTTTATATAACAAGAAAATCAATTTTCAAATTTTATTCAATGTTATTTATAATCACGGTAATTATGATAATTATGGTAATATTTTTTTATGATAATTAAAGCATTTATAATCTATTATTATTATTATTATTATTATTATTATAAAGAAGGTTATGCCACATAAGCAAATGTCACGTGACAATACCATGTTGATTCTTTTCCTGCCAAAATGCCATCAAAAATTTTTATTTTATTTTTCAATTCATAAAAATACTTAATTATACTAATTAAGAAAATTATGATCAATATGATTTTTATGATTTGAATATTCAAACTAATAATACAAGTATATATAAAAATATATTATTTTATTTAATTATAGTAATAAAGACATTTATAACAAGTATATATTTTATAATTGTGGTAAATATTTTATCATCACGTTTTTTATTATCTTGTTTTAATTGATAATACTAATATACATATTCTATTTCAAATTTCAAAGTTATAATAGATTCAAATTAAAAAATCTCATAAGATTTATGTTGATTTTGTGACATAAATATATTATTGATATTTTAAATCGCAATATTATCATTGATAATTTAATGAATGGAAATTAAATTATTTTAAAATTCATAATTAAAGTAATTATTACATTATTATATTATTATATATAATATAATAATATGTATAATATATAATTAAAGTAATCAAAATATACTTCTTAATTTCAAAATGGTCATGATTCCAATTAGTGATATTCATCATTTGAACATTCAAACTTTTCTTCTTCTTTTTTCCGTAAAAAAAGTATTGTTATAAATAATTTATTCAACGAATCGTAGGCCATGCAATAGTTTCTTCCTCTACTACACATGTCTTTCAATTTTGATACATTAAAGACATCAATGTTCAAAATGGTTGAAAGATATGAAAATTATGAATTCTAATATATATATTTTTCATTTTCTTTCATTTTACTTGGTTCATCTTTTTGTTGTATATATCTCTTTCATTGTTATTCAATTTGTTTATTTTTTATTTTATAGTTTCATCCTTTTATTTATCTTCTTTCTCTAAAATAATCTTCTAATCTTTTTCATTCTCCTTTAATTTATTTTTAAAATTTTATAATACTTGACATTTACATGCTAATATTATTTTGTTATTTTTGAATGTTTCAACTACTAAGATGACATAAAAGATTTAAAAGAAGGGTTTCAATATTTCACAAAAGTAAAAGGAATATTATTATACTACAAAAATAAGGTTGATTTTTTTTACTATAGAATTTAGTTTATGTATATTTGTATCTACCTTTGATGCTTTGGTTCTAGTTGATAATGGTACTGGCACAAGTGTTGTTTTCTAAGACTACAAAGGGCAACTTCTAGCTACTGGTTCATGAAATTTCCAAACTGTTTTTGAGCCAAAAGTAGTAGAGGTTTTATCTTGTAAGTGGACCATGCAAATTTCAAAAATATATGTGTATATGGGGTAGAATATAAGATTGGCTATTATGAGTTATACCATCAATGGAGCAGCAAAAAAAATCATTGGAAGAAGTTATTTTCAAGGAATCTTGGAAGGTTGTAAACAACTTGGTTCAAAACTTTAGGAAACTGCTCTTAGTGTTGGAATGTAGCACACACTTTAGTATTCTTAGCTTTTGATGTTCATGAAATGTATTGAATAGAAGAAGTTCCATATATACAAGTGAATCAATTAATGATAAATGGCGTAATTGGTTTTCAAGTGGAATAATATTATCCAACTTTTCTTCGTAAAAAAAAAAGAGATATCTTTTTGTTATTGCTTTTGTTTTTTATGTTTTATCTTTTCACCCTTTTTTCATCTTATTTTTGTAAGGTAAGTTTCTTTTTTATTTTATTTTCTTAGACTATATTTTCAAAATGTTTCTAATATTTAGCATTTTAAGTTTGGTAGTTGACATTATTTTGAACTTTTTTCATTTTCAATTATTAAGATGGAGCAAAAGACTTAAAAGAGAAAGTTATATAAATTAAAAAAAATTATTGTGGTATAAAATTAATATTGCTCAATAAATATTTCTAATTTTAACTCATTTTATATCCAAGAAATATGTATTGTTGCATTTTTATACGATAATCTCTTTATTAATTTAAAATTATTTATTTGAATTTTATAATAAATAAAAGAAGATTTTGTTATGTAGGCAGATGTCACATGACAATATTTCATTTAATTTTTTTTCATGGAAATGTAAATTATTTATTTAATACTTAAAAATACATAATTATGGTAAGTATGATTAGTGACATTTTGAAGATTTGAGCATTTAAATTAACTATACAAGTATATATTCTGATTCAAATTAATTAATAACACTAATATATATATAATATATATATATATATATATATATAGAGAGAGAGAGAGAGAGAGAGAGAGAGAGAGAGAGAGAGAGATAGATAGAGAGAGAGAGAGAGAGAGAACGAGAGGAGAGAGAGAGAGAGAGAGAGAGAGGGTAGGGATCAAGTTACTCCACTCAATAATTTTCAGTATATATTAAATTTTAACGATTCAACTATTAAATTAAAAGATTTATGGAGTAGATCAAGTCTACAAACCTTTATAAAGTTTGAAAACTATTTACTAAATTTTAGTCATTTTTTATGGTGGAAACATAATTTTTAAAGAAAAACTAATAATTATAAAATGTAATATAAAATATTTTTTATTATTAATATTTCTTATTAAAATCATGTATATATCTAAGTTATATACAAATCCAAATAAATTTGTAAAGATAAATTTTTTTAAAACAAACATTTATATAAATTAAAATAATATAAGACATATGTAAATATGTGTATATATATATATATATATGTGTGTGTGTGTGTGTGTGTGTGTGTGTGTGTGTGTGTGTGTGTATATGTGTGTGTGTGTATATATATGTGTGTGTGTGTGTGTGTGTGTGTGTGTGTGTGTGTGTGTATATATATGTGTGTGTGTGTGTGTGTGTGTGTGTGTGTGTATATATATATATATGTGTGTGTGTGTGTGTGTGTGTGTGTGTGTGTGCGTGTGTGTATTTTTATTTTTTTTTACTAATACATACTTATATAAAATTTGAAAATGATTGAAAACTACATAAAAAATATAATAATATAAAAATTTAAATTGTAAACTCAAGCCTCCATGCAGGACATGGGTTATTACCCTAGTGTTAGTAAATTAAAGGTTAAAATATTGAGTAAATTCTTGAACTTTTAGACAATTTTTAATTAGGTTCATGCACTATTTTTTTTTTAATTGAGTCTTTAATTTTTTAATTTGGTCCTTGGGATTAACTTCGCAAACGACAATCAAACGAAAGTTAACCCTAAGGACCCAATTAAAGAAAATTAAAAGATTAAGAACTAAATTAAAAAAAAAATAGTATGGGGACCTAATTAAAAATTATCTAAAAGTTCAGGTACTTACTCAATAATTTAACCTTAAAATAAAAACTTATGCTAATTGCATGATGATTTGAAATTCAAAATTATGATAAAATAATTGTGAATAAAAATATGTAAATTAGTAATTGCTTGCATCAAGAAAAAATTAATTACAAGAGATATAAATTTAAAAAATATCAGCTAATTTTTAAATTGTATTTTTTGGACTGCAATCAAATTATATCCCAAAAGAAAACAATTACATCATTTATTACAATTATATCTTCAATATTCAATATGATATGTTAATTTTTCTGCAAAATACGATATGTTAATTAATTAAAATTAAGTAATTAAAATCGATGAAAAATCAATAAAATATAAATATGTAAAATATACTTAAAAATGTAAAATGTTTATATGTATGTATTGTATAATCTATTGATATAGCAAATAAATAATTAAAAAGATAAAATATTTATTTTATTATATCCTATCTTATCCTTATCTAACTGCCACAATATTTTATCATATCCTATATTATCTTTTAAAATAAGATTTGATATTTTTTACTACAGAATTATGGAATGAGTTGCGAAAATTATTCATCTACTTTTTCTTCCATCTCTTTTTTCATTTTACTAGTATTTTAACTTGTGCATTGCACAAAATAAATACTTATTTTATATAACTTAAATTTGTAATAAATAAATATTTTTGAACATATAGATTATATTTTAAATTTATAATAAACAATTATATTACAATACAATGTTAATTTTTAATTATTGATAATTTCTTCTAAAAAAATACTGAAATTTAATTGAAAACTAAAGATATTAAAAATGATAGATTGAAAGATATAAGAGGCTAAAAAAATCTCTAAAAATGCTCTCATTAAAAAATAACAGCTAAAAACACTCTTATTAAAACAAAACAGCTAAAAACTTAAAAACATTCTCGTTCAAGTTAACTGTTCTTATTTAATAGATAGAGTGAATTTTTCTTCTTATGTCTGTCTTCTTTTCCAATTATATCATTTATCTCATATTTCCTTTTTTTCTATTTTTTCCCCCCTTTTGTCTTCCTATTTATATATTCTCTTGACTGCACTCAACTTTTACCAACCCCATCAAAAGTGCATCGTCTGTACTCAACCATGCTAGAAACCACCGCCAAGAAGCCCAAACTTCTTTCTCCAACCCGCAACGAATCCCCTTCATTGCCGGTCTTACCAGAGGAACTCATATCGGATATCCTCCTTAGGGTTCCAGTGAGATCCCTTATACAATGCAAGTGCGTCTCCAAGTCATGGAATAGCCTAATCTCCAATCCCCAATTCGCCAAGGACCACCTTCGTACCTCAACCGCCGATCCCAACATGACCCCTCAACGATTGTTCTCTTCCCTCACCGGTGACTGCAAAATTGTATCAGTGTCGGTGCAGTCGCGGTTCCAATACCCATCAACTCCTCCTAAACCCTAGTGCTTCAGGACGAGTGGCAACTGCCGCATTCTAGGTTCCTGCAACGGCTTACTGTGTTTGTGGCACATTTATAAACATCATGTCACATTGTGGAACCCTTCCATCGGATTCACATCCCAACCCTGTTGGCCCTTCTGGGAGTATTACTTACCATGGTTTTGGCTATGATCACGTGAATGACAAGTACAGGTTGCTAGTAGGTGTGAACGATTACGCTGAAGCTGTGACCAAAATATACACCTTTGGTGCAAATTCTTGCAGGGTGATTCAGAGTAGTAGGCTTGACAAAAATTAATTGTTAAATTGAGATTTGAGAAGTAAATTCATCTCATAAATATATACCAAAAAACTAACCAATTGCAGCACCGCTACCGCAGCATTGGTCACTTTTGGAGTCCAACTAGGTTGGCAAAATGACAACACATATCATATAAAACAATTTATGTTGGTTTCATATTGTATGTCCAGTACTGACAGTCTGTTTGGCAACAGAAATAATTCGTAATCCATACCAAACATTCATTGAATAAATCATGCCGATAAATAGTTTATTGAAACCCCTTGGTGTGTTTAAATACATCTAGAGATTCAATTTGTAAAGCATAAGACAAGATTGAGTCAACTCTTAGCACTTGTGTACAATGGTCTTTCTTCACACTGGTTGTTACTGCTTTCACCTCCTTTAGTCTTTAACCAGTTGCATGGAAAGAATATTACTGAGTTTGGTTTTTTGCTCAATAGAAATATTGCCGTCACTTATCTTTTCTCATCTTTGCCATAGTGTTTTTTAAAGTCACGAGCTATTCTTTCTTCTTCCTCTTTTTCTTTTTGGTTTTGCTATGTTTGCATGGGAAAAAAAAATGAAAAAAAGCAAAGGGACCAAAAACTTATATATGGGCATCCAACACAATAAAACAGTTCTGAAAAACTAAACTAAAAACACAATAAAAAAAACCTTAATCTTCGAGAACCAAAAATGAGAAAAAAATTGAAATTAGACTCATATCCATCATCGGCTCAATGTCAATGTGCCGTAATTATATAATGGGCATCCAACACTATTCTGTTATATTTGAACTTAGTCCTTTTCTTAACTTGTGAACACACTAGACAATAGCTACAAATTAGTTTTTCTGGACAACAAGGTGATTTGACAAAATGCTTAAGCAGCTTTTAGGGGTTTCATCATTTGTTTCCTGGTAACCATGTTAATATGTACATGTAATAAACCCTAAAAATCTTTGTACATATAATAATAGTCCGCAATGAAAAAATCCCACCTCCATTGAATACACAATTTTTTTTAGTTAGTATGAGCAATTGAGCATCAAAACCAATATTAATGATCATATTCGTGGCTATTAAAACATTCAACGTCAGATTTATCACACTTTTCATTTCGTCTACCAGGATTGTCTATACCTATTTTCTTTCACGACTTCTAATGGGTTGATGACTGCTTTCATTATTATTAAAATTGTCAATATCTCCTCTTCTTAACCATGTCCAGGTCTTTTTCCCACGATAACATCTTCTTTGACTTCTTTCTCTTCCATTTTCTCTAAAAGAAGGTTTGACTTTGAGGACTTGCTACAAAGGCTCATTATGTCATATCTTGAACTTTTCTTCATATGCTTGAAGTGAACCCATCAATTGGTCCACGAACATCGAATATAAATCCTTTAACTCTCTAATTACACAAACCACATAATCAAATTTTGTGGTTAAAATATGAAGGATCTTCTCTACCACATGAACTCATTTCCACAACACTTCAGTTAGTTCACAATCACCATCACCCTATTGCAAAATTTTGAAATTGACTCGGACTCCTTCATATACAAGGATTCAAATTTTCCACAGAGTTTATAGGCATACCTTCACCTATTCAACACCTTCAAGGGAGGTCTCCAAAATCTTCCAAGCTTTTTAATGCGTTTGACACCATCTCAAACATGGCTTCATCTAAACCTTAATAGATGAAGATAAGTGCTAGTTGATCCTTCTTCTTCATCTTCAACAAAGTCTTTCTCATTTGGTGACTAAGTAGGCTAATTTTTAGGTTGGGTTTAACCCTCCCAAGCATCTTAAGAACCTAAAAGGCCTTCATGCAATGACACTAATTATCATAATTCTTGTTAAGTCTAAGACAATTTAGCCCTCAATTTTAATGATAAAATAAAACATAAGATTGTATATTTAATATAAAGACTAAATGCTCTTTACGCTTCAAATTGTCTTATAAAGATTGCCCCACAAGGAAAGCTTTTACTGTGCTAATAGTGGAAGATTTCGTTTATCAAAAGACAATTAAAAGGATTTGTCTAATGGGAAATAATTTGATGAAGAAGAATTTCAGATGAAGCACACTTAAGAAGACTTCTCAATCAAAAAGAGAAAGGTCTACCTATTCTCGTACCTTTAAAGACGTAAAAAAGGACAAAAGCAAGTAGACAAAACAATGCATCAAAAAATCCATATACTTGGATCGGAAAAAAGTAAGAAAAAGTCCACTTGCTATACGATGTAAGTACTAAGAAAAGAGATAAATAGAATGCTTTATCAACTTATATATAATAAGTTGGTTAAAGTATTTATTGTTGCATTAAATGCACCAGCATTTATATTTTCTAGAAAATAAAAAGAGCTCCAACTATTTTTTTTTTTTTAAGCTCTTATAAAAGGCTCAAGAGAGCACATTATATTATAGAAAGATTCAAAGAACAAGCGTCAAAATTAAAATGAAAGCTATGCTTTAGGTTTTTGTTTGAAAACATTCTCCATAATTTCTTAATATATATACTCGCTTAGTAAATTAGGTTATTACTTTGTTTATTCGTCACATAGGATGATAGCCTAAGGTTACTCCTTTGTAAGCATTTTTTTGTGATTTGCTAAGAGCTGAAAAGTCTTGGTAATAAGCAATACTTTGTGTAAGTACCTAGAAAGGCATAGGTGAAAGAATAATTGTTATAGCCTGAAGAGTTTAGGTCAAAGAATACTTGTAATAGTTTAAAACTATGTTTCTTGTAAATCTATGTTTTTAGTGGAATTCTTGATGGTTTACCAAGAACTGAATATAGTTTCTGGGTTTAATGAACCAATACAAATTTGTTGTATTTTGCTCTTTCTCTTATCTCCTTTATATTGGGAGTTGATATTGTGATTCAAGATATTTGTTCTTCAAATAAGTTTTTACTTATAAGTTGTTCTTAACATAAGATAATCCATTTGTTTGTTCTCCATACGTGTTTATAGAAAGATTTGCAAACATTTTTAGAAACACAATTTAACCCTTTCTTCTTGTATTTTTTTACGTTTTACAATTTCCATTGGTAGGACAAGGGAATTGAAACAAGTTCAAGTCATTGCTTGTCATCTCTTACCTCACTTAGTGTATCTCTCAATTCCCAAAACCCAAACTCTAGTACCACTTTGTTAGTATATAAAGAGGAAACTATTAGAAAAATAGAGAAAATTCTATTACTTTGCCATACATGTTGTATGAGTTAGTCCTCTATTTATAGTAAAGAAACCCATAACAATTACATAAATACTTAATTAAAATTCAAAATTGACATAAAACTAATAGTAAATCTTTAGTGGTTACATCAGAAGGAATAATAGCTTATAAACAAAAAATAATGTTACTTAATGTATAGTAATTCACAACCTTTCATCTTTGTAAATTTCTAAGACTTTATTTTTTGATTACAAGTATTATTTCTAATAACAATATTGTCTAGGATTACTGTTGGTAATAGTCGTGGGGACTCTGCATAAAAGATACCACTTAGTGAAGGAAAATATGTCTTTGACTGATCATGTTTCCAACTTCAATGCAAACTAATTTTTTTCTTCCATTTTTGGTGAGGATACAAGGAAAATTCAGTAAATAAAAACAGAAGAAAGGAACAATAGTGTGTGAGAAGTCATCACAAAAAAGCAAGGGAGGGAGGACAGTATAATAGCTGATAAGGAGTGGAGACTCAAAAAGAGAAAGAGACAAGAAAAGGTTCACATGATATATGTGTGTATTCATTCCTCCCCCTTCAGCTTTCACCTCCTTGTTTTTACACAATTGCATTGTCTCGTTGAACAACATATCGTTTCCTTCTATTGCGGGTCCTTTTCTTACAAATTTTCTGTTATGCATGGCACTGTAATTATCGTACCGCTCTTAATACGCTCTCTATTTTGTCGTATTTGTTATGATATTTCCCTAATTTGTAATTTTTAAATAATACTTTTACAAATTTGTAATATTACTTAATATTCAATGTTTATTTTTATAATAAAAAAGAAAACATCATAAAAATATTATATAAAATATAATGATATTAATTTTATAATAAATTTTTTAAGAATAAGTTATAATATTATTTACTTTATAATATTTTATAAGAAAATATTATGAAAGAAGTAAAAGGCAGTGAAATGAAATCATGTTGCAGCAATGGATGGACATCAAACTTAGTAGTAAAGTTGGCAAAACGAGTAGCCTGGCTCGGCCAGTGGCCAACGTGAATTGGCTAGCAATTATGATTGTGTTTTTTCTGGCCTGATAGGCCCATCGGGCCAAGCCATTTTGACCCATGACTTTTTTTTCTTAAATTTTTATACATTTTACAAAGAAAAAAAACAAAATAGATACCATTGGGCCAGATTGGCCCGTATCCTTTCGAGCTTATTTTTTATGGACTGAGCCATTTTGACCCACTTTTTTAGGCTGAAATTTTTATGGTCCAAACCGACCTGGCCCTTTGGGCTGGGCTAATTTTGCCACCTCTACTTAGTAGTACTCCCTAGAGTTTACTTCTTGATCTCTTTCATGGAAAATTGAAAAACTAATATGCAAATATCAAATTTTACTGCATAGAGTTTTTGATTCAATTTGATTACTTAAACATAAAAAATGAACATTATATGTAACATTGTATGCAATTATCTCTATAAACACATGTTTCAAATATATACCACAAAATCAAAGGGATGAATTTTTATTGTCCCATGTTGGTGTTCAAAAATCCTTTTCCTTTTTAATTGGTGTGTATGTCTCCCTGTTTTTTATTTTTGCCTTTACATTTTCTATTACTATGTTTGAGTATAGATGAACATTAGACCCTTGATTTCTTAACATGCATGAACAACTTCCATAATGATGGGAAGGAGTAAACATGGAAAAAATATACTTTGTGGACAAACATGCAAATGCTTTGATCTTTACTGATAGAACTCCTGTTACTAGAAAAGAAAGAAAATCTTCTAAAATAAATTATTGTTGGGCATGATAAGCTGCATTGCCAAAGCTTGCTGAACTTCCAAAGTTGTTGCAAGTTCAGTTGCAATTTTCTAACAAACTCCGATAGGAATTTGTATATGCAGTAACACACCCTAGACTATAGTGTTAAGTGTTAATCGCCTTCTATGAATTTTCATCACATACATGTTTTTTTGTTTTATACACACTATTTTTATTTATTTGCAAGGTTGTAAAAGAAACAAAACTAAATCTTTTACAATAAACTATACTGTGCAACATGAGTTGGATTGGGATCCAACTGCTTTAGAAATTGAGTTGTTCAATAAGCACGACGATTATTGTAAAGCGACATATGCTATCCAAGATAATTGATTGAATGATATTGTAAATATACATATGAAAAGAAAAAAGAATTTCAATCAAATGTATTTACAAAATCTACTTTCAGAAGAAGAAGAATTATTTATTGTTGATAAAACCTCAACCAAACTAGGACTCCAATATCAACAATGGAAGGATCGTTAACAAACAAAAACTTGGTCATCAAGCAAAAAGACCTTACAGGCATGCCCAACGTAAATGCAACATTTATGTAATGTATGAGAGTTTTAAGGAGGGTCAACTTGAATCACAAGATATTTCTTCGTATCGGTAGTTAGATTATAAGCCATTGCTCTGAATTCACCCTTCATCGAAACAACATCTCTTTTAGAAAAGCAATCTATGAAGTTATGCAATTGACATTATGTTAACCCAGGCAGGGACAGGGGACGTATAGCTGTGGGGGGCCTTGTCCCCCCCGACTTTTTTTTTAAAAAATTTGTAAATTAGTAATTAATTTTGATAAATAATTGTAATTCAATAATTAATAATAATTAGAATGGTGTGCACGTACAATAATTCAATAAAGACAATTCAATCCAAATAGAATACTACTATTTTACAATAATATTATCAAAATGCTATCGCTTAAGTGAGAATTAGAATCGTCAATGTTTATCATTGATAAGTTTTAATATAATTATTGATAATTGGGTTTTTAATTTTTTAAATTTAGTCATTATGGGTCTGGCCCTTTTCGTAACCTTTTTAAAATCCTTTTTTTTTCTTTGTTGGTTTTTGCATCATGCGGACATGCTCTTATTTAAGTACATAAGCCCTCAAATCTCAACCGTTTTCTTGTTATTTCTCTTTGGGTGCCATATTGCCACTATACCAAAAATAGAATCAAGAACAAGAACTTGCGATTTAGGTAATATTATTACTCATTCACCAAAAAAAGGTAATATTATTACTCCTTTTTTTCTTTTTCTTTTTGTAGTTTCAAGTTCAATTCCAAACTAATTACTATTGATTTATTCCAATTTTCAAATATCTCTTTCTCATTATTTAATCACATATGACCTGAAAATTGGTTTAAGGCTTTAAGCAATTTTCCGTGTCTATCATTATTGTACCAAACCCATGGAATTTTTTTATAATATTTTATAACAATTATCACCAATATTATTTTATAATATTTCAATTAAATAGGTATTATAATTGTTCTAAAAGTTGGATGTGGTGCAATTAAAATGCAAAGTGGTCAACGTGGTCATAAACAATGATAGTCAAGCTGCAAGTAAAATTATCCTTTTCTAACTTATATAAGTACTGAAACTTGAAAGTGATGTTTATGCCATGTGTGTCACATGTTAAATCATAACTGCATCTCCATTTCACAGATAGCATATGTTCATACACTTGCTGAATCCGCAAACTCTTGGTCATCCACCGACTACCTCTGAAAAGCATATGATTGCTTGTTTTGGTGATGGAAGCTATGTCTTACGAAATTAGCATAACTTCAATCAAAATAAAAATAACACAATACTAACAGTAGTCTTCACTCTGCGGGACGAAGATATGTTAGTTTCCCAGCAAATTTGCAAAGAAATAAATAAGAAATTTTTATAAAATCGGAATGATGTGTTTCGTACCAACCTGTTCTACTCAAGTAGGATTGCAGCAACCAAACTTGCCAAATATCCTAAATCCTAAGTTCCTAGCCTGAAACATATTTATTAGGATTGCCTAAGTTGCAATTCTTCCAAATATAAACTCAAAGGCCAGTATCTAAAATTGCCTATAAATTCTTTTTATGCACAGACACAATTTACTCTCTATCTCTCTATATATATAACAAGGAAGTACACGTCGATGCCACAGATTCCCTACAACAAGGAAGTACTCATGGGATTGGCGAAGAAATGCTCTCGGCAAATCAACTTTGGTTGACTGGATTTGCTTCCAATAAGCTCCTGAAGTACGGAGGGTCCCCCATCAAATATATTTTGATGCATCTTCCTCACAATTAGGTGTTTATCCAGAACCATCAGTTCCAAGAGAGTTCTACAGCTCTGTCAGAAACTCGAATCAGCATATACGCTAAACACCAGCATACAAACACGGTATCACAGGCAGCCACAGCATTAACAAAATCATATCAACGTTTAGGCTCACAATCACCAGATGAAAAAAATAGTAGTTTAAAGTCTTGCATGATGCCAATGACCTTTCCAGTTATATTTCTGTAGTTCTATCTGATAAATGACATTGTAATAAATTGGAGTTATACATTGAGAAACTTACAGGTTTGTAAAATCCTAGGCATGAATCTTCTCTAGTTTCATAGTATACATAGATCCTCCCTTGTTAGTTTCTTTTCACCTTGGATGGAGGGATTAAGTCTGTGATTGCAAAATACATGCACATGCGCACACACACAGACAGCGGGTGTAGGAATAGATTTTGCAAACCATTGGAGGTTTATTGCATAATTTTAAACTAGAGGGGTGTAGGCATGTTTCAATAATACCTCAGGAAAAGGATCATTACTCAAACTTATCTTTAAAAGATTCTTTAAGTAAAAAACAAATAGAGATAAGAGTCCAGAAATTTCAGAATAAAAGTCAGCACATGACTAAACTAGTGACTAGCAATTTCAGAATAGAAGTGCAGAATTTTGAAAATTTGGTAGAATACCTGTGGATTCAACACGTGCATGTGACGTAGAATATCATCCTAACATACAAAATGAAATCGTTAGTGGATCTTTCTCTTTAATAATGAAGTATTAAAAATTGTAAAACTTAATTTGCATTGCACCTCAAGTAATTATTTATTATGTAATCACTCTTATTTTTAAGTACAGCAGTCAGCCTGCATTACAACTTGTCTTTCAATATTTTTCATTATGATATTTAAATGTTGATTCTTTGCCAACTTGGTTTGCCCTGTTATTACATAACCACTGTTTTTCTTTCCATTTTGCAACAGATAATGATGCAGGATCAGGAGCAATAATAAAGGAAATAATTAGCAGCATGCACCAAATTATCAAAACTTGAATTCTTTACTCCTTGTTGTAAATAGAATAAAATTTTGCTGTATATTTGTTATTATTAGGATAGATTTATTTTCTTTCCTACTTTCCCTATTTCCCTTTTTATGTTTAGTTTCTCTATTTCCTATAATAGGTTTAGTCGTTTAGCCTATAAAAGGAGATTAGAGTTTGTATTGCAAACAAAAAAAAAAACCCATTCTTTTTCTTTCAAGTCTCCTAAATTCTCACACTTCAAGAAAAGGGAAATCTATTAGCCTATAAAAGGGGATTAGAGCTTGTATTGCAAATACACAGAAATATATTCCGTTCTTTTTCTTTCAAGTCTCCTAATACTCCCCCTTCAAGAAAAGGGAAATCTATTAGCAATAATTACAAAGCAATGAAATGAATTTATAACTAAAAGGCTAAAATATAATTTTGGTCCTCTATGTTTAATTAAAGTCTTAGTTTTGTATTTTCTCTTTTTTGTTGTCTATTTTTGGTCAATTTGGTTCTCCAGCTTATTTATTTGTGACATTTTCCTTTCTATCAAATTTGTTACCCCACTTTACAAACATGGCATAAACATTAGTAACTAAATATTAGTTGACAATTACACATCTTTGTTGAAGATCTCACATCGACTAGTGATATGGCCAAAGAAGTGTCCATAAGTGGGAGGTAACATTTACCTTACAAGCTGGTTTTGTGAGGTTGAGTTAGACCCAAAACCTACATTCTAAGATGGTATCAAAACCTATTCTAACAATTGTTGTTGGGCCTATTAACACCTACAAATGTCCAGTCTTGCAAACTTCATATTGGAGATATCCAGTCCTCGACATGAGGGGTGTGTGTTGGAGATCCCATCGACTAGTGATAAGGCCAAAATAGTGTATATAAGTGGGAGGCAGCCCTCACCTCACAAGCCGATTTTGTGGGGTTGAGTTAGGCCCAAACCCAAATTGACTAAAAAGTAAAACATAGGATTTAAGAAGGAATTGAAGCTTGAATAAACAAACAAAAAGTATATTTTAGTTTAACTAAAAAAAGACGGTCAATATGATAAAAAAGCTAACAAGACACTATCCAACACATTCTTTCAAACCTCTTGAAATTTATTGGGACTCATGAAATGGAAGAGTCTCACTCCCTACAAAGTAAGTTTGACTCATAATTTCACGATTCCAAATAAATTTCAATTAATAGTAGAGTGTCTGTGGGGAAGAGTGTTAAGAATGTTGCTAGCATTCCATGTCAATAAAATAAAGTCCTGTATATTTGATGAATAAGCTAACCTAATTCATTTCTAAAGGATGAAACCACTAAAAGGTTGTAAAAGAAGGGTAGGATAAAAACAAATCATTTGTCATTATTCCTTTAGGCCCTCTTAAGCAGTGGGGAAATCTGACTTGAATCAGTGCAACATATTAATATGTAGCAACATGTCAACAAAATAAAGTCTCGTATATTTGCTGAATAAGTTAACCTAATTCATTTCTAAAGGATGAAACCACTAAAAGGTTGTAAAACAAGGATAGGATAAATACAAATCGTTTTTCATTATTCCTTTAGGCCCTTTAAGCAGTGGGGGAAATCTGACTTGAATCAGTGCAAAATATTAATATGCAGTACTACTCACAGCTAATCCCATTTCGAAGTTCTATGAAATTTTAAATATATTAAATAAGCAAACATTATAGAGATTGCATATACCTCCAATATCCCTGGGTTTTGCATCACTATTCCAAGAACATGACGTCTGAGTCCCCTGTAAACAATGTTGTTGATGGTCCCATCTCCATTGATCCATGGCAATATTGGCACACATAATTCACCAGAAGAAAATTTGAGTGTTTCTTTCTCATGATCAACTCCGGATAAGCCAAGTCTGTCTTGCTTACAGCCTTCATTCCTATCACAAGCTTGATTTTCAGGATCCACATCCCGATGTGGAAGATTAAGAATTGTCACTTTGTGCACATTATCAATAGCAGTGTTTCTTTCCCTCAGAGTATCAACAGAAGTAGTATCCCTTTCTTTTGATTTGTAAAGATCACATGTATGATCACTTTTCTCAATGATTTTTGTTGAGGAAGGTTGTACAACACGATGAAAATCAGAAACAGGTGTCAAAAAGTACTTGTGACGGTATAAGGTATCAACAACACGGACAGTATCATAAGCATTGACCTGTACAGCTAAGAGAATATTATTATAGGAAAAAGTGGGACGAAAACTAATTTGAAAACAGAATATGAAGGACCTAAAACCAGCCTGAGAATAAGTTATTACAAATTTCAGCAAAAATCTTTCAATTTCTTCGGAGGGAAAGGTCTCAAGTCACTACTGCTGTTGTAAACTAATTCAGCAATATATATATATACACACCAGAAATTCAATAAAACTAAAAAAAGAAACACTAAAGACATAGGATAACAGTATCATAACTTCCACTGAGGGGAAGTGTAGATGTAACCAATCTATCAATGCACAAAGCAGCACACCTCTGCACAACAGAGCACAGAAGCAGTTTCTAAAATTCAGAAATATTCCATACTACCAAGAGCATGTTTTGATCATAGTTTGCACGCCCCAAATCCTAGTTTGGGATTGTAAACTGACTTTCATCCACAAAAAAAAATAAAAATAACACGATAGGTAAAATCATGGTTTGGTACTTGGGTTGTGTCTGAACATGGATTTTGGGTCTCAAACCATGGTTTGAGTAGAAGTAGGGCAAAAAAGTTGCTTTCCGTTGGGTCAGAGACAGACAATGAGTTGCAAACTCAAATCCGAACATGCTATAAACTATTGAAACAGGGAAACGGGGGAGGAACCTTTAAGACTTGCCCAAATGCTAGAAGAGCATCAACGATCAATCCATCTACCTCTGCTCCTGAAAGACATAAAGCCAAAGAACAATAAACAATGTCAAAGTTTAAATAATAGGAAATCTTTATAAATATTAATTGATTTCAAGTCAATTTTATACTTGGTTAAATCTCAGCATCTATACCTGGCAAGTTTATAACCTGGGAAATTTCTCCCATGCTCAATCCTTGGTCACCAGCCTTTTGGATGGCTGCATAAACAACCATGAAGACCTCAGCACAAATGACGCATGCATGTTCTTGATTGGAACACTCTGACAACAAACGTCGTGCATAGCCTGCCATAGCTTCCCAGGGTGATTCAGTATGATTTTCTTCCAGAGATATAGGGTCACAAGATTTAATGATTTCCAACATACGGTCAGGAAGTGAATAATTACTGCTTTGACCAATGTTTAATTGGAAATCGCCCTCAAAAGGTTGGCCATTGTTATCATTATCTTTGAACAAATTTAAAATATCAGCTCTTGAAATTGTTGTACGGTGTGCAGAAATGATGATACCAGGAAAACCTTTTTCCCGGCGAGAAATAATTTCACCTTCTACTCCAAACAAGGATTTTGGTTTCTTAGCTTTATCACTATATGAAGACTCAGTAGCATCAGATTTACACTTCGCACTTCTTAAGTCTTCAGCCTCTCCAACACCATTATCTGGTAGGCATGGCGAAATTGAAAGTTCACCCAATGAGACTAAAGCAAACAAATGAAAAATGTCCCCACATTGTAGATCTTCAGCAAGATTAGCACCCACTTCTGTGAGGTCTTTGCCTCTTTCCTTCAGCCATGCAGAAAATTTAACAGCTTGCTTTCCAGTATTAAATGGAAACGGTGACTTGGAAACACTCTGCAAGAACTGTTGTGATAGTTCAAAACGTTCATTGCCAGTGCCCCCAATCTGTCAAATGTCAATGTAATTAGAACTCGTACAAAAACACGCATGGGCACACACACACATTCAGGTTATCCATATAAAACAGTAACTAGTAAGAAAGAGGAGAAAGGAAGAGAGAAAGAAATCAGGTAGTGCAAAATCTTGTAGTGCAGAGTCAAATTAAAATAAATGGCAACAATACCAGAAAAAATATCACAAACTTTTAGGCTGCTCAGGGAGCAAGGAATTACCAACGGGGGTTGCTCATCGTAGTTTTAACCTCTTCAGAAATCTAAGGTGACATCCATGAAGTCTTTTAAGGTCAAAGGAAAGTGTCCATTACAGTTAGTAACAAGTTATTAGTTAAACTGAGTCTTAAGAAACCTAAGAATTAATAACAAGACTGCAATGACCCTGATTACTTCTATCTTATTTCGGATTCAATAGTGTGTGGCTACCAATGATTTTGAAGTGAATTTCATAGCTTGTGTTAAAGAGGAGAAAACAGAAACATTGAGCTGAAACCGTGTGTTTGAATACACCACGGATACGGCTTTATATAGGCTTTATTACATTAATTATACATAATTAGGGAATATTTTGTTTTCCCTTAACCAGATACTACTTGCCTATAAACCGCTATAAGCATAATATTTTGTTCTTAATTTCAACGGCTTGAATAAGTATTATTTCAAATACACAAGTATCTAAGACCTACCTTGGGGGCATGTAGGAGCTTTTATGTTAGTATAAACATATTTTGATCCATACTCAATATATCCTTGTAAACCTTTGTACATGTGCATAGGAATTTGCCGAATTATGCGACTAATCAGTCTACATGTGTATATTTATAATCTGTACGGCATTCAATACAATGGAATCTGATGCTAATTCTAAGGGCTAACATACAGGAATTAATTATTTAGTCAGCTAAAAACCAGTAATAGCTAATCTACATTATACATGTGCTTATCTCTCGTTTACATGTGCTTAATTCTAATACGAACAACATGAATATAGACATTTTTTCACCGAATTAAGTCCACATTGACACAAAATTCTCTTAGCAGCCGCCTTCAAATATATAACCACATTTCATATCTTTCTTCTCATGTTAAGCTACAACTCACTCATAAGATTGCTTCATCTACAACAGGCTTTAGAGTTTAGATATGTGAGTCTACACACCCACATACATTTTATGATGAAGTGCTCCAGAGACAATTGGTAAAATATGAGCGAACATGATATGGAAACATAATCTTCAGTGTATGCATTATAAAATTATATGAGGCATATTGTTATTTCACATGATGTCCAATATAAAGATGACTACAGCAAGTAACAGTACAGGGTCAAGTTAAGGATATAACCAATCAACATCACATCTCATGCAATTAATACAAATATTGAGAGATTGAGAACAATTTACCATAATTTTTTTTTCTCTAAGATAGTTAAAAGCAGCAAATAGATCATGTTCTGAGTATCGCCGAAGAATGTCAGCTAGTAAATTTGGTGCCTGAGGACCTGTTGAGGTGCCTAAAAATACAAGTTTAAATAGCTCTACAGCATTTGAAACAGCCAATGATTCGTTTACTTGTCCATAAACATTAGCCATATTATTCAGAAACCTAGTAAACTTTTTATCAAGTCGCCGCCGACGTGATCTTTGGGCAGAAAATGTATGGGGCTTCCCATGATGACTCTGAATAATTTCATGAGGAATAGCTGATGTAATTTCTTCATTTTCTTGAGATTCCTGCCACAAAAAAGATTCCTTTAGCCAGAGTGTCAGACAGATTCCAGAATACCTGAAGACTATATAAAATAAATTTAAAAAAAAAAAATTGCCCAAGAAGGATAATGAGAGGAGAGCAAAAGGAAAATTATGAAATTAAAAATTAAATATTAGATCCAGCCAGAAATATGTTAAGTCTCGTTTAGATACTTGAAAGCAATGACTTGACATAACTGTTGTTAAAGTCTTAGAGAATTACATATCCGTCAGCATTCACATTTGCATCCGACCACCCTTCATATTGCAATTGAACCTTTTGGGAGGAGGCATCCAGCTTAGCCATCATCTTACAGCGAAGAATCTCATCAAGGGCTGTCTTGATATTTTTGTTCTCAAAGTCATCCCAAGCTTCTGTGTTTAGACTTGTCATTTGAATTTCAACATCAGGACTAGAATTATTGTGGATACCTTCACAGGACCAGGATCGCACAAACTGTTTGCAATCATGTTTGTTTAATGACAAGTTCGGGGACTTTTCCAGCTGCTTTGCATATCGTTCACTGAGCATGTTACAGAGTCTATTCACAGCTTTCCTAAATCTCAAGTTACTATTTAACAAATTCATTCTTCTCATACAAGCGCTTGGAGAAGCTGGAAGATCAGAAATTGACGTCCAATCTATGCGATGATATCTGGCACCAAGAACAGCACGGTGTTTAACATATTGGATCACCAACTGCCTGAAATGATATAAAATCATAGATACTCAGACCACATAGATAATACCATATTCATAGCCTCACAGGAATGGTAAAAAAAATTAAAAAATCAGTTTATTATAAAGGCGACAGAGAGAGACAATTTGTAATCTGAATTACAGCAAACATGCCTTCAAGTTACAGAACAATAGAATGGATAGACAGAGGGGGAAAAGTACTTGTGATCTTTCCATACTAAAATTGAAAGATGTGTCTGTATCCATATATTTTCCCTTAAAAATCAATGTGCCCTTTTGTTCTAATTGAAAAAAGAGAAGATTACTACAGTAATTTAATGACATAGTTCCACACCCTCCTATCCACTTCCTAATTATTGGGGCTTCATTTTTTTCTTTTGGGGTGGGGTGGGGATAACACTTAAGGACCTTATTTTTACAATGTTATTTTTTTAAGGTGCATTAAATATGTCCAAGAAAGTGTTTCCAATGCTTAAAAAAACAAGCATTGAATATTTTTTTGTTAATTTGTTTTCGATATTAAACACTTTCCTTTCCAATAAAAGGTTTCTATTTATGCTTCTTTAATAAGTGCCCTAAGGGCATTGGTTAACAGTATTTTTTAGTATTACAGTCTCTTAAGTTTTCATTCGATTTTGCAATCTTTTAGGGTATTTAATTTTTATAATTCAAAAATGAAACAATTTCCATTCAATCATGTGTTCAAAAAGAGTAGTTATTCGAGACCCTGGCAGTGGCATGTAGAACATGTGTTCAAATTAAAAAAACAGCTTGAATATCATGATTTTTATCAATAAATACTAATTATTGATACTCTTAAGCTATTTATGCACTATAATTCAAGCCATCTTTTAAAATTTTCTTGTTAATATAAAACTGTCATAAAATCAGCATTCATGATCAATTATAAGTAATTTCTTTAGTTTTTATCCTTTCTTTGCATGTTAATCACAATTCTTAAAATAACTATTTAATATCAATTAGAGTCACAATAATTTTTATAAAAAGTTATCACAAAAATACATAGGACAAGTTGCTAGTGTAGCATATTAAGCCCAATGCTAGTGTATTAAAAATAAAGCCTTAGAAGAAATCTCTTTTGATTTAAGCTTGCATTACAGGTTTCACTAATAATGGTAACAAAATAAGACTATACACTCATTATATTTCATCAATTCAGAACAAACTAAAAATACAAGCAAGAATAAGCTAAATTACTTCGTTCAATTTGGCTTTAATATATAAATGATCTAACTTCAGAGAGCCATTATTTCCACACTTATAATCTAAAGTAAAATAATTATTTGGCTTAACATTTAGCAGGTTCCTAAAATTTCTCTTACCTATCAGCTTTGTCTGACCAAATAAATCTCCGTTGGCGTGTTGGCTTCATTTTGGTTAAGATACTCTGGTTAATAAGGGGGATACAATCTTGAGGCACGATCTCCTCAAATTCTTGCATGTGTGGGGCACACTCTCCTGAATGCACACCCAAATTATGTGCTTCTTCTATGTGCATGTCCTCAACAGTTACTGCATCAATTCGTGCATGTTTTGCAGGCCTGAGCTCAGTGGATTTTTTTTTCCTACGACGAGATGAATTACCCTTGCATTCAGGTGAATTATCCTCATTCTCTTCATCTTTGAACTGATTAAGGAAATGGCGACGATACTTACTAGAATACATGCTAAGTACCTACAAGTGGCAATAAAATTTAAAAAAAAAAATACATATAGGAAAGAATTGCAAAAGTCACTTATCTAGAAACAGTGGCAATAATACTCAATGAGTTAAATTTTTATTTTACTCAAATAAGAGAATTCACATTTCCTCATTTAAAGTTTTAAATTCTGGGAATTCACTTCCCATTGACAGCTCTCGGTATAATCTACCAGACGCTGTGTCTCTAAAACTATAAGCAGCAACGGATTCAAGAAAAGATATGTGTGACAAATTAATCCTAGATTAAAGCCATTAATTTCCTCATCAAAATTGATCAAAGGTTTCTTGTCAACTACAACTATACTCACCTATTGATACTATTTTTTGGGGGGACGGGGGGGGTAGTTTACAGTGCTAATATTGCTTTTTCCAAAAGTGATAAACAACAAAATCAAGTCAACAGCTTGAAAAAAACTAACCTGCTCCAAGGTAAGATTCAGATCTTTTGCAATCTTCTCAGAGTCCCTATATGAAATTTTTTCACTAAGATTATCCTTCGTTACATGCTTTAAAAGCTCAGCACGTTGTTCAGCTGTCATAAGACGAGTAGATGCCCATGAACGGAAGCGGAAAAGCTAACAATATAAACCAAAAAGTACTATTTTAGAGTTTGGACTGCTACCATGCCATCAAAATATAATATTAGGCTGGAATATAAGGCAAGAAAACTGAGAATTTTGAAATTGTCCACTGGACTGGAGACAAACTTGGAGATTACCTCATGGACCATAGATCCAGGAAATGCATATGAAGCAGCTTTTCGATCAGCAGTAGCATAGCAATACTCCAATGTTTGCCAATATTCATCAACTGCATCTCTATTGGACAGAATAAAATCATGCCTGACTCTTGGTCTAAGATCAAGAGATAAAAAATTTAAAGATGCTGCATCATTTGAAATGGGTTCCTCAATATAAGGCCTAAGTTCCATTGCGTGAGTAAAAGTATGAGGGGTTTTGACTCGATCTCTAGATTGCACATCAGTCACCATCCGAATCAACTACACAAATAAATCCATGTCAAGCATCATTAAAATTTTACAATGTAATGGTAATCATACTTATTTCTATTAACTTTTAATTTTTGTTTCCTAACAGTTTCTTACTTTCCGTTTTGGTGGACTTTTTGCCCTCTAATTAACAGCTGTCTTTCAGAAACTTATTTTTACAGTGGGAGAAAAAAAAGAATATTCTTATCCTACATCCAGTACATTATGATGGAATAAACAAGATGGACAAAACTAAGTCGCAATTTTAACACCATCTGCAGTCAACTGCTCAAATAAAAAAGCAACATACAAATTCCTTAGCAGGGATGAGAAAAGAGGTAAAATAGCCATGTTAAGAACAACTTAAATACACACAAGTTTCACAAGCCATGAGCAGGAATATGGAATAAGTTCAAGGTATATTGGTTTGCAACAAACTTACAATGCCTTAGCAGTTTGTTAAGTAAAATGGTTTTTCTTTTACTCCTGTTTTCTAAGTATTCCATTACCATTTTTAATAATAGTAGTGTAGCCAATCAAGTGAATAAAATATTAATCTGCTTTGCTTATTTATGTTATGCCTATGTATTTTAAATCAGAGACCCTAACTAACTAATGACTGATTACCTATCAATCCATCTAGTTTCTTTCACTTCCTTTCACTCTTATATAAAAACACAAATCTTAGTACATAACATAAAACATAAATGAGTAAAATTTCTTTCGATTGTTGTCAAAAAACATTTGTAGTAAAGGAAATTAACAAATTCAAATCAATCAAACTCAAATCAGTGTGCTCAATGCTTCAAATTATGCATGGCCATCGCTAGTTCGGTTGCTCTCCCAACTCAATATCACAGTCACGTGCCACCAGAAGGTCAAAGGTAAGGATGGATGGATCTAATTGAGTAGGGAGACAAAAACAGAAACAGAAATGAGAAAGAAAATCCTTAACTTTGACTGAAAAAAGTCTCCCATGACAATGTTTCCCCAAAAGAGATCAAGAAGTAATTTTGTCCACCAATGATGATTGCAACATGTCAAGGGATTGATATATATTTGTTTTTTGGTAAAGATGACTCTAGCATGTTAGGTGGTTGAATATTCCACCATTCCCAGTCCCAGACCTTAATAAGATGGAACCAGCAAAACAAAAGCAATTGCAGAAGATAAACTTTAAAGCATTCCAATTGTAAACAAAGACCTCAAATTTAACTCAACAGTAAACAGGAATACCTTTAATCGCCGTAAAATGTCAATAACTAATGACAGCCTTCCCGTTGCATGAGCATCCATTAAACACTTGTACTCCTCCGGAGGAAGATCAGAGAGACGTAAACCCATCTTGCACTTTTCAATCATTTCTTCATATTTTTGAGTGGACCCAACAACTTGTAAGAATAGTTCAACTGGCATTTCTTTGATATTTGCTTCTAGAGAAAATAGTTTGCTGCTACTATGAGGAGTATCAGTTAGCTCATAGACACATTTTTTAGATGATAAAGCATCACAATGGCTTGTTGACCTATGCAGACAATCCCAAAGAAAACTGTGCAGCAGCTTTGCACGAATCATTTTTGCTAATACAAATCCATTAGCACGCATGGCTTCTGCTTTACTAGCCTGCCCATCTGGAACTATAACCCTTTGATTTTTCTGAATATCCTCCATTACAGGTATCAATTCATCATTTGTCTGATATGAAGTACTTTTGCTGCGAATATAATTATTAAATGATCGCACTCTATCTTGAATTTCATCAAATAACTCGGGAGATAGATTCATGGATGGATGCACAACTACCACGCAATCTTTTGTCCTGGAATATACAGAAATAACAGGCGAATGTACTGTTATGCATTTGACCTGCCCTAGTTCCTGAAGTTTAGTTAATATTCGGTCAATAGTCTTGCGGTCCACTTTTGTGGACTTATCCTTCTCAAAGCTATTAAGCCACCTATTTATCTCAGGTTTCAAAATGAACCTTTCATCCTGCATGAGTAAAAACATAAAAAAATGTCTTAGAAACGTAGAATACAAATTTTAAGGAAATAAACATTTGCTTCATTTGCAATAGGATTAGGAAGGGGAAAAAGGACAGACCTTTAGTTTTTCTAGTATCCTATTTGCCCTTCTAGTGTTATCCACACTGAAAGATAAACTTGCATATCTTTGATATGATCCAGTAGAGAATGGTTTCAACACATCAGATGGAAATGCTCCTGATGGTGCATTGTCTGCCTCCACTGATGAACTGACCAATTTGCAGTGAGAAACTGTACCTCTTTGGTCAAGGACCAAATCTTGCAAGTCTGTTGGCATTCCTACAAAGTCTGACTGAGTATTTCTTGGAGATACACAAGATAGTTCTTCACCAACTCCTCTATCTTCCAATTTTGCTGGGTCATCAAGTTCTCCACTGGTAATTGAAGCCTCAAATTCAGATATTATTTTTGAACTGTCGGGCACACAGTCTAAAATTTTATTTTCATCAAGCTTGCAAATAAGTTCAACTTCTGGCTCAGGGTTGAAATTTTTAGAAGTCCAAACTCGAATTGTCTTAGCTTTTAGGCACTGTTCTTCCTGAACTTTCATTCCAAATCTATAGCACAAATTTATAAGTCGAATGTGGTTCTTTTTCAGTTCAATCCCAAGCCTGTCACATATCTGTTTACAAGAAACATCGAAATAAATTCAAAGTGGAATGGCAACAATATTCACATTTAAGGGTGCATCATTGAGAACCAACCATTAAAAAAAAAAAAAAAGTTCATTTGAAGAGATAAAGGCTGAAAAAGAATGGAGCTCATTTCAGTTAAAAAGTTCACAAGTGTATACAGGAGACAAACATCCCAAACAAAGAGAAAAGGTACATTATAGAAACTGGTTCAAGAATATAACAAAAAAAGAGTCTCAAGGATACGAAAAAGAAAATGAACAGTGTTTATTCTCCTAGAATGAATTAAATTAGAGAAACAGTATAGCTCTGGTTCTTCGAGGGACCAGAATCCTCCCAACAATGAATTCCCAATCTGCCCCTCCAAAGTCTCTCTCCCTTTTTATATTCTATATAAAACATCTTTCATTCCTAACTACTTGTAACTAATTCTGTTGACTTCTATAACTAACTCAAGTAGCTCTATTCTGTTTTCCTTTATTTCTTCTTTCATAAACCTTCTTAATCTGAGGCCGCACCCTATCAATTCCCACCCCATCAAGATGCACCTTGTCCTCAAGGTCGATGGCTGTGAAACTGCATCACAAGGTTTGGGTGAGCCTGTGCTTTGTCCATGCTTCAAGCCAAAAAAGCATTTACATGACACAACCAATTCACTCAAACAGTCTAACTTCACGCTTACCATCATCTCTACAACTATATCTCACTTTATAGAAATTCACTGCAACCATTTTCTTGCCAGTACTACAATAAAAACCACAAATTACATTGCAAAATATTTCCTCTCAAATCTTTTCTAAACAATAACATAAATTTAAATATAAAATTCAGCAGCAAGCTTAAGGAAGTGCTTTTAGAAGGAAATAGCCCACCTCTAACCCGTCTCAATTCATCAATGTCCCAAACAATATAAATCAATGATTAATTTATTGTTAATTCCTTCTCTTTTCCTAGAATTGACATTTTTCCATATGTACCTCCTTCAAAGTAATGCCACAAGATCCTGCAGCATCAATAATATCAAAAATTTGATGCTCAATGGGAAGCTCCACAAGCTGATCAATAACTTGACATATTTTCCCAGAGTTCAATTTTTTATCTTCATTTCCAGATCCAGTAGTTATTGGGTCAAGAAGCCGCAGGCAAGCCTCAATCTGCAAACAAGTAAAGACTTACATCTATATTATCACATTTATTCCAACTTATGGTCAAGGGTTCAGGGTGGGGGGGGAGGGGGATTGGCTGATGGTACAAAGTACAAAATATTTAATTGATATAAAGAGTACCATTTGACAGTGTAAACATGGGGTATAAACATGAGATAGATTAATCTATACTAATCTAAAAGGCAGAATGATGGGAGCTGAAAAAAGAGGTTTGGTTACTCAGACAGTCAATATTAATCTCGTGGCATGAATAGTGGAGAATTTGTCATCATAGCCATGTTATTGGAAAGGATTGTGTTAAGATACAGAACCACCAAATAACCATATTTTATGTTTTCAGGCAATTACAAGATCAATCAGGTTCATTCTTGTTTCTTGTCTTGCAACAGTAAAAAGATGCCATTACTTAGAAATTCAAGGATGAAAAGGATACAATGCAAACCCAAACAAACCGCTTTTAACCTTAATGTGACTGCTTGTTTATTTATTTATTTTTGATAGAATAATGTGAATGTTAAGTTGAATTTGCTTCCCATAAGGAGACAAAGATTTCTAATGCTTGCCAAGAAAGACATTGTTGAGACAATTCCAATTTGCAGCAGAGACTAAAATCACCATTCATCAAACAGAGTGATGTATAAAAGCAATGGATACAGTGTAAACTAACTAACCTTGCCGTTCACCTTGGCATCAAACTGCTCCACAATACCATCTGCTTTCAACCTTTGAGAAATCTGGTCACACAAGAGCAATAAGGCAATTTGGACAGAGCAGCAGAAGACATGATTATAATTTTGGAAAGTTGAAAGTCAGAAAGCATACTTGTCTCCAAGCCCTTTGTCTTGGACGCGATCCACAGTAACCAAGATCCTTCTTAATACCCGACACAAGAAGAACCTTGAAGAAAAAGATTACAATAAAACATGAGCATAAATGATGAGATTAGCTGGTTGGTAACTTTAAAGAGAATTGAACGAAAATGAACCTTGCCATTGGCTTTTGCGAGTTTGTCACAAATAGCTTTCATTTGAGGTGTATAATCTTTAAGATGAACATCTGTTTGAAGTGTGGCTCCATCTACATCCTCATAGTCATCGTCTGGGGCGTCGAATTTGGTAATTTCAAATTCAAACCTTTGATGAGAGGCCAGCTGTTTGGCATATCGACGTAAGTATACCAAATGGGTAGTGACGCAAGGATAATTTTTGGATTCACCGTGAGTGGAGATTTGTTTCTTCTTCTCAATAGCAGAATGCTTGACAATTAAGCCCTGACACTCAAGACTCCTCAACACATAATGGAAGTTATTTGCATCAATGTGCAAATGTTTAGCGAGCTGAGTTTGAGTGATACCATTGGCTTTCGCATTAGCAAGAAGGTGAAGGACACGCATTTGGGCATGTTGGAGGGATTGAGAATCGTAAAGACCAACGAAGTTGTCGGCAAGGCTCTGTTGGGCAAAGATCTTTAAATTGAGGTTCTCGGCATCCTCCAGTTCCGAAGAAGAGGGTTGTGGTTCAAAGCGGAGAGTGGGAATGCGGAGGAGGTTTGTCCATATGGCTCTTTTGAGGGTAGGAGAGAGATGGAGATTAGAGGATGAAAGAGAGGGTGAACCTTCAAGCTTCGCCCATAGGGCTGCAAGAGTGACTCCATCTTCAATCCCACCACATATCTCCTCCACCGCGGCATTCATAATCGAGTCCATAGGATCCGAAGGGTTACTTACCAGAGTTTGGCTTGGCCTTGCTTTAGGTTTGGCACATGCGTTTTAGCCCTGGCCTGGCCCGGCCCGAATTTACTGTTAGGTCTAATACAGATAGTTCCGCTCCATATAACTCCCAAAGGAAGGATGTCCAGATCTTACTCCTTTCATCAGAACATCTATCTTGATCCTGGCTTGAGCGGGAAATAGTAGCTGCTTAGGTCCAGCACCCTGGCGTGAATGGTTGTTTGTTTGATTGATTTGGACTAGTATTCCTACCCGGCTATGCCCGGGACTTTTTCTTTTCTCTATTTTTAAAATATAAAAAAATTAGCATGAAAGAAAATGAAAATAAATTTGAAAGAACAAACATATTTTACCTTTTTTTGAACAATTTTTTGTATTAATTTTCTTCATTGCAAATCAAATGCATGGGACATACATTTGGTTATAGACTCACAGATGTTTCTTATTTTATTTAAATATTTATAAAATTGTATGAGAAATTTATTTTCAAAAATTTCAAAATATTTAAATTATGTTAAATTTGAATGTTTTTATAATTTTGAAATGTGAAATGAAAAAATAATTCAATTATTTTACATTTATAATGTAAATAAAAATAAATCTTATTAACTTTATAATATTTAAAGTTTATAAATAATATTTTGAATAATTTTAAATATAAAAATTAATTAAAATAGATTCAAACTATTGAAATCAAATATTACTTAAAATAAATTAATTATTATTTTAATCTCTCATAGACAATTTATATTTTATTATCATTTATATAAGATGAGTTATTATAGATGTTTAATATTATTTTCTACTTATAAGGAAAAAAATGTACTAACTATTAAATTATCTAAAGTAAGTATTTTTTTTTCTCTTTAACATAATCATGCAATATTAGCTAATCATAAAAAATTATATTAGTTATAATAAATACTTAATAGAGTGATATTTTTGTCCAAATATTCCAATTAGTTTTCCATTAAAGATTTCTAATAATATTATATGATTTATATGTCATAAGTATATTACAAGTAACATAATCTAAAATTAAATTAAATTTCAAAACAAAATCTTTTAGTTTATAGTAAAATTATATATTTTAAAAATATAATATAATATAATATGTTGAATTATAGTAGTACACGGACTTAATAATTTTTTTAATATTTAAAAATTTTGTATAAATAAATATTTTTTATTTATATCAATTATTAAAAATATTATATAGTGGAAATTATTATACACATGAATTTCATATTAGTTGTGTATGATATAAATATACATACAATTTTAAATGAGTTTACCATTTTAATATTATATAAATATTAAAATCATCTAACAAATTTCATTATTAATATATTTAATAACAAAAAATAAATTTGTATTTGATGAAAAAATATTTAAATTAATTATAAAATATTTACATGTAACATATTTATTCTACAACATCATAATGAATATAAAAATCAATTAAATATTAAGTATAACCAAACCATAAATTTAAATATTGAAAATGATATAGAATTTTAAATTACCTTCCTATTACTATTACATGTTAAAATAATTAAATATATTATATTACATTTAATATTACACCTACATTTAAATCTATTGTAATTTCGAAATCTGAACTGACAAGATAATTCAATTATTTTACAATGTTATTCCAAACAAAAATAAATTTTTTATAAAATTTTAAATGCATAAACAATACTTTGAAAAATTTAAGTATAAAAAATAACTAATTTAAAATAAAATATTAGTTATATATATTGTTTAAAACAATTTTTTATTTTTATTTTTCAAAGTAATTGAGTTAAATACTATGTAGAACTTAAAATAACTCATACAATGCGTAGAATAAAATAGCTTATTACATATAAATATTATATGATAATATAATACATGAAATAAAATATTATTAATTAAGCTGATAATTATAATAATAATATTTTAACTTATAGTAAAATTATATATTTTTAAAAACCTAATAATATAATATAATATGTGTACTTGTAGTGATACATGGGTTTAATAATCTTATTTTAATTTTTTAAAAATTATATAAAATAAATACTTCCCATTTATTTCAATTATTAAAATATTATATATTTTGTTTTATATAGTAAAAAATTTATATAACTAAATTTTATATTAATTTTGTATGATATAAATTTTAATACAATTTTAAATGAGTTTACCATTTTCTATATTATAAAAATATTAAAACCATATAGTATATATCATTATTAATATATTTGATAACAAAAAATAGCTTTATATTTAATGGGAAATTATTTAAATTAATATATTTAAAACCATATAGCATATACCATTTGATGTATTTTTATTTCTAAATTTTATTTAGATTTTAAAATACTCATATAATATAAAAAAAATTGCTAGTTATACCAACAACTTTAGTTGTACCAACAAACTTAAACTCCACATCAATCTTCAAGATTGTTCTTAGGATAAGGAGCTTAAAGCCTTACTTTGGAACTCAAAATATATTTTTACATATCTATAGTATTTAAAAAAGAAAAATAGAAATTATTTAATAAGTAATATTAGCCTATTACGAATAATTAAATATATATTTTTCAAAAAAAAAAACTTTCATTCTCTCTTTCGATAAGAAAAAAAATTTCATCTATTCCTTCATTTTCTTTACTCATTCTTTTATTTCCTTCAAAATTGTGTGTGTGTGTGTGTTTTCTTGTATTGGATAAAAAGATTAGACTTTGCTGTTTAGGATTGAAAATATTAATAAATAAAAGTAATTACTATAATTTAATAAGTAATTTTTCAACTTACAAGTTTAAAAGACAAATTTTAAATAAAATATTAATATTTTTAACAATATGTTTTTATTTTAAAAATGTCTTATCTTAAAATTCAATTTAAGTTTACGACTTTTCTAACAAAATGGTAATTAAAAACAAATTATCAAAATATTATAGAAAAAAAAAATTACCGAAATGGGTTATTTTGGGAATAGCACACAAGAAGGCGCCTATAGTAGGGGTGCCAAACTTGTTTCAAAATGTGCAACGGATGGCGCCAATGGCGATGGCACTACCCATTCTTGCGATGCAGCAGGAGGCGCTAGTAGCAGTTGTGCCACCCACTTTTTCACGTCACAACTAGAGGCGCTGGTGGCAATGGTGCCAGACACTTTGTCGACACCCAACAACACAACGAGCACTGGTGGTGCCAGTGGCAGTGGTGCCACCCACTTTGTCGAACCTGGTGGCGCCTGTGGCAGTGGTGCCACCTGCGTTGTCCCATCACCAACGAGCCATGGCATCTGTGGTAGTTTACTGAGTTTCGATGCTTGTCGAATCTACAACAGGCACTCCCTTTCTTTTTGGTTGTTCACGGGTTTCCTATTTATGCTTACTGCCTGCATAAATAGAGGCACGATAGCTGTAAAAAATTTGAAGAAGAGGAAGCAAGGAGAGGAGGAAGCAAAGGTTGAAGAAGAGGAGGAAACAAAATTTCTTTTCTGAGTTGGTTAAATCATAGAGGTAAGGAAAGGATTTTAATATAGCATTGTGTAATTAATAGTTGAAAAGATTTGGAATTTGTTTCTTAAAAATTTCATTAAGTTGTTATATTGTTTTGGCTTAATTTATAATGTGGATATAGATGTATCTTTTTGATATTGATAATGATTTAGGACTATTAAGTGTTGATTTGGGACTTGTTTACTGTTTTGTGGATTAAAAATTTAAAATGAGATGTTGCAGGGGCTATAAGTTCGGTTGAGGCTAGTGAAGTAATTGAATTTCATTTACAAATAATTAGTTTTTAGTATAATGTGGTGGGCTCAATTGTTTTTATTTTTGTGAAAAATTTCCTTTTTATTTTTTTAAAAATATGTTTAAACAAATAATAATAATTGGATAAAAATTTTGAGAAAGCGAGAAAAATAATTTTAATACATTTTTGAAGTTAAAAATAATTTTATTATATATATATATATATATATATCACAATTTATTTAAATTTATATAAATTTTTATGTATAATTTAGATCATAATTTGAAACTAAAAAAACTGTTTTCAATTTATGATTTACAAATTATGATTTAAATAATTTATCATATTAGTGACCTAGTTAAGAAATATTACACTATATTTTTTAAAATAATTTAAAAGTTAAATAATATGTAGTTAATTACATTATGTGAAAAGTCATGCTTAATGCTATTTTATTATTTTTAATTATTTAAAAAGTTAAATAATACATAGTGCCACTCCAAGTAAATGTTAAATCACTTTTATATTCTCAATTTAATAATTAATTAGCTTCTTTTTCAAGGAGTAGTGTCTATTTAAGTTAAATAAATTTTTCATCTAAGTAAATAACATTTATTAATTTAATTACCAGGGGTTTTTTTTAGTGTTATATATTTTATAATTGTTAACAACTTTTTACGTTTTTTTTGTTGATTAAAGGCAATATGGCAAACCAAACCATCCACCCTAGTCCCTGTGATGATTCATTGTTACGTCTTCAACCTGTACATGTATCTGAACACGTATGGAACGGTGTGCCAGACCGCATTTTGAATGTCACATGGGCACTAAAGACTAGTGGGCGTGGGACATTGTTCCCAAAAGAGATCAGGGACCTTTTAGAGTGTGCTGGATTTTTGGGCGTAGCTCAAATTGATTTTTTTAAATTAGATCATGATCTGATTTCTGCACTAGTTAAGCGTTGGAGGCCCAAGACGCACACCTTCCATATGGTACAAGGAGAATGTACCATCACATTAGAAGATGTTGTTGTGTAGTTAGGATTAAGGGTTGATGGAGATCTGATAACTAGTAGGTCATCAGGTTCATACCGGCATATGGTGGAGCAATTGTTAGGGGTATTACCACCGGAAAATGAAATGCGAGGAGCAAGACTAAAAATGAATTGGCTCGATCAGCATTTCAATGACGTTGAAATGCATGTCCGCAGTCTGCCGCAATTGCAACGATATGCCCAAGCATTCATTTTGCGTATTTTAGGGGGAATGCTTTCTCGGATCATTCTGGTACATATATGCCACTAAGGTTTCTTCTATTCCTTGAAGACTTTGATGCGTATGGCTAGTTAAGCTGGGGATCAGCTGTCCTCAACTATTTGTATCGTGAATTGTGTTTGTCCACTAACTATGACTAGAAGGAAATAGGAGGCGCTGGCATTTTAGTGCAAACTGTGGGCGTGGGATAGGTTTTCTTTTTATGCACTTGCCAACCTTCTAATGCAAATACCTATAGTTCCATTTGGTGCACGGTTAGTATACTTACTAATATTATATATGTACGAAAAATTATTATATATGTGTCATTTTAACTTTATTCATTTATTAATGAACAGGTAGCATCATACATTCCATCAGACATTCAAATTCCAAAGACAAAACCTCCCCGGCTATAAAGAGGCATTTGACAAGATGAGGCAGGAAGATGTGAGTTGTTTTCAAAAATAATTTATTAATTTATGTTTGATGTAATGTTATGTGTAACAAATTCCTCACATGTGTAGATTGTTTGGACTCCATACATAAGCCATTATGATATGCTACCAGGTTATTGTACATAAGGGGTTAATGTTTGGAGATCGGTTGTACCATTAATTAATTTCAATATCATTGAATGGTACTAACCAGATCGGGTAATGCACCAATTTAATATGGTCCAACATATTCCATCTGCTTCACGTCAGCCAGAATAGCTTCATGACTTTACGCTGTGATGAAAGCATGACATGGATTGGCGCCAACAACACATTGTCTATATAGACAAATGGAACAACTATCATGCTCTCTAATATAATACCACGATTGCTAATAGCCTACTACTAACACATAACTCAGGCTACATGATATGGTATAGGAAACGCACTCAATGTTGGATTAGTCGATTAGGGACAAAAAAGGGTTTTGTGGTAAGCATATTAACCCATAATTCTATAAAGTATATTTTAATTGTATAAAATAAGCATTTTTCGTTTATATGCAACAAATATGCAAATTAATCACTCTATTGTTGTTGTAGATTGATAGCCTGGAGCAGATGTACCATAGTGCGACCGAGGACCAGCAAAGTAGCTTCAACTTCAACGAATTGAGAAAAGATCTCGCGAACTTCTTGGAGGTATATACGGAGATCGATCGGGTGACCGATGCTGTTGAAGAAGCTCCTCCATCACAATAGCTGCTAGACTCGGTCATTAATGATGACACAGAAGGAAGGACGAGGATTGCATCGTCACCGCAGGAGTGTAGACCACGAACCACTTGTGTTACTAGTGCCCCCCACAGAACCAACACAAGGGACATTTTATGCCTCTCCCCTTTCTCCTTACGGTGACTTTGTATCTTATCAATATCCGTCACAGCAATCCACCTCACCGATGGACTTAGACCAAAATCTCTTCACACTTGGCATTAGTCATACATCGGGACAAAGTTCATGTTATATTCATAATCCACCGATGTATTTGACCCCCCCCATCCCGTGTTCACATCAGGAGCGCCTTTTCATTTTGTTCATCCATGGCAGGACACATCGATGGTGTCTCCGGCATGTGACGGGCCAATGTTTAGGGGTTCTAGTTCCTCACAGCAGCATGAACCCAGGTATAGGATTTAACCTAAATGAAGCTTTTACGGGAGAAGCAGTGTTTTCAATGAATATGCTGAAGATAAGCATTGGAGACCTAAGAAATGAGTTGTGTTTAATGTTGTTGATGATGTGTTCATTATGTGATGTATATGCTGCATGTATTATGTGTTTTCAATGTAAATATTAAGTAACAAGGAGATTTTAAATTAATGTAAGTAAAAAGTTTTTAAAATCATATATAAATATAATTATAATAAACACAAAGTGCTAATAATTTTAATAATGATATTACCAATAATACAGGCATCACAAGCAGTCACAAGACAATTACATATAACTATTAGTTTTGGTCATTTTGATCATCATCATCACCAAGACCATACTCTTGCAAAATACAGGGACATGAATTTCGATTGTGGCCTTTGTGCTTACAATAACCACAACATTGTCTATGTTGTGATTCCCTCCAATCCATTTCGTTCCGTAAGCGCGTTGACTTCGGACGCCCCTTTCTGCGAATCATAAACTCATTGGGAACAATCCTGGGGCCACTACTATCAGCAATATTGGAGCCATTGCTTATAGGCCACCACTGCCTAGAGTATGTATTAATGATGTTTTCAAGTGAATGCACAAGGTCCACACACTGATAATAATCAATGCTGAGTTTGGCATATGCAGCTATAACATGCGAACACAGATATCTGTATGCTTGGAATGCACCACACTCACATTGTCATGCATTTAAAACAACTACCTATGTTTGACCACCCTTTTATGTAATTGGATTGAAAGGTTCTTCAACTTTAAGCCTAGTGGATTGAATGTTGAATGAACAAAAGTGCTGGGTGTAAGCATCCTTTATATTTTTCTGCATGGTATCTAGTAAATTCTTGCAATACCTTTGACCAGAACTGAACTCAGCTCTTGCTTAGGTTCCTCTCTAAACAAAATACTCCACCAATCTCATGTAAGTACTCCTCACTAAAGAGTAATTGGCAAATTCTGTGCACCTTTTAAGATTTTGTTAACAGCCTCAAACAATATGGCCATATCTACGCCCTTCTTCATCATGTGCTATGCTCCATTTCGATAGCAAGTTGTTACCAATCCACCTATGTATTTCGGGGCTAGTCTCACGGAATGCTTCCAAATGCCTTTGAAATTGGTGTTTACATGTTGTGTAGCCTACAACAACGGCAACAAAACAAAATTATCTAATGAAACATCAACCAACAAAATAAAACATAAAACTAAAGAGAATTAAAACTACCCATGCTTATCAACTCTTGCTTCAATTTTGTATTCTTAAACCAGTGGTTAAAATTGCTTGCAATGTGATGGATGCAAAACACATGGTACGCATTTGGTGGCTACCATCCGAGGTTTGCATTTGAAATAGCTGATTTAATGCTTTGGTGATGATCCAAAATCAAACATATGCCTTGCTTTTGGGTCACATGTCATCTTATCTTCTGCAAGAACCATGACCAGTCACTTAATGTCTCGCCTTCAACAATAGCAAACGCAAGTGGCAGTACACATGCATTCTCATCTTGTGTTGTGGCGATGAGCAATGTCCCTCGATACTTGCCATATAAAAATGTGTCACCTATTTGTATAATCTGTTTGCAAAAGTTGAATGCATCACATACTAGCCTAAATGCCCAGAATACACAATAGAACTTGCGAAATCAAGGGTTAACTTCGTTGTTGAAGACAAAATCAGTTGTGTCCAATTTATATGTTGATTCCGAATAAGACTCGACCATTCTGTCTAACTATCATGGCAATAAATCGTAAAATTCGTCCCAATCACCAAAGACCCTTGCAATTGCTTTTTGCTTAACCTTCCAAGCCTTTCTATATGTGATTTTATAATTATATTGACCATTTATTCATTCTTGTATCAATAAGATAGAAACTGATAGGTCTTCATTCACCATACCTAACCATAAAATCACAATGAAACATACAAAGTCACATACAGTTTGAAAAATGTAATATGGACTTAAAAAATATTATTATGTACAAAATAGAGTCAATAATTTTGTACCTATTATGCGTGAACAAATGAACTCAAAGTTTAATTTCTGGTGGTCTTCAGATAGCATCACATTTATACATGAGTGTTGACCGCCCCATTTAGTAATGGTCCATTTATCAGTCTTCTTGGACAATATTGCTCTCATTTTCTATAGGCACCCTTTTGCACTATTCGGACATGTCATCGACAAAACTGTCGGCTTGGATTCCACAACACAATATGATTGATGCGTCTTCATTGAATAAAGCTTCACAGCCATCTATACATCATGTTTGGTATCAAATCGTAAACCAGTGTAAAGCTCGTTGCCCACACTCCAATTCACAGACACATCCGACCTATAAAAAGGAAACTCTTAGTCAAGGTGATCCTAGTTGATATATTTATAGTGGGGTGACATATTCCAAAGTGGAGCTTGTGTTTAGCCTAAATATAATTAAAAAAATGCATCAAACAAATGGTATTAGATTTAGACAAAAAAAATATGAAATAAACATTCAAACTTACCTGCATATTGAGGTTGTTGTTCATCAATCGATAATGATGAATTAATAAGGGATGCAGCTAAAAAATTAGGGGCCAAGCTGTTAGGCTCAAGATTGGCACCAAAGTCGCCATCTACACCTATATCTAAAGAACTCCCATTCGGAATTTGACCTTGATTTTCATCATCGTCACTTTCATCTCCATCATCGCTTAAATGCGTGGTAACATAAAGTTCAACGTCAACATTCAACTCTGCACATTTAGCAACATAATTGAACTCTTGCTAAGATGTACCAGCTCTTGAATCAATAGACATGTGAGGTTGAGTATAATCTATCTTAACAGGTAATGAGGAATAACCAGCAGTCTCGACATCAGCAAATATCTTAAGGATCGTCATCACAAATTGTTGTTCAAATGCATTGATCATACATTCAATATCTTCATTGTCACATATTAGAACACCTGAATATGTGATCGGTTTTTGGCACATCAAAAATCTACAAGTCAAGCTACAAACAGATTGATGCCTTGAAAGCTTCAATTAATCAGAAATCTTTTTTGTCAACACATCATAAGTGACACCATGTTTAATTTGAACTATTCTTTTATCACCTTCAAAAGTCATGCCTTATGGACCATTAATTTTCTACCATTTGAATAAATAAAAGTAATAATAGAAGTCATTTGTAAAAACAAAAACAAGATGCAACAAATGATTGATGAAAGAAAAAGATTAAGAGCACACAAGCTTAAAAACACACAAACATGGAACAGCAAAAGCAAGAGAGCAAAAAGCAAAAATATCAAACCAAAGGAAAAGCACACAATGAGATACATAACCTTTTGTATATCAACTCTTGTGTATTTAAACTCATCAACCCAGTTAAATAATAATTAAATGTGATCTCAAAATCAGAATAAGAATCAAATATCATATTTGATATTACAATGCATGCATGCGCGGATACGTTTAACTGGAAAACCCTATTATCTGTACAATGTTAATCGTGTGGCATGCATTTCACAAATGGTGCCAGTGATAGGGGCGCCAAGAAAATTAACATGTGGCGCTGGTGCAATGAGGGCCTTTTGCGCTTTGTATGAAAAACAGGAGGTACTAGTCTGACCAGCGCCTTGGACCAGTACCAGAAAAAGCACAAACAGTCGTGTCGCATGCAGAAATTCCTGTTTCAAAACAGACAAAATATCATGTCTTCTTTTATTGTCTAATTCTCACAACTGCAGGTGTCAAATCAGAATAAACAAGTGGCATTGGTCTTCTTTTTTTTAATGAATAATTGGGTGGCGCCACTACCACCAGCCCCTTTTGCAGCGCCGTTACTACTGGCGCCTTCTACACGTCACCTATCCACAAACAACTTATTTAGATAAAATATTTTTTTCCTACAATATTTTGGTAATTTGTTTTTTTTTAAATACCAATTTGGTTAAAAACCCTAAGTTTACTCTAATTTATATCAACTTTATGTACTGAACAAAAGAGAGTATGATATTATAATAATATTTTATTCTGTAATTAATGTTTTACCACTAAAATATTGATTTATAATTAAATTATTAAAAAACTTTGTACTGTAAAAATTATTTTGAATATTAATAATATATCTTTACAATTTAAAAGTAAGAGGTTTAAATAATTATTACAAATTTAATGTTAAATTATTTTTGAATGATAAATTTAATGTTAATATGCATATATTTTACAATTATCCTATTACATCAAATTTATTTTTATTTTTTAGCCTAAATAAGTGTGGATGAGAAAATTAAGGGTGTGTATGACATTTTTATAAGTTGTTTCAATAAAAATTTATAAATTATTATTCATGAGCTATGGTATGATATCTGTTATTTGATATCCAAATATGATTATCTTTAGCACTTTATCCAATTGAAAAAAAGACAGTGATGTCTTTTGTGAAGATAACAAATTGGTTATTTTTTAAGGCAAAACGCACAAAGATAACAAATTGATCATTGGAAGCTACTTCAAAATGCTTAAGACATTTGTATGATCAACCTATCTAGCTGCCCAGTTTGTATTTTTTAAAAAATTGATTATGGACAGTAGCTACTTGTATTAGCTAACTGCCAAAGCCATTTCTAATCAATGATAGGGGAAATTTAAAATAGATTAGATCTTACATTAGTATTACAGCTAACAATAATAATAACCTACAAAGGAAAAGACCACGTTCTATTTTCTTAAATGGACTCTATCGTTTCTACTGTTGGGTGTGTACGCTAGAAGGAATCAAACACACAAATTACTATTTTTCTTATTATTTTCATGTTTGCTGAATTTTTCTTGCTAAGTTGTGTTTCTAGCCAATTCAATTTTCTTTTATCAATTCTGGCAGAATAATTCAAGGATTGCATCAAGGACTAAATATTGCACGTCAAGAATCAAGTCGTTTGTCATATCATTGTCAAACTATTCCGTTGACACAACTTACTTTCCAAGTATATACCATGCATAATCCTATCTCCCTACTCGGTCTCACTCACCTTGTTGATTCTATTTTTCTTAGGAATCAAGATTCTATAGCAAATAACACCATAAATCATATTATTTATCAGCAAATCAATTAATAAATTAATTCAATGTGCCAATGCTAAAACAAATGATTTAGCAAGTCAATTTAATCATTCTTTTTGCATCATAAACTTAAGGATGTCTTATTCTTGACCAACAAATTTATACTATAATTGAATCTTTCACCTATGCTGTGACTAACTTTTCTTTTGCCTCCAGGGATTGGAACTCAAGTTCCCTTCTTAGAGGTGAGAATATCTTACCACTACGTGTTTACACATTAAACTTTTATGTATTAAAAGGTTTTGTTGTGTTGCCAAGATCATGATAGAAGGTTTTGCATTCCCTTTTTGCCTTCTTGTTTCTTCATATTCTTGTTTTGAGCAGCTTCTAGGCTTACTGGAGAGCTTGAAAGGTATAACCTCAGATTGTGGCTTCTCCATGTGTATTGAAATTGTATGAAGGAGGACAGATAGAAATGTTCAACAATAATGATTACCAAAAGCTTGCAAAGTTTTCTTCATACTTCCTTATTGACAATGATCAGTAGCCAGATTGCAATTTTACAACTTTTATTTCCTTTATAGAGGATAGCCCTTTGTAGGTAAGCAACTAAAAAATGCTCTATATACTAATTTTCAGAAGCCAAAAGGATCAAAACATTTGTTTAAGGTAGTGTCATGGACATAGGCTACCCATATGTTTTTGAAACAAATATATGATTATGCTTCAGATGTTGATACTATGGTTACTTCAAGATCCAATAAACCTTTCCCGTCCTAGCTTTAAAGAATGTCACAGTTTGCAAAGTTTAGTCTTAACTCTTAATCTTAATTCTTGGTATTTATTAGATAATTCTTTCTCCATAAAAGTGAAACAACAAATTATTTTATGTAAAAGAGAGTCCTTGGTATTAGGATATCCTTTTGGCCTCAATTATTGTGAAATTCAGTACTAAGTAGCATAACTTTAAGAAGAGCTAAATCTGACCCCAAACTTGGTGAAGCCAGAGTACCATTCAATCCTTAAAAAAAAGGTATATATTGAGTGTCTAAATGCAACCCAATTAGCTATGCCAATTCATATATTTTTTCCTTAATTTTTTAAGAGGGAAATTAAGGAGCCTAGATCCTTTTTTGTCTATTTAAGATTAAATTTTGAAATTAGATGATCTCTCATGTTTAAGTTAGCTCATAAAAATTCATTGAAAATGAACAATAAATGACAAAATGAGCAAAACTATTCCTTTACTAACATTCCTATGTGCCGTATGTAATTCTTCATCATGAAAGTAGGACCATCATCCATTGTAAAATCCTCATTCCATTTTACTTGAAGGTGAACATGAATTAGTGTCTCGCCTGAAACAAAACAATGTCCTATTTTCCATAAAAATTAATCAATATGGAATGAACTCATTAGGGAATGTTGTGGCTTTATAAAAGTTGCTGATCTTCAAAAAGCTTATGTTAAGGAATTGAAACGGTGCAAACATTACTAATGATTATAAATAAATAAGCAATCATGCATTGTAACAATTTTCGATACTACAAGGAGGTGGAATAATGGAGTTTTATAATTTAAATTGGAGATCAATATTTATGAGAGAGGTGCTTATTCTTGAGAATGATTTGGGAATTTAAGCATCGACGCTTCACCACAATAAAAGTGGGAGTTAGGAGGTCAATCAAAAACAGAATCCATAATCGAACAGCAGATCAAGAAATCATATCGCAAAAATTTAAATTATTAAACAAAAAAATGTAAAAGTTATTGTTGACAAGTAACTAACTATTTACCTTTCTTGCTCTTGTTCTTAGCGTTTTTAGTGCTGCAAGAAGGCAGAGAAATGGAGTTTTATAATTAATATTAAAAGACCACAAACTTAGAAGACAAAGGCACAATAACACAGAATTTTGTTTTGACACAATTTTAGTGCATCTAATTTCTATAAAACAAATTATCTACTTCTCTCTATTTGAAACTTTATAATATATCACTTAAACTAAGAACTTCTCACATACTGCCATCAAGTAACATATCACTAATGATATTTTTTTAACATCAAAATAAAATAGTGTGTTTTGCACTAAACATAATCGAAACACCTGCTGCATAACCATAGTCTAACACAACCAAAGAAAAAAATAAAGGGAAAAAAATTCCACTATCTACTACAACTAAATGTTGGTATAGCATAACAGAATTCATATAATCCATTACCTTCTACAATGCAAAAGGATTATGATAATTTGGAAATGATTTCTTATTACCCATATTTCTGAGAATGAATCAATCAAGCTTAACATGATGTCAAATTCAAAAAATGTTTGATAGCAAAATCAAAACCTGAATGCCTTCAGTCAAGTACGTCCCCAAAATCAAAGTCCCATGTTTAAAAGAACTGAAGTTAAGGTTAAAGGGAATGGCGAGAGCAAAGGAAATGGCGAGAGATATTAGCACTTACATCATTGAAATAAAGAGGCTTCAGCAGGTGGAGGATCCATAATATCATGGTGCAATAAGTCATGAATACCAAGACTTTTTAAAGCCAAAACTACATTTCCAGGGTTACAAAGGTATTAAGTTGATTATTCAACAACCACCTTAGATTGAAACCAAAACTAAGGCTATACTTTTTTTATAACCTTTAAAGCAGATTATAAGGTCAACAATTGATAAGGCACTCTATGTATTATATAATAAAATGCATAAAAGAATAGTTAATTAAACTTGTATTCTCATATTTAAAATACCAAAAAAGAAAGTAGATAATAAGTGCACGCTTTAAGGTTAAACAAAAATACAATTTCTTATCAAGAACATCATTTACATTAGGTCAGAGAAGTTGCAATCTAAAAATAAAACCTCAAGCACGTAGGTGATATATCAATTAAGTTTTTTTTCGTCAATTTGGTTCATTTAACTGTCACACAAATGCATTCGTATCAATTTTTGAAAATAAAAAACAAATCATGCTTCCATCACAAATTTATGGTGATATATTTGAACTGGGAAGATGAAACTTTTAAGAAATAAAGTGATCTTAACAGAAAATAATACTAAAAAAACTTAGTATCTTCTGAAATTTGAGAACACTACAGCTTCTTTCAACGAGACAAACCAGATAAGTCTTTAGATAACAACCTTTTAAAAAATTCCTATTACAACAAAAAACAGCAACCATACAACCTTTAATTTTTAATGTCTATAATTCAAAAGAATTAGTACAAATCTCATCCCCATCAATGGAGAGTAATCCTTTCTGTTGAGCTTCCCAATCTTGTCTTTTGTCATAGTCAAATTCTAAAACTTGATAATAGCAAAATTTTCAACCTTGAGCAGCATTACGTAAACCACAAAAATTTAGAAGTACACCTAGAGAAACCAACCATTTCTTTCCAAAGGGTTACTAAAATAAAGTAAATATACCTTTAAATCCTCAGTGACTACTTTTAATTGTTCATTTTCATTTATCAATTTTGAAATCTAATCAGCTTAGCTTGAAAAAGATCATAATGATGATGTGCATCAACATAATTGATTTTCAGAAAGATTAAAAGACTTTCTAAACATAATATACAAAGTATACATTAATTGGGATACGATTAGTACTATTATTGATTGGTAAAAGGTACTTGAACTATGCCTGCTTATCATTTGTAAGTTATATGTTACTAATGTTTTCAAGCATCTTGTATCAATGTATGCAGATAGGATTACTTTGGCTATGGACACTTATCAAGGAAGGTAACTGCTATATACAATTCTTTCTGGTTTATTTAATTCCTTTGTTTTGAGAAGGTAGAAGAATTATGAAAAAAACTAATATGGATAATATATTTTTCACAACCAAGTGAGCATAATACTTATGCAGACATTGAACATGTATATAAGTATCTTGAAGAGAACTATGGTGCTAAGAAGGAAGACATCATCCTTTATGGTCAATCTGTAGGAAGTGGTCTTGTTTACCCTGAATCTTCGTCCCCTATAAAAAATATAAAAAAAAAACATAGCAACTCATACAATTATTATAAATATATAGAAATTAATATCAACATCATAAAAATAATTACACTAACTTCATCATATATGAGAATCATCTCTAATGCAAATGCCTTGTTAGGACACTAAGATGACACATATCCCAAATACGAATAGCCCTAACCTTAATCTAGGTTTGTTTACCTGGATATACATCTTTCAGCTTATCACACATTCCACGCATTCTAAAAAAAACCAAACAACTTTAGTATTTGGACAAACTAAATGTTAGAAACCAAAAAATCGAACAAAGACATGGAAACAAAGACCATAACCACGCCTTTTATAGGGATGAACACTGAAAGAAAGATCATAAGACAATTTTGGCTCCAGCATTCAAATCCAAAACACTGTTATTCATGAACAGCAACTAAATCTATATGGATCACAATTGGATGACACGTACATCCATATATCAGATGAAATCTTCTACTATAAACAACTTTTAGTTAACATTGTGTTAAATCAATAATTTTTTCGAAACAAAGTCACAAATGCAAATTGGGGCATGTAAATCAACATTTAAGTATATAAGATAAGAATAAAATATATTTCAAAAGAGGGTATAGCAGAACTAACATCTTACACAGCATTAGAGTCATCAGAATTGACACAGTCTTTATTTTATAGCTACAAAAAAATGAATAAAGATTCTTCCAAATTTCCAAATGTCTACTCTGTGACTCTGTTCTTCTTTCACGATGAAATAAGAAAAACACAAACTTAAGAATGTGGGTTGTGTTTTACAAGCACAAAACACAAAGTAAACCCAAAAATAAAATAAAATTGAGGGGGCAAGAACAGAAATGCACTATTAAATGAACAATAAAAGTACTCTCATGCTCTTAGCGAAATGTTAAGTTATAGATACGACTATAATTATAATTATAAAAAAATTATTAATATCAAATAAATAAATAATTATATTTTTTAAGTTTATTTATTTATTTATTGTTTATTGTTTATCATATACAAAGTAGAATTTAATGATTATGCATTGTTAGTGTAAAAAGTTTTACACTATCCATCAATTAAAAAACACTATTAGTATCATTTTTAAGATAGTTAGTGTAAAAATCAACAAACTTATACAATGGTTTGTGATTAGATGACCATGTAAAACTGTTTTACATTATCGGTGCATAGCCTATTTTCTCTTCTGTATAATGTATCGAATAAATATTTTTTTAGAGAAAATAGGCTATGTGTGTAAAGTAGTTTTACATCGTCATTCAACCATAAATCACAATATATGGTAAGTTTGTTGACTTTTATAATAACTATCCTAAAAGTCATACCAAGGGTAATTTGTGATTAATTGACAGTGTAAAAAATAGTGTATAGCCATTAAACTCATTTTTTTATATAATTAACATTTATAATAGGTTAAAGTACTCTTTTAGTCCCTCTTTTTATTTAAATTATTCAATTTGGTTCTTTTATTTTTAAAATATTCAATTTGATCCTCTAATTTTAAAAAAATATTCAATGTTGTCCTTTTGGTTGTTTAACAATAACGACGTTAGTGTGGTTGAACACATGTCCATTTTCATAATTTGACATGTCACATGCCACGTCAGCTTCCCTTACGTTGCGTTTGGACGGAGCATTTTGACATTTCATAGAAATTTAAATACATGAAATTTGAATTTCCTTTATTTCAAATTCCTTCATTTCTTAAATACTTTGTTTGGATAATGCATTTCAAATTTCTTGTATTTTAATTTTCTTGTTTGGTTAGAGTAATTTACTCTCCACCAAATGCAAAATTTCATTTTCAAATATTTATTTAAAAAATTAAAATTTTAATGTTAAACTTTCCCAAAAATAAACATTAACCAATTTTTAAATATTTAATAATTCAAAATTAATTTTAATATTAGTCGTCTTTTGCAAAAATATTAAAGGACTAATTTTGCTAATTTTTACATCATTGTTGATAACTTTTACAAAAAATATATAATAATATAGCTCATTTCACAACAATAAAGTCGCTCTAATTATAAAAGCTCCAATCATGTGAGACACAATTAATCAACAACACAAAAGGTCAATGTCATTAGTGATGCATAATGCAACTCAATCACCACATAAACATGTGTCAAGTAAAGTGCATATCTTCCAAGTAAAGTGACATCTTTGTCTTGACAAAAGCACTACCTATAGATTTATAAACATATGTGCATTAATCTTTTCTATTTGGGCTAGTAAAGCTATCATGTTAACCAACTAAAATTAGACATGTCCATTATTATGCCAATTTGATTTCCTTCTAAGGTGAATTCCAAGCTTGGATTTCAACACTCTAAATTTTGATTGTTGAAGCTTCTTGATTGTATGTAGTTACTTTCCTGCACAAAGCAATTATTTTCATGCTCAGATTTTAGGATGACACTAAAATAGCAAGTCTACGTGAAGAAAAAAGAAAAGCGAGATCTTAGGATGAATGAATAAATGCTAAAGTTGCAATAATGTCATTTCATTTATTAAAGTTGCATTTTTTTCATTAAAACAAATGCTTCCCTTTGTTAACATTAGTGTGTAAAGTGAATTATGAAGAGTTATTTTGTTGAGATGAATTATTTTACACTATAAAAGCTTTGCGGATAGTCTTATATATATAACTAACGAAAGGAGTCTTAAGTGATACAAATTGCTTTTCTTTTTCTAAATAAAATAATATTTTATTATGCAAATACATGAGATCCTCCGAATCACATCTGTGAGAAAAGGATATTGTTTGAGAAAAAGGCTTCCTAGAGAGTAAATTGTATGAATGGCAAATTGAATTTTGAACAGGTTCTTTGTATTAAATTTGGAAAGTCAATGAAGAAAAAATTTAGATCAACATAAGTTTAATACAGGAGAATAGAACCATAGCCAACAAAACCACCTCAACATCTGTTATACCAAAAGCATAGCAATTATAAGGAATAATATCCAAGTGTTATACAAAAGCAGAGCAAAACTACAAATAATAAAATATCCAACTAAAGAACCCTTTCTCTTATAGTGTTTCTTTGTATGGTCTTCATTGAATGAATTACTTTATAATTTCTTCTGATTTAGACTCAAGAGCCACATAGAGAGAAAGCCAAAGCTAAGAACAATTCAATTGGAATAGAAATAAAAAAATCTCATCATTGACCAAAATATTCACTTTAAATATCCATTGACACGAAACAAATTCCAAATCGAGACAAAAGACTGACACAAATCCAATGTCTAAGAACTTGAAAGAAATTCCCATCAGAAACGAGAATGCAAGCTTATCAGATCAAATGGAATGGAATTTTATCAAATCCCCCGTCATCAACAGCGTTTATCATTGCCACAAATTAACAAAATCAATGAAATTAGGCAAAAGAGAAATACAAATAAATGAAATCAAAATTGAAACACAAATTAACAACATAAAAAACAAAATGCAAAGTGAAGCAACAAATCCTAGATCACAAGATGAGAGAAGAACCTCATGTGAACCACTGACAGAGAGAGTGCTCTGATCAGAGAGAGAGAAGCGAGGAAGGGAACGAGGGAGCGAGTAGAGTGAGGGTTGCGAGGGAGCGAGTAGAGCGAGACCGAACAAAATTGGGGTCAGGGGATGCAAAAGAGAGAATTTCAATTTCTTTATTTTTTGGTAGAATTTTAAATTCTACTGTTTAAGTTAATTAAAATACTTCATAAAAATATCAAAATTTCAATTTCTTTCTAAATTCTTTATCCAAATAGCCTATTTGACTGTAGAGCATTTTAAATTCATTAAAAAAAGGAATTACCCTATTCAATTCCTTCATCCAAACGTACTATTAATGTTGTTATTATCAATTTAAATGAAAGGCTACCATTGAACATTTTTTAAAAACTAGTATTTTAGCCTGTGCATTGCACAGAATAAATATTTATTTTTTATAATTTAAATTTATAACAAAAATAAATACTTTTCAATGTATAAAATATATTATATATTATAATTAAATTTTTTAATAAATACATACTTTTTATACAAATAGATAAATGTTTTTAAATATATAAATTATATTTTAGATTTATCAAGTTGTCCAAAAAGTATTCACAAATGAATAAACTTTTGCAACAATCATTTGATGATTAGAACAATGACAATAAAAAATAACTATAACCTTCGAAATCTCATTTCTCATGTCTTGACACCACTCTTTGGATGGGTTCCCAATAACTTCTTTCAAGATTTGCAGACTAGTTTTATAAGCCGTGTAGGAAATTGACATTATGCCAACTCGTGACTTTGCTATTTCGTATATAGACTCTCATTATCCATATATGCACTTGAAAACTCTATTCAAGGTCATGCAATAGAAAGATATTTTTTCCAAACTTCTGACTTGCTAATCGACTAAAATTAGAAAAATGATCAAACTATGTTTGGAACATCATATTTAAGACCAATCAATTATGAGAGAAGTGAAAATCACATAAAAATAACACATTGCACTTCTTTATGTATGAGAAAGGAGGATCAAAGGAATTTATATCTTTTAACATAAGAACTCAAATACGAATGATGTTGAAAGAATAGTAAAGATTTTCACTGTAAAACTTAATGGAAAAAAACACACAGAATCCAACTTTTTTTTATTTAAGGATGGAGTAAAAGATTTTAAAAGTTATTTTTTTTAATTTTTTTAAAAAAAATTTATTTTATTTTTATTTTATTTTTTAGATTTAAATAAAATTAAATATTAATAATTAAATATATACTTCAATAGTTGAATAATAAAATAAAGGGAGGAAGAAACCCATCTACTACCGAAGTTTGTGGGTGAGTTACATATAAGTTTGAGAGAGTTGAAAAAGCATGAAACAAGTCATGCGTTATTGTTATTTAACGGGTCGGGTTTATGCATATAATAGAAAAATAAAAAGGAAACTATGCTTAATCTTAATTAACTTTTTAACATATAAATTTTACAAAGTTTAAGACTTTTTTCGTCATTTTTCATGTTTTTTAATGAAAACATTATAAGAAAAAGTCTTTTTATAGTTTTTGAAGGGAAAAAAGTCTTCTTATATTCTATCTTATCAAAACAGAGTATTTTAGAAAAAGGAAGTCTAACACAACAATATCCATTATAATAAAATTTTAAATTTTAAATAAGTCAATATCTACATGCAAAATACTTTATCTAATTAAATTATTATTTACAATATATTTTTAAAAATTACATGTATATATGACATTTAAGCAATGAAAATGAAAAATGTAATTTCACACTCACACTTTAATCTGATATTGATTAAGAAATATTATTATTGTGTGATTGAGTTTGTAATGTTTCTTTAATTTAATCATGACTAATTTTTTCCAGAAAAAGAAATAATTAGGACTAATTAAAACTGAAGAAACTTATGTGAGTATACAACTTTGTCCTTGATAGTCATGATAACCGGTATTATTTATTTGATCCCCAAAAATTTACATATATGTAGCTTCAAATATGTTAATTTTATGACAATTTTTTTTTTTATCAACTTAGTCCCTAAATATGTCAATTTCGTGACAATTTTAGCCTCCAAAATTGGTCAAACTTATATTGGAAGGACGAATTTGGTATGAAATTGACAAATTTGGAGACTAAATTCTATGCACTAAAAATTTTGAGGGCCAAATCAATACAGGTTGATATACTTTTAGGGTTGAAGTTTCTTATTTACTCTAAATTCTCCATACGATATGATTCTAGAATTGTTTGTGACTAGCATTTTAGTTTGTGAATCATGAGTAAAATCTAATATGTAGATTTTATTACTATAATTAATTAATATAAAAGATATGAAAAATTATTCATATCATATAATTAAAGTAAATAAATATCAAATGACCTAGATAAAGTTTAGTAACTTTGTTTGTGAAAGAACATTAAATACGTCCCAATATAATAATTGTCAACATAATGAACTAACATAATTAAAATTTAAGGATCCTTCATTATCTTGACATGCACGTTTCAAGACCTTAGTAAATGAAGTTTTTATTGGAAGATATTTATTTTGATCAGTGTGTCAAGATTTGAATCAAGAGTTCTTTTGGTATAAGTGAGATCCAAGTGTGAAGATAAATCAAAATTATTTTTACTTTTAAGATATATACAGTCCTATCTAAAGTAATAAAATTATTATGGATCAATAATTTATGTCACATGTTTTTCATACTTTTAATATTTAGTTCTTTTAATTTAAAATTTAAAGCAATAATATCTATTAAACTACACTATAATGCATCAAGAAGGGAAAAGATGATGTCAAGTCTAAATCATCAACTCATAACCATTGATGTGTAGCATTCCATATCATAGTTTGTATACAGATTGCACCTTTATTCTCTTTGATTTTTATAATTTATATTGAGGGTTGGTTTGTACTTTTGTCCTCAAGGGAGCTTGTCACTTGTGAAAATTGCCTTGGAACTTAAAGATTGACAACTTAGAGTAATTTTAAGTCATGAGAAAGGTAATGAGAAGCTTATCGAACCTTAAGCATGGGAGAAGACCACAAGCTTAGAGATGTAAATGAAAGTGAAGAAATTTGAAAGAAACCACAATTAGAAGGCGCCATGCCCTGGGTATGGGTGCCCCCATGGTCGTGCTGGATGTCAAGAAGCACATAATGGCTACTAGAATTTCCCACAAGTAGGGTGTGGGGAGTGCCACAGCCGTGGCGTGATCCATCACTCAATTTTAATTATTTTCTATTTTTAATTGTTTGGGCTTGGACCCTTTTTGTTACCTCTATTATAAATAGACCTTTAAGGATTAGAAAAGTATCTTCAAACCTTAGGCATTGATGAGAGCTTTGGATTGACTTCTTTACCTCTTTCTATTTCCTAGTTTGGTGCTTCTTTTTTCTTATTACTTGTTTTCTATGGCTATGTATGAGTAGTCAAATTTATTTTAGGACTAAGGCTTAGTCCTTGACAACTATTGATGTTAATTGAATTATCTTGATGTTCTTTTGGTATCTCTTCTTGATTTCTTTTTTATTGAATCTCTCTATGCGAAGCATTTTTCATATGTTTTTCATAATTCTAGACTCTTAGGAAAGAATTGAAAGGTGAACCTAGGTGTCAAAACCACAGGGAAAGAACTTGGATTTTTAAATCATGAAAGTAGATTTAATCCTTCGAGGATAAAACAAATTAACATGGAGCGTAATAGGTTTAATTGAATACAGCTACCACAAAAGTAGAAGTTGATTCAATTAGATACATCTCCATATCATGAAAGGAAATAGAGGTTACCTTAGGTTAGTTCACCTTTAAAGAGAACCAATAAGAGTATTAAGGTAAAGAGATTAAGTTAATAGAAAGTCTTGGTGTGAACCCCCAATCTTGGAGGCCTTCTTATCATTAACTTTATCCAATTAAAATCTTTCCTTATCTTTAATTTTATCTTTACCTCAAATAATTCAATCTCTAAAATCTATACAAATCTTCTTAATCTTTTCTTTTGTTTAATTTTAATCAAATCACAATAATTGCTAAATCAAACACACAATATCTAAGGAAGAACAATATTTATTATTCGACGATATTGTACACTTGCAAGATCACATCAAGATTTTACAGGGTCAAGGGTAAGGTTCTAAATTGTAAAGGTGTCCAATGGGCTAGCCCGCCCCGACCCGTCATGCTATAGGCCTTGTTTTTTTGGGCCTAGCTTGGCCTTATGTAGGCCACTGAGCCAATTTAGCTTGCTTTTTTTTAACCGATTAATTTTATTTTTTTATTGTATTTAATTGTTTTGTAAAAAATATTTTAAATATTTTAAATTGAATTATTTTTTATTGTATTTAATTAATTGGAGAAGATGCAGGTCACACAGAGCAGTGCGAGAAAGAGAGAATAGAGAATTCAATTTTTTAGGGCTAGCAACTTTTCTTAGTTGCTTTTGGAATTTGGAGTTACGTTGACAGTTACACCCTTTTTTTAAGCAAATTTTGACATTTATTATATTATTATAATATAATATGTAAAGTATAGTTATAATAAAATATATTAAAAAAAATTTAGCATAGTTTTTGCCTAACTCGGCCCAGGCCCAATTGCCCCACCTGGCCAAACAGGCAAGGCCAAATTGGCTCGATTCTATTTGGGCCATCATTTTTTGAGCCCAGCCCATTTTACGGGCTAGGCTCATTTTGTCAGCTCTACTAAATTGCAAATCTCAACATGCAACGTGGTCGCAATATTGCAAGTGTAGCAATTATCGCAACTACAAAACATTACAATTGCTAAGTGATTTCCAATAACAAAACATCATTATATCCAAAATAGGCCCCGTCAACAATCGTAACGAATTTTGTCAAACTGCAAGAAACTTGTTCAAAGGACAATACGACATTTAAGGAGTCAAAAGTTGTTCTCCTTTTCTCTACTTTGATCTAACGATAAGGTGCATCGTTCTTATTTTCTATGGTCTTTGCTTCATGTCTTCATCTTCTTTGTTTATTCGTTCTTCCTCCATTTTGACTTGCACATCCTTTGCTATTTTTAGATCTCATTTAATTTGCGTCCTCATTCCTTTGGATTCGTCTTCTTCCCATGAGTGCTTTCTAGAGTGGTAGTTTGGTAAGGTTCATATCTTTTTCATATGTCAATGTGTGGTGTGCAATCTATGTGTGTGTTCTGTTTTAATTGTTTGTAAGTTGTTGTCCAATGCTCTTATTTTAATCATTTGGCGTGCTTGTGTGATTATGTAATATGTGTGTGTTTTCTCTCAGATTATGGTGCAACCATGCAAATTTTTAATTTGTTGCATTGTGGTAGTGTTTGGACCATTGGATTGGATGAGTTGGTTTAACAAAAATTCTTTTTGCTAAAGTCTTGCAATTGAGAGATTGTATTTCACTAATGAGGAGTACTAGCAACACATTCTTTAACACACTCTTTCTAACAATTTCCTGTCAAAACATAAAGACCATTCTTCCTAATTAAATATTGATGCTATATGATTCCTTTACTGATGCTTGAATCTACAACTATGAATGAGGTGTCAATGATGGCATTTCCAGTCAAAACATAAAGACCATTCTTCCTAATTACCTTTATAATTGCCCTTGATCTTTTAAGCACCTTCAACATAGAATTCTCAGCTTTGAACTTTTTCCAATGTTCCTAAAGAAATTAAATTTCGCTTGAGATCAAGGACATGTCTTACTCAGGTCATGACTTTCTCAATGAATCTATGTCTAATGGATCCAATGCAAACAACTTTGCATGTTGCATTGTTTCACATTACCACTTGACCCCAACAAAGAGTTTGTAATCAAAAAACCACTATTTATTAGGGCACATATGAAAAAGAACACCCTGAGTCCATCATCCATTCAAGTTTGCATTGACAATTTGCATCCATTAAGAAGTCTGCACTCTCATACCCATTAGAAGCCACTAATGTGTTTACTTTGTCTTTAGAATTGTGCTTCATCTTATGCTTTCATTTAGGATAATTTCGCTTGAAGTATCCTTCCTTACAACACAAAAAACAGTTTAATTTCATCTTTGATTTCAATCTCGATTGGTTCTTCCCCTTATTATCTCGCTTGTCACTTCACCCTCGAACAGTAAGTTTCTCACTTGTATCACTTTTTTTATTCTTTTGATTTCTTTGCCAACTCCTTGGAAATCAAAGTAGCTTGCACCTCTTTAAGAGTTAAAGACTCTTTCCCACAGACAAGAGTATCCGCAAGATTATCATACTAGCTAGTCAAAGAATGCTTGATCTTTATCATCTATCTTTATTATGATACGATGTTCTCCAAGTCAAGAATCAACTTATCCATGTGGTCTTCAATGGAGGACCCAGGTTGCATCTTAAAGGTTTACCAATGACTTTGTCATGTAAAGATTCTCAAGCTTCAACCACAAAGCATCAGTAGTGGATTTTTATTTTGAGACTTCTCAAATAACTTTGTCACCTAAGCATAGAATTATGGCACTATGGGCCTTATTCAAGAGATCTTTCTTCTCATTATCAGTCAACATGCTTGGAAACTTTTTCTCCATTTTCAAAGCCTTTGTTGAACAAGCATGGCTTGCATCTTCAATCACCACACAACAAAATCATTCTTGCCATTGAACTTTTCAAAGTCAAATTTTTCCATCATCATGGATATCTCTTTCTACAACCAGCTTTGATGCTAGTTGTTGTAGCAAATCACCTTTTAGAAACCAGAAACAATAGAACACAATATCCAAAAATGAACCAAGATCAAAGCAATAACATTCTATATAGCATTAAAGAAAGAGATAGAAAAAAGGAAATACAAACAAGAAAAATCTCCTCTTAGCTCTCAAGTTTTCACACAGTTTTCATTAATCCTAATTACAATTGAGTCATCAAAGAACCTTTCTTGCAGTTCCTCTTAACTCACATTTTGTAATCCTCTTATATCCTATATTATGAGAGATTTTTTCTTGTTTGTATTTCCTTCTTTTTATCTCTTTCTTTAATGCTACATAAAATGTTATTGCTTTGATCTTGGTTCATTTTTTGATGTTGTGTTCTGCTCTAGCTAGTTTTTAAAAGGTGATTTGCTGCAACAAGTAAGTATAGTTGACTAAGGTTAGACAATTTTTTTCTTTAGCTCACACTTTCCAAGGCTAAGGATTTCCTAATTTTTAGGCTCAAGATTTCAAAAAGCAAGGTTAATCTTGTTTGTGCATCTCAGTCGTGGTTCGTTGTTGAGTCCAAATGTTGAGTGTTGACATTTGTTTGGCTATGCATGATGACTATTGGAGCTTGGTGATGGGTGTTGACATTTTGCCCTATATTTGAGGAGAAGCAGTAGTTCATAGGTTTGGCATTGCTTTTGGTGTTAGGATTTAGGTTCCACTGATGGAGGCGAATAGAGAACAAAGAAAGAGAGGAAGAGAGAGACATGGAGAGAACAAGAAGGAGAGAAAACTTTAATCCCTCATTTTAATCCTTAAAGGCATGGAGGCCACGTGGACACACAAGTGGGACATTGTGTGACACATCATCACCTATGACAGAGTTACTTAACCATCCAATTTCATACTGATGTGATTGACCAAATGCATTTTTTGGGACTTTTAAAATTTTATTTCATTCAGGGACTAAAATAAAAATGCAAAGCAAATATAAAGACTAAAATAATGGTTTAACCTAAAAAATTTGAGGTAAAAAAGCGAGGTTGTGGCCAATAACACTCTTACTACCTCAGCTTCAGTAGGATGTGTTGCTAAGACCATCAAAATGACAACATTTCTACTTAACCAATGCTCAAAACCACCGCTAGGATGCTTAAACTTTTTTCTCCAACTGGCAATGAATCCCCTTGGTGCCATCCATTACCTGTCTTACTAAAGGAACTGATATTAGAGATCCTGCTTAGGGTTCTAGTGAGATCCCTTTTGTGATTCAGGTGTGTATACAAATAATGGAATGCCCTAATCTCTGATCCCCAATTCACAAAAGACCACCTTTGCACCTTAACTACTGATCTAAACATGACCCACCAACGATTGGTCTCTTCCACCTCCGATGACCCCAACAAAATTGTATCTTTCTTTATGCAGTTGCTGTTTCAAAACTCCTCAACCTGTGCTAAACCATGTAGCTTAAGGATTAGTCACAAGTACCATATTGTAGGTTCTTACAATGGCTTACTGTGTTTGTTTGATGTTTCTCAAGGTTATTTCAGATTGTGAAACCCTTCAACTAAATTGAAATCCAAAAGATTGTCAATCGGTGTTTACCCTTATGTGAGTGTTACTTACTATGGTTCTGACTATAGTCATGTGAATCACAAGTACAAGTTGCCAGTAGTTGTGAAAGAAGAAGATTTTCATATATCTGTGACCAAAATATATTCCTTTGGTTCAAATCCTTATATTGTGATTTAGAATTTCGTGTATCATCCCTCCTGTGATGACATTCATATGTGTAAGTGATGATCCATATTTGATTCTTTCCCTTTATATGGGACGACGACATATGGTGAAGTGTTGCTTCCTGATAGGGATAATGATGACAAGATTTTCGATACTATACTAGGTGTCTCACATAATTGTGTGTTTGTTTCTTTAACTCCAAGAAAGCTTATTGGATTAGTGTGGCTGATGTAGGAGTATAGGGTTCAAGATTCTTGAACTAAATTGATGATGATCCCCAGATTGAGGTCGGGATTAATAGATCGTATCCCTTGTTTGAGCCTTTGTGCATTTCAAAAAATGGTGTTGTTCTCCTGAAAACTACATTTACTAAATAATTTTTGTATAATTTAAATGATGGTAGGTTGGATTATCTTAGGATTAGGGGTGAACTTGGATTGGATATGCATATTTACCTTGAAAGTTTGGTTTCACCACAACATTAAAATCACATTTGTTGTTTCCTTCCTATTGTGCTTGATGCGTAGCATTTTATACTATGATTTGCATTCTAATCCACATAGGTTTGCATGCATTTTAGCTTATTAAGAGTAGTTTTGGCTTTAAGTTCCTTAATTGCCTTAGGTTAGTTACTTGGAACTCTTGAGGTGTGTTTTTGTGTTTTCTTTGTGGATTTAGGAAAGTTTAGAATGAATTGATTTGTCTTTGGAGACTAGGAGTGATTTAAAGTCAAGGAAGAGTGATGTGTGCATTTTATAATGCATTTTATACAGTTATTTTTATTAGATTGCATGCATTTTATTACGGTTTAGGATTAGTTAGGTATCTAATTGCATGATTTTTCCCTCTTGTATCATGTTACGCCTTTTTTCTTGTTTGTCTTTATTTTCAGTAAAATCTTGTAGGTTGCTTAGGTTTGGAAAGTAAAAGATTTACAATTGAAGTCCTCAAGATGATTTAAAGACCTTTGAGCACTTGGAAGTCCTTTTGGAAGGCAATGGAGTCATCCCAAAGCATTTGGAAAGCAAAATCTTGGAAAAAAAGCTTTGGAGACCTCACCACCATCTGGCGGCACCTCCCCTGATGCCTAAAAATCTTATGTGCGTGTCTACTACCATTTGGTAGCAATCGCCACCTGCCTGGTGGCGCACCCCCTGGAGCACATTTTCACACCTGCGCAGCTACCACCAGCTGGTGGTGCCTATCACCTGCGCGGTGGGCAGATCACAAGTTTTTAATTTTCTTTTGAGAATTAGCTTAGGACCAATTGTAATTTAGATATAAATAGACCTTCTTAGGGATTTTATCTTGAATCTTTTGAACTCTATTGGAAGCACTGGAGAATTGGGGGGATCGCTCTTCTTCTTCAATTATCTCCAGGTTCATTTGATGTTTTTTTTCTTTTCTTTTCTTTTTGGTGTTCTCTCATAACTATGTGTAAGTAGAACCCTATCTTTCTAGAATTGGGCATAGCCCTATAATTATGTTAATGAATTGATTTCTATTTGTCTATGTGTGATCTTATTCTCTTTGATTCTTTTTCTATTGATTTATTTATGCAAAACGAACTGGCCGACATTTTTCATAATCTTAGGGATTTGGGGAAGTACTAAGAGGTGAACCTAAACATCGAACCCATAGGAAAGGAACTTAGGTTTAGACCACGAAAGTAGGTTAAAGTCCTTTGAAGAATAATTGAATTAACAAAGAACTTAATGGGTCTAATTAAACACAGCCATCACGACAGTAGGTGGTAAATTTGGTTAGATAGCCCTTCGTATCTTTAAAGAGAATGAAGGGTACCTTAGGTTAATTCACCTTCATTGAGAACAAGTGAAACACATAGGTAGCGAAATTAAGACATTAAACGTCATAGTGTGAAACCCTAATCTTGGAAGTCTTCCTATTTGAACCACATCCAATTTTTAATTACAGCTTTAGTTAATTTCTAAATTCCATTTTCTCTCAATTGCTTTACCTTAAGTTTTCCCAATCAAAATTCCTTTTGTTTAATTTTTATTTATTTAGCAATAATCACTGAACACCAAGTCCCTGTGGAGACGATCTTTTAATTATTACTTGATGACAACCATGCACTTGCAGTTTTTCCACATCAAAGAGAAAAGGGGAGTTTGTTAAAGCTTTATTCAAGCAAGGAAGGGATCACAAGCATCTATAGTTGAAAAAAAATGAAGAAAAATGTGAATCCCGCAATCAAATAGCACCACAAGCTAGTTGTAGCAATTGCCACAAGTATGGCAGATTACAGGAAAGCTACCAGAGAGCACCACGGGCTGCCTATGGTAAATGCCACGATTGTGGTAAATTCTATGAAGGTACTGCATAAGCTACCAGAAAGCACCACGAGCTGCCCGTGGTAAAAACCACGGCGTGACACATTAATGGTGCAACTTTTCATTAGTTTTCTATTTCTAATTGCTTTGAGCTTGGACCCTTTTGTAACCTTGGACATAAATAAACTACTTACGCTCAGGATTAGTGTTTTGAACCTTGTGTTCTTGACTGCTTAGAGCGAGAGCTTAGGATTGTGATCTTCTCCTCTTTCTTTTTAAAATTTGAATGTTTCTCTTTTCTATTTGTTTGTTTTCTATGACTATATCTGAGTAGTCATCTCTATTTTAGGATTGGGCTTAGCCCTATAAACATTTAATGAAGCAATTTCTTTTATCCTTGTGTGATTCTTGTTCTATTCTTGATTTCTTCACTATTGATTTTCTTTATGCAAAACAAATTGGCCTACGTTTTACACAACCTTACGGATTTAGGGAAGTATCGAAAGGTGAACTTAAATATCGAAACTATAGGAAAGAAACCTAGGTGTAAACTACAAAAGTAGGTGAACCCTTTGGGAATTAATAGGATTGACAAAGAACTCATTGGATCTAATTAAACACAACTACCACAAAAGTAAGTTGCTAATTTGATTAGACACCCTTTTGTATCTTGAAAGGAAATGGAAGGTACCTTAGGTTAATTCACCCTAAAAAAAAAAGTAGAAGCACAGGTAAGGAAATTTATATAATAAGCGTCATAGTGTGAACCCGAACCTGAAAGTTTTTTTTATTGAATTAATACCAATTTTATTTATTTGCTCAATTGAATTTCTAATTATTTTGTCTTCAAAACCTAAATTCCCAATTCAATTTTCTTTCTTTAATTTATATTTAATCGTGATAATTACAAAGCCAAACACATAGTCTTTGTGAAAAGAATGATAATTTATTACTAGGATAATACCGTACACTTACAATAACGTATCAATGCTTCTATGAGATCTGATTTAAACAAGACTACTGTTTGTTTCAGAATTTTTGGGCATTGCGTTAATTTGAATAACAGAATATTCTCTAGTGTGAGTCCTTTATGTGAATCCTTACCATACCATCTCTTATATTGTTATATATTAGTGATGATTAAATTGAAAATCATTGCTTAATAAGAATTCAACTAATATTATAGCAATCTTTCTATTTTGTTTTAGAAAATATATTATGTTATCAGGACTGGGAAGACATTTGTATCATATTCATTGTGCTTTTCACGCAGAAACGCTGAAACAATAAAGTAATCCTAGTGTCGCAATAGTAAACTCGAACAATTTTTTTTACATTTGCAAGACTAAATTATTTGTCTATGTAATTTTTCCTCATTTCAAATTCACAATTTTACAGTTATTTTGTTGGAAAAATTAGCTCTTGTTTAATACCTTAATTTCCAAAACAAAGGATGGGGAATTTGGCAACAGTATTTTTTGAATCTGGCTTTTCCAGTACATCAATATCAAAGGTTTCAATGACATGGGTGCCCAGAATAAATTTAGAAATATGAAATCTTACTTTTTGTTTGGAGTTAGTAATAATCCTAGTTTCCAAAGAAGCATGATAAATGTTTGTTATTCATTTGTAAATTTGTAAATTGATTTGATTACTTTAATGATAGCGGTATGCAATGACCGACTGTACTATTGAATATGGACAAGAAGATAGTAATGGAGCATATACCTATTTTGGATTGCCTATGTTTGAGTTTATTAAGGGTTTTTTTTTTTTTTTTTTTTATGAACAATCTTCTGTTGTAAGGTATCTATTCTTGAGTGTGGATGATCCTCTGCGAAAATTTTCTTCAATTTTTTTGGTTGCATTGAAGAGTTATTCATCTCCACCCAAAACACATCAAGGAATAAAAGGTGGCTTGAAGTCATGGGTTGTCTTTCTGTTATGGGTTATATATGGATGTAAAAGCCTGATTCCTGATCTTATAAATAAAAGTATACTAATTTACAAGTTAAATATACTAAATAAATATAATTATATTGTTAATGAATGTATGAATTTATAATTTCCTATTAGTTTCCGACAGAAAATATGATAAGTTTTCATCCCAACAATGGTGCAGGGATAAGGCAAAAAAATGGTGAAAAAAATTGGGACGACATAATTTCGTCCAAAATTAAGACAAAATATGGATTCTATCCCAAAATTATGATAGGATGCATAATTTTGTCTCAAAATTGCGACAAAATGTAATTTTAGTCCTAAAATTGAGACAAAATATAAACTACGTCCCAAAATTGCGACAAAATACATAATTTATGTCCCAAAAAATACGACAAAGTACAAATTTCTTCCCAAATTAACAAAAAAAGGTTTTCGACAAAAGTTTGTCCAAAAATTTGTCACAAAAATTGGGACAGAAATTTTTTCCATCTCAAATTTGATTTTTTCCTTATAGTGATTCCTTACCTCCTATCTCGCATTTTTTTTATTGATCTTAACTTTTCTTCTCTTGTCTCTATAAATGGACTCTTTGAATTTTTATTATTATTAAATTAACTTCCTTGTCTCCTTTTTCTCTCTCTTTTTTTTAAGTTTTCATTTGTGTTTTTTTTAAAACAAATTAGTTTCTTATGTTAGATTTAGTTATTGCATTGGCAATCCTTATGTTCATGCAATTGTAATTCTTTTCCTTAATTTTTTATGTTATTTGTGATGGAGTTTATCCTTGATCGGTTAGTATACATATGCAGGTTTATCAAGCTCTTTTATGTATCACACATGATTTCAAAGTTGTTGATAGAAAGACATTACTATAACCTCTTATTTTTTCATCACTTTCTAATGATTATTTATATATTATCAATGTTCAACCCTTAAAATTTTTTATATTTCAAGTTTTTCTCATTTTATAAAATTCCTCTAGCATATGAAGTTTGATCTATCCAAATGGACATTTCCATATTCTCATATTGTTCATTTTTTTTTACTTTATTGTTTCCTCCATTTATTTTATTTAAATAATCTTTCTTGCTTCTTTTGAAATGTGAGAATTATATATTGCAATAAAAGTGATTATTGTTCTAACTTTCAAGTGGTAAAATAAATGATATAAGAACACACCCTACTTCCTTTATCATGTTTCTTTATAACTGAAGAAGTCTTAGTAATGTTTCAAGGACCATTGAAGGTAGTAAAGGTGAAAACATCTAACATGAAAAGATAAAAACCCTATGCTCAAAAATGGAAGACAGGTGTTATGTACATAATTGATGAATTAAACTTCATTTTAAAGAAAGTGAATTTGAGTATTATTAGTTGTTGCGTACAACATAAATTTTTTTTTTACAAGTACAACATAATCTTTACTAATAATACAAGTCGAAGTTTTTATTTTTAATATCATTTATGATAAATTCAAAATTTATTCATATTTTACAAAAATAATTTGTTAATGCAAATTTAGGACATATAAGTAATAAATGGGTTCAATAACCTGATACCATGATTTAGGTCTACAAGTTCAATTCCTACCGTTTTTATACTAAGGTTTACTTCTCAATCCCCCTTAAGTATCTATGAATATGTAAATAAGGACACCAACAAATTCACATGATATGAATGTTTACTAAGAAACGAATTAAAAAGAAATTTCAAAATAAAAATAATAAAATCTTCAATAAATGATATCCACCATAGCCTTAACCATGGACTTAATAACACATATTCAATAAGTATAATTGTAAAAAAAGTTCACTTTAGTTAAACTTTTGGGCTTTTTGGCTTAAATATGTTTTAAATTCTTGCATATATGAGTCTGTCTAATTTTAGTCCTTGTAAAGTTTTTTATTATTTTTAAATATCTGATATTTTCTTAGTGTTTTTTTTTTGTCCTTATCATTAATCCTAGTTAATTTAGTACTGACATGATTAACAAAATAAAGAATATTAAGATAATTAAGATAATAAAGAATATTTTAAATTAAGATAATTAGATTATTTTAAGATGCATAATTTGAATAAATAATGTATTTATTATTTTATATAAATAAGGTAACATATAATTTACTTTTATAATATATTTTTAATTTTTAATATATTATGAATAGTGATTTATATTGCTTTCAATATGGTTCTTACTTTTTAATTAATTTACTAATTTATTTTTAACATTGTACTTTAAAAAATTTATAATTTACTTAAACATTTATGATTTACTTTTAATATATTACTTTTGATGTTATTTTTACATTTTAATTTATTAATTTTGACTGATTGTAATATAATTTATTTTTTTAATATATCACAAACAGTGATTTTGTCTCCAAAGATAAAAGTAATATATTAAAAATAAATTATATGTGTAAGTAAATTATAATTTTTTTAAAAAAAGTACTATGTAAAAATTAAATTAGTGAATTGGAAAAGTATGAACAATATTAAAAGCAATAAAAGTCATTGTTCATAATATATTAAAAATTAAAAAAAATTATATGTAATTACCTTATTTATACAAAATAATAAATATATTACTTAATTGAATTATGTACCTAAAAATAATCTAATTATCTTGATTTAAAATATTCTTTATTACCTTAATTATCTTAAAATTTTAATTAATATTCATTATTTTTTTAGTCTTGTTAGCACTAAATTAGCTAGACTTAGTGGTAAGGACTAAAAAGAACACTAAAAATATGTCAGGAATCTAAAAATAACAAAAAAAATTGTAAAGATTAAAACCTTATAGAGTCATATTTGTAAGAACATAAAACATATTTAAGCCTAAACTTTTTACTATAAATTTGTTTTTTTTGTAAACTTTTACAAACATTTTTTGTTCAACTATAACAATCTTAAAAAAAGAAATTGTTAATAAAAATGACTTCTTCAAAATGAATTATAATTATATTGATATTTTTTTAAAATTACTTAATAGTTTTTTTCTTGGTACATTACAAGGGAATAAAATTTTAAATAAATATATTATAGAGACATGCTTATATGAAAATGCATTAATATATAAGTGGCTATATTTGTCGATATTTATATCTCGTGGAATAGAAAGTATATAAGTAAACTTATTAATATAAAGATCACAAGAGTTAATTTTATTTTATTTTTGGTAAAGACCATGTATATTCCAAGGGAGGCAATTGTATTCAAGCTAACTAGAACCACTATAAACGACAAAGTTTTTCTTCCAAATATTTAATGCAAGTACATACTCAAAACTCAAACTTAAGACCACATGGAGTTAAATATATTTTACTTAAAAATAAAAAAAATACATGAAAGCATATTAATACTTCAAGGTAAATACTTACATCATATAAAAATAAAAATTTTATATGAAAATACATTAATATTTAAGCCACAAAAGTAAATATGAATAGAAAACAACTTTATAAATATACAACACAAAAATGAATATTTTACACGAAATTGTATTAATATTTACATAAAAATTTATTAATATTTAAAGTATAGAATAAAACAATATCACAAACATTAAGTATTTTACATAAAAGCATATGAATTAAGGATTAGCCAATGCCACATGTCAAGTCTTTCTTAATTTTTTTCCTACCAAATGCAACCATTAATTTCCTATTTTTTTAATTTTTGATTTTACTTAAATTGTGGAATTATACTCAATTAATCTTCTTGCAAATTTGTTAACATTATTCTCACTTATTTATTACTAGTCGGGAATATTTCTAAATTTAATTGAAACAACATAACTTATTATGAATAATTGATAACAAAATATTTTATACAAAATAAACTACTAACGAGATGCATTAAAATTTGTTAGTGTCATTTCCACTTAGTTATCGCTAATCAAGAAATGTTTCTTTTTTTAAAAATGTAGTTGATAACAAAAGATTTTTATAATTGTTTTAATTCTAATTTAATCATCATTGTATGTCTTATATTACTTTTATTTTTATATTGTTTTCATGAAAAGTATCTATTATCTATTATATGATGAAACTTCTCACTAATCAAAATCATGGTTCATGAATATGGAGGCAAGTAAATTAGCTAGTATGATGAATAAAAAAGACAATAAATTATTATAGCAAGGAATTTCAATTGATAAATTCTGACATATTAATTACAATTCTACCACATCCCCTATATATAAAAATTAGAATAGTTATCTTAAATGAGGGTGTTTTTAACTATTATTTTTCTACGAGAACGTTTTTATGATTTTTTTTAACTTTTTATATCTTTTAATCTATCATTTTCAATATCTTTAGTTCTAAATTGAATTTTAATATTTTTTAAAAAAATTACCAATAATTAAAAATTAATATTGTATTAGAATAATTGTTTATTATAAATTTAAATATAATCTATATGTTTAAAAATATTTATTTATTACAAATTTTAATTATAATATAATTTATATATTCAAAAGTATTTATTTATTATAAATTTAATTTATTTAAAATAAATGCACAGATAAAATACTAGTTGATTGTCATTGTGTGTTTGAATGTATAATTTAAAGGATAATTATAGTATCATTATTTGATTGATTATGAAATTACCATATTGACATCTACGAATTGATTATAATTTTGACAGAAATAGTCATATTGCGAGGTCAATTGATAAAACTTGATGGATTGGTTGATTGTAATTTTGTCAATTTTACTACTTGAATTTACATTGATTGGTTTAAATAATTGAGTGTATTTTTAACTGTTATACCATATTTCATCCTTTTCTATATCATTTTATAGAAATGTTTAAGTGCTTAAATTATGTTTTTTAATAAGTAAAGAATGATATTAAACATCGATAACAATGCTTTTTAATAATCACTTGAAATGTTTCGGTCTATATAAAGTGCTTTGATTATTTTTATTATAAACACTCCCTCAACTTAAATTATTTCGATTATTTAAATGTCAATCAATATAAATTAATTTCAATCAATATAGATTAATTTTGACCTCACCATTTATAAGTTTCAGTGCAAATCTATTATTATAATCAATCTATTAATGTATATTATTTGAATTTTAATTAATACAAATTAAATTTTAATTAATATAAATTTTATTTTTAATTATAATTAATTTAATGATAATTCATCTAGAAAGCTAATATATATATTCATTGATTTAGAAATAATTTTGGAAGTGCGTGAATACATTGTTTGATTTGAGTGAAATAAAATATATAATAAATTTATTATCATTGCTTTTAATAATCATCGTTAATATATGATTATTTATTACTCAATTACTTTTATTATATTTATATATAGTTACTTTGACTGATGTTCGAAAATTTTTAAAAATATATATAACATAAATTGCTTCTATAGTCTAAATCAGTGTTTTAAAACTTGGACCGATGATCGACTCGATCAAGGTACTGCATTAGTTCATTGGTTGAACCGGTGGGTCATTGGTTGAACTGCATGAATCGATATATTATTAAATATATAATTTTATATTACAGATATAGTATAAAAATTATATTTGTCATACATCTAATTGCTAGATGCCTTGGTGCGTTGGTCATAATTCTTTTGAGTATCCAAGGGACTTGGGTTCTACTCCATGTTGGTGCAAAATTCTGCTAGCTCCCACTTGAAAATTTCTCCCGCCTCATTCCGCAAGCAATCCCATGACAGTGTTCAAAACTAGGTGCCTACAGTAGCAACAGCAGGATGATCAGATTTTGCAGAGTGCATACAGTGTGTGTAGAGAGGTTGGGGTTTCCCAACCAGTTTGTATGTGGTGGCTTGTGAACTGGGCGAGTTACCGGTTCTACCCCTGGTTTAGGACCGGGTTGGTGACATCAGCCCGAGTTTGATGCATGTCCGATCTAATAAAAGGACCGAATCGACTATAGGTCCAGTTTTCGGTTGAATCGGTCGGACCAGCCGGTTTGGTCTAAGTTTTAAAACACTGGTCTAAATATATATGTTAGTTGATTTAATTAGATTTTTTTGTCAACAATAAAAATTAATGCAAGTTTATTTTTAAAAGCAATTAATTAACATACATAACAAAGATAGAAAAGAACCATGCATCTTCAGTGTATTTGGAAGCCTTTTATATTCCACTAGAGCTATTTGAAATTGCGACAATCGAATAAATGCTAGTCGTTGGAAAAACATGAATTAATTGTGAACAAAAATTGAATCTGCTGCTTTATTTCTTATACTCTTATTGCAAACACGACAACATGGTACAAATAAATTAATCTATGAACAAATAAATTAAAGAGATCACTGAAAATGGACCATACTTTTTACTTTCACTTGGCATTTACATTTCAAATCTCTCTTCCTCATTCTGACATGTCTAACACTTGAACACAATAAGATCAGGACGTGCAAGATCGCCATCAAACAAATAGAATCAATCCGGTCTGAATCACAAGTATTGTAGTGCAGAGATGACATATTCAGACTTTTATTCAAAGAACTTGGACAGGAAGATAGATGTCTCGCTTGGCTCCAAATGGAGCTTGCCTTTATTGCTCGATGAAAACTAGAACCTGAAAAGAAATTAAATAGGAATTTTCATTACTAAATTTATAAATGCATAGATAACTAATTTTTACTTCTTAATCCGAGGATCGTGAACTTACATGATTTATCGTGAATGGTGCTTCCGCATTCCGAGCTTATTTGTAGATAGGTGGAGGTGGAGAAGCATATATGTAAACTGGAGGCGGAGGCGATTTTACTGGTGGAGGAGGTGATTTGTAAATGTATGTGGGAGCGGGAGCTGGGGAGGGAGGAGGTGGTGATGTGTAATGGTATGGTGGGGGAGGAGATGGAGAAGGTGGTGGAGAACTCACATAGTGGTAAGGAGGTGGAGGATGTGAAGTTGGTGGTGGAGGGGATTTGTAGTAGTAGGGAGGATGAGGAGTGGGAGATGGTGGAGGAGGACTTTGATAGTAATAAGGAGGTGGTGGAGATGGAGGTGGAGGGGATTTGTAATAGTATGGAGGTGGCGGTGATGGGGATGGTGGTGGTGGAGATAGGTAGTAGTAAGGGGGAGGAGGAGAAGGGGATGGCGGTGGAGGTGATTTATAGTAATAGGGAGGTGGTGGAGATGGGGATGGTGGTGGTGGTGAGTGGTAGTAGTAGGGAGGGTGTGGATGCTCTTTAGGTGGTGGTGGGGATTGATAATAGTAAGGTGGAGGTGGGGATGGTAAAGGTGGGGGTGGTGATTTATAATAGTATGGAGGTGGAGGAGAGGGTGATGATGGAGGTGGAGAGTGGTAGTAGTATGGGGGTTTAGAAATCGATGATGGTGGAGGTGGTGGGGATTGGTAGTAGTATGGAGACTTTGGTACTGGTGATGGTGGAGGTGGAGAGTGGTAGTAGTAAGGAGGCTTGGGTTTTGGTGATGGTGGAGGTGGAGATTGGTAGTAATACGGAGGCTTGGGTTTTGGTGATGGTGGAGGTGGAGAGTTGTAGTAGTATGGAGGGTTGGGAATCGGTGATGGTGGTGGTGGAGATTGATAGTAGTATGGTGGTTTTGGTACTGGTGATGGTGGAGGTGGAGATTGGTAGTAGTATGGGGGTTTAGGTTTTGGTGATGGTGGAGGTGGAGATTGATAGTGGTAAGGTGGTTTAGGAACTAGTGATGGAGGAGGTGGGGAGTGATAATAGTAAGGAGGCTTAGATACTGGTGATGGTGGAGGTGGAAACTGGTAATAATAGGGAGGTGACTTCACAGGTGGAGGTGGTGACTTGTAACATAACTAGGTGATGGTGGAGGTGGCGACTTGTATATGTAAACTGGAGTTGGAGGAGGAGGTGACTTGTAGAAGTAAGGAGTTGGTGAAGGCTTCGACTTTTCACATTCTTCAAAATGCTTCTTTGAAGCATAAGCAAATGGCTTAGCCTTAAGCACAACTTCATACTTGTCCTTGGATTTCACCTTTAAGTTGGTTCCCTCATTCAATTTAGTAGGTATATTGAAGGGTGAGTCCTTAGGTGGAGCATAAAGCTTGGCCTTGCACACTGTGGGTCCATATTTGACATAGTCGAAGTCCTTGACTGTGATACTGTACTTTCCATTGCCCTTAGTTTCACCATAAGCCTTGATGATTTTCCTCCCTGCTTTGCATATGACCTCCAGAACAGCACCTACATGCCCCCCAAAAAGGTTAATTACAATTCATAAATAATACATGTTATGACAAAGTAAATTATAAATTAACTCAATGATAGATACTATATTGGGTTGTAATGCCAGAAGTACGGTAAGTTAAACTATCCTTGTCAGATATGAGATAGCATATTATATAGTCAGCATCATTTAAAGGATAATAACACGTTAAATTATCTATATCACATCGATTGTTTTCTTTATCTATTACAGGTTATAGCCGATTCTAATCAAATTATATTATTATATTTGTTACTTTTTATGTGTCTAATTTTAATCAATATTTTTATTTATGTTAATTTTTTTAATTGTCTAATAAAATATCTACCATTATATGTTTTCATTTATAAAATATTTAAGAATTTAATTGAGATCAAAATATGATTAAAAAGATAATAATTAATATATAAATGGATAAAATATTTCAGAGAATTTGAGATAAAGATATGATTAAAAATATAATATATATATATATATATATATATATATATATATATATATATTCTCTTTAACTTTTAAAAGGACAAATAAATAGGAAAAAGTTTTTTCTTTCTAAATGATCACATAACAAGGGTATGTATTAAGTTGGTTTTTAGTAATAATTTAACGGTGGGGCCCACCGTGTAATTTGAAATACCTATTAACTACATTATAAAATATTCCCTTCTGCACATATTTGAAAATAACAATGATATTTGAACACCTTTTAATTATAAACACCCCACCAACCCTTATCATTTTTCTCAATTTCTCCTTTCTTATCACATCATATACCTATCACACTTATATATATGTTTTTACTTTTTCTTCTTCTTTCTAGATGTCTAATAGCATATAAGGTGTCCCAAATCATTATTGATTTGAAAAACGGTAACCTAGTCGTAACCCCCCCTAAAAAAAGGGGTAATGTAGACGCTTTAATTAGCAATTTATACATAAAGGATAAATTTATTCATTTGCTTTTGGTTCAAGTTGAATCTGTTGAAATTTTTTTTCTCAAACCTTAAAAATATTTATCTTGATTAAAGTAATAATTAACATAAAATGTTAATTTTAAAAACGAGACAACTAAGAATAAGTGTTTGTGTAAAAGAGTGACTAAATTCTAAGAAACAAAGACATTTATGGAAACATACGAGTCTTAATCAATAATAATAAAAAAAAGGCTAATATAAACATAAAAAATGGTAATTCGCGTCTCCGAAGCACAAAAATAACAGTTTAATGGTAACTGTAGTGACCATTAATTTTGAGCCAATAATAATGATGTAAATATAAAAAATAAATAAATAATAAAGAAATGAATGTAATGTACCTTTGAGGTGTTTCTTGTTATGAGAATTTTGAGGATACTCCCAGTCATAGCACTTGTAGCTGTAGACTTTACCCACTACCTTCACAATCAATGGGTGGTGGTAAGGATGAGGGTAGGGCTGTGGGGTATACACAACTGGTGGAGGAGGAGAGTTATAATAGTATGGAGGTGAATATGTAGGTGGTGGTGGAGACTTGTAGTAGTAACGTGTGGGTGAAGGAGGAGGAGGAGACTTGTAGGAATAAGGTGGATGTGGTATTGGAGATGGAGAAGGAGGAGACTTATAGTAGTAGGGAGTTGGGGATGGTGGCGGTGGAGACTTGTAATAGTAAGGAGCTGGGGATGGAGGAGGAGGAGATTTGTAGTAGTAGGGTGGTGGAGGAGGAGACTTGTAGTAGTAAGGAGTTGGGGATGGTGGGGGAGGAGATTTGTAGTAATAGGGAGTTGGAGATGGAGACTTTTCAGGTGGAGGTGGAGACTTGTCATAATAGTAGGGTGGTGGAGGAGATGGTGAAGGTGGTGGTGGGGACTTGTAATAGTAAGGGGGTGGAGGTGAGGGTGAGGGTGGTGGGGGAGATTTGTAATAGTATGGAGGAGGAGGTGAGGGAGAGGGTGGTGGAGGAGACTTGTAATAGTAGGGAGGTGGAGGTGATGGGGAAGGAGGAGGTGGTGACTTGTATTCATAAGGAGGTGGTGGTGAAGGGGATGGAGGAGGTGGTGACTTGTACTCATAAGGAGGTGGAGGTGAAGGGGATGGAGGAGGTGGTGACTTGTACTCATAAGGAGGTGGTGGTGAAGGGGACGGGGGAGGTGGTGACTTGTACTCATAAGGAGGTGGTGGTGAAGGGGATGGGGGAGGTGGTGATTTGTGCACATAAGGAGGTGGTGGTGAAGGGGATGGGGGAGGTGGTGATTTGTACACATAAGGTGGAGCCTTGTGCTCATAAGGTGGTGGAGGAGGTGGTGATTTGTACTCATAAGGAGGAGGTGGTGAAGGGGATGGTGGCGGAGGTGATTTGCACTCATAAGGTGGTGGTGGTGGTGGAGAATAGTAAGGGTAACCATCAGCATTAACAGAAACCACAGTAGTAGAAATCAAAGCAATGGCCAATGCCATGGCCATTTGTGGCCAATGACGACCCCTTTTGGGGTCGTTGCCCCTTGCACTCATGCGTACAAGGAATAAAGGCTTACCACCTCTGGCCAATGCTTCTGCTCAAATCCACACTGATATTATTCTTGGAAGTGAAGGGAGGATTCAGGGAAGGTGAGGAAATTAGAGAATAGGTTTGGTGTTAGTGATTACTGACAAAAGCTTCATGAAATACTTGGTATTTATAGTGAAAGTGAGTCGTTAAAGGCTAGCTGTCATGAGGGACATGCAAAATGTTCAATTGGTTTTATTTTAATGCTTTAAATTAGTTTCCCCAGCTGGCCTTGTGACTTTTTCTAAGCATTGTTTGCAAACCCTTTCTTTTTTTGTTTTCCTCCAAATGGCCAGAACCGGGCTAAATTCCAATCTCCAACTACGTACTAATTAAAATATAAATCAGCATCTACTTTCCACGATGGTATTGAAAAGAAGTTTCCGTAACGTCCTATTATTTTATCATTCCCACCTACATACCCCGCTGAGTTGCCTATCTTGACCAAGAGGTAACTCCAAAATGCTTTATTCATCTTCTCTCTTTCACTTTTTTTATTTCTATTTTTATTTTCTATTGCTTTTTTGGAAGGGAAAGAATATTGTATTTTGCATATCGGATCCAAGAGTGGTCACGATTTTTGTTCAAGTCCTTGATGGCAGCCATTGCAAGCTTTGGATCCAATCCTCTTTTGTTGAAGGGTAAAGATATTTGAATTTCCAATACTATTTTTTTCAGTACATTTCGAACAAAAGCTCTTGGCAGTTTACGATAAAGAATCATCCAAATTTGCCTTATTTTGCTACAGGTACACGTGCTCGTGGGGGTTACGATACAAATCAAACTAAGTCCAATATTATATAAATTTATCACTAATTTATTTAATTTCTTATAGGCCCCAAGAAAATAGTGTATCCATAATTATTCACTTCTACACAAATTAATTTGCCTGAATTCGTTGATTCGAGTGGGGTGGACAATAAGTGGGGGAGCAGGAGACAGAATGAGAAGTTGCTGAGAAGAGTACAAGTTCATCACCACTTTGGTTCACCTGTTAATTCCTTTTTCTTTTCTTTCTCTTTCTTATTAAGAATTTTCTCAGCCATGTGATTCCTCATAATGATGAGATTGACATGTGATGTTGTCAACACCAGCATGAAGTTCACGTTGCCGCGTAATTTTTACATGAGCAGCGTAATTGGCAAAGCACTTTGCCAATTAAATTAACTTTGCGCGATGCATTGGTTTTTGCAATTGATCAATGTCGGCTTGTAACATAAAATTATGACAACAATAATCAATGATTGTAACACATAAATGAATGAAACGTGCACACTATTGTTCCCTTATAAAATTGTGTTTGCCCTGTTGGATAATATAATATAATTGAACAACTAAGCACTTACTTTCCAATTAAAAATAGCCCTACAGTCCCAGGCGGAGGATCAGGTACATTTCTCTATGATGCTCCAGACACATCTAGTTTTATATTGTTTGAAAACTCAAGGTTCCTTGTTAATCTCTTTTTCTCTGGAAATGGAAAACTAATAATTGATTTTTACATAAGCATAATACTTACAAAAAACAATTAATCAAACGTTTAAGATATATTAAAGTAATAATTAGAAAAGATAATAAATTCTGTATTGAAGTTATTTTTATATTTTATTTTTTTTAATTAGTTGTGTTTATAAATATTATGCTCTTGTAAAAATTATTGATGAAAAGACGAAAAAAAAAGTGTGACCATCATCAGATATGACGTGCACTGCTTTGAAGGGAAATGTGATAGCTTTTTCCTGTTTTGGATCCAGTCTATTTATTTACCGCTTTGGCAAATTTCAAAAGGTTGGTAGAGTAGAACAAGATATGATCTCTTATTTGAGTCTAGAAACTTTTTCTACTGTAAACTAAAGCATCATCTTCTCTCCCTAAATTTATCTCTACCTAAAGGCTAAGTTGGCACCTAGCAGTGAATTCCATTGTAATTATATGCACCATTGGTCAAAATTACCACATAATGCGTGCATTAACTGTGTCACATATGAACCAACTAATACTTAATTTCTAATAGCCACCCACTCTCACCCCTCTCTCTCATTGTTTATGGCAATCAATGTCGTGTAGTAGAACTTCTCTCAATTGAGGTGAAAACAGAACATCAAATTCGTGATGGTTGGTGAATTTAAGGGAATAAAAACTTGATTAGAAACATTAAACGTAAATTGAATATTGGTTCCATAATGAGATGTGGTAAATGGTAATCATAGTGGGGTGGAAAAGCTAGAAATAGAATTGGACAGTGACAGACAGTTTGGAAGGGAAACGAATAATAAGATAGAGGAAACGTGAGTCCTTTTCAATGCTTATAATATCACAGTGAAAATCAAAGAAATACTTTTCCTTTAAGAGCATCTAATTATATTAAAGTTGTTTGGAGGACCACTCCATCAACCACTTTCGGTCCTAAAATTCTCAGGTTTAGGTGTGGTTCAAGTTGTTACAATTCTGCAGAATGAATTTATCTTCATCCAACCATTAAACTCGGGACCTCATCCCACCCTGATTACAATTTTTTCCCCTTTTATTTTGTTCTTCTCCTAGGTATGAGATCAGTTATGGGCTTCTCTAGTTATATTCAGAAATTCATACTTTGCTTTTATGCTTTTGATTAAAGCAAAATGATTTATGCAATGCGAAATTGATTTATATTACGAATGATTTTCATAGCATTTGCTTATTTGGTCAATGTTGTACACTTCTCTCTTATTGTGATGACTTAGAGGTAAAACGGGGCAAGTGAAATGAAATCTCTGTGTTTTGTAAAAGAGACATTGAATGAATGCTAAAAAAGAGCATTATAATACCAAGACCAAGAAACATAATAATTGATTTTGTTTGGTCTTTCAAATGCGGGGAAATCTGGGCTAGTGTAAGCATGTGCATACCAAAACCAAACTTAAGGGTTATTAGCTGTAGCAGAATCCATCAGACAATTAAACTTTTATTGGTCAAAATAGAAAACAACACCTGTCAAGCTAGAATTTATATAACTTTTATTATTATCTGGTCTAGGTGTAGTTATAATTAAGATGTATCTTTTTCTTAGTGAATGGAGTTCAAACTTTGTTGGAAAAAAAATCACTTTTATTTTTGTGAGGTCTTTAATTTTTCGGTAATTTTTATTAATTTTAAAATAATGTCACTTCAAAATTTACTTTAAACCTAAAATTACGTTGGTTCGACCCTGTATTTATCAGAAATAGTTGTTGACTAAAGTAGGTTAAAGCTAAAATGTAAAGGGAGGCAATTTCATGTGATTATATCGAATTTACCACATAATTTAATACAACAACAATACTTTTGTGTTAATAAGTGAGCTTGACTATATGGATCATACAAAATAATTGGAATCAGCTAAAAACAATAATTTCAGAGATATTATTTATTATAATATATTTTAATAATTTTCTCAATATCGTTCTTGATTTTTCTCTATTCCTTTTAAAATGACTCACACAAGACACAACGGAATATGAACCCCCGGCAAAAAAGAATAAGAAATAGAAAATAGAAAGGTGAAAACCTGTGTTTGAATTACACCTTTAGACAGTGAAATTACATCAAGACAAAGGAGTGATCACCAAAGGTTCCGTACATCCATGTAAGTGGTGGAAGGCCTAAAAGGCGGCTGCTTCTTGGCTGCAGTGTGTTGTGCCAAATGTGAGTTTTGGTGTTAAGAGTGCTACTTATTTACATTGGAAAATTCTAAACGTCCACCTATATGGGAGTGTGTGGATGGAAAGAAGAGAGAGATGAAAAGAAAAAATAAAAAAATTTGTAAATATGACAAATAATCTGATAGAAAATGGAAAAAGATAAAAAAAATGAGATAAAAATGAGATTAAAAAGAAACTGAAGTATAATATAATAACTCTTTTACATTTGCATGTTGCGGATTTGGTATGTGTAATAGTAATGATTATTTCATCCTTGATGAAAGGGGCACGGATAGGCATAAAAAAAAGAGAAAACAATAAAAAATAAGATATGCAATGTGATAAAAAAGAAAAAAAAATAATAATTTAATGGTTATATAGTATTAGTGTAAAAACTTTTATACTGTCAACTAATCATAAATTACTGTTGATTTGATTTTTAAGGTAATTATTATAAAAGTCAACAAACTTACCATACATGATAATTTGTAATTAGATAACAATGTAGAATTACTTAATACTGTTAGTATATAACTTATTTTCTTTTAAATATAAAATAAATGTAAGAAAAATGAAATTGAAAAGAAAAAAAAACATATCTTTCATTTTTCTTGTATTTTCCTTTCTTCAACTTTCTCTTATATTTATTAAAATATAAATTTTGTTTATGGGGATACAACAATGCCATTATATCAATGAAGATCTTATTTTCATGGCACCTAGACAAAAGAGAGTTAAAGACATTGAATTATAACTATATATTATACTGATTTATTTTTGTGTCAAATTAAAAAAAAAAAAAACAATAAGAAGGTAATCAAATAATTCAAATTTGTACGTATGTTAAAAAAAATGTATATTACGTCAATTACGATTTATATGAATGAGTTATTAAATAATTTTGATTAATATAAAATTTTATAAATATGTTCAATGTAAAAAAAATTCAATCCAAAGAGAAATTTTAGCACAAAATTAGTCAATTGAAAGTTATTTAATTGTGTAATATTTAGTGTAATTTACATCGATATATATGTGTGTGTGTACACTCGCTCACACGCATGTCTGTGTATGTATGTATGTATATCAGGATTTGTTGACATCAGGTGTCAAAATTAGTCAAATTACACCTTAATAGCTTTTTGTTGAAAGACAAAACTTATATACAGTTCTATAGGTGTTGTTTGTGTTGTTCACCAATTAGAATTAGAGTTTCATCTTGGTAATCTATGAAATAAAGGGTTGCATTAAAGGGTTTTGTAGATTATCGAGATAAAACTCTAATTTTGATTGGAGAACAACACAAATGATATCTATAAAATTGTATGTAAGTTTTGTCTTTTGTAAAATGCAAATTTAACCAATCCAATCATTGAATTTGATGTTCTTATTAATTAGATTAAGTATACAAAATTTTATATAATTTTAAAATTATTTAATAATTCATCACATCACTTTATTTTAGTGTACAATATGATATTAAAATAAATGTAAATAATTAATGTTAGATAACATATATAAAAAGGTCCAAATGATGTAAAATTTGGTACACATGATTATGAAGAAAATATCACATAATTCAACGGTTACATTGTTTAAATTTGTATTTTACAAAAAGTTATTGAATGTATAATTTGTCTAACTTTGACACCTAGTGTCAATGAATCCTAACCCTATATCTACGTGACTTGCACAGGATTATTAAATAATAAAAATGTTTAATATTTAAATAATATAAAAATTTAATTAAAATTCTCTAATAACATAAAAGTTATTTACTCCTTTACTCTATCATCCAATCATAGATTATTATGTATAATAAAATTGTTGAGTTTTATAATAATTACTTTAAGGTTAAACTATTGAGTAGGTTCTTAAACTTTTAGGCAATTTTTAACTAGGTCCCTGTATTAATTTTTTTTAATTGAGTCCCTAGGATTAAATTTCATCTAATTTTCGTTTGTGAAGTTAACCCTAGGGACTAAATTAAAAAAAATAAAAGATTAAGTACCCAATTAAAAAAAATAGTATCAGAACCTAATTAAAAATTGCTTAAAAGTTCAGAGACCTACTTAATAGTTTAACTTTTAATTTACTAACATTATGTTAGTATAGTAAGGTCTTGAATTTGAGTCTTGTGGATAAAAAAAAATGGTTAGGAGAAGATACCTCATTAAAAATGGTTAGCCAAATTTTCTGGCAAAGATTAGTTATCGACAAAACCAGTAAATACTTCACTCCTATAATATGATAACAAAAAAAAAGGCTAAATTACACTTTTGGTCCCCCTATAATTTTCAATACGTGATTTTGGTCTCCCTATTTCTAATTCCATGAATTTAACACTTCAATTGTTAAAAATTCACAATTTTGGTTCCCCTATTTTCAATTTCGCGATTTTAGTCCTCCAAATTTTAAAATTATGTAATTTTAGTCTCCTTAATTTTAATTCCACGATTTTAATCCCCTAAATTTTAAAAATTCACAATTTTGGTCCAACCATTAAATGTTCATTTGTTGACCGTTAATGTTTTAATGTTAACTATGATGTGGCATCAAACTAAATAGTGAAAGATAATATTTAACAGACTAATGCCACATCATAGTCAACGTTGAGATATTAACAATCAACGAATGGATATTTAACGGTTAAATTAAAATTACGAATTTTTAAAAACTGGGGACTAAAATCACAAAATTAAAATAAGGGGATCTAAAATAAAGGATGTTTAAAAATTGGATGACTAAAATAGAGGAATTAAAAATAGGTGCACTAAAATAGCAAATTTTAAAAAATTGAAGGACTAAAATCGTGAAATTAAAAATAGGGGGACCAAAATGGCGGATTGAGAATTATATAGGAACCAAAAGTGAAATTTAGTTTTTGTTTATAAAGTAGGGAATTTTTTTTTTGTTTTATAAAGTAGAAAATTAATTTAGAATAACCACATCGTCCATTTAGTTTAATTTATTTAATTTATTATATAAATTATGTCTACGTTAGTGTTTTATTGTGTTTCATTCAAGTCAATGCTCACGTCCTTGAAATTTTAGCCACATAATAATAATGTAACAGTATTTGAATATTGAGAGATGCTTTCTGTCCCTTTTTATAATTTCTCCTTTTTTTGCTAAAATAAAACAAAGTCAGATCAGGATAAAAGAATAACAAAAAGGTTAAACTATTGAGTAGGTCCCTAAACTTTTAGGTAATTTTTAATTAGGTTTCTATACTATTTTTTTTAATTGAGTTCTTACCAGGGAATACTCCATCCAAGTTAACCGAATATTCACTACAATTTAACCCTAGGGACCCAATTAAAATAATTTTAAAAGATTAAGGACTCAATAAAAAAAAAAATACGGGGACCTTATTAAAAATTATCTAAAAGTTCAAGGACCTACTCAATAGTTTATCCTTATTTTAAAAATCACATCTAAAGTTATTTCCAATTGATCAACAATAAAAAAAAAATCTTACACTAATAGTATATGAAAATTAAACTTATAATACAAATATTACGTGTAATAATATGAACATTCACTTCACAATTCATTACAAACATTCCACTTTACATAGTGCTAACTGTTTCGTTTGACTCTGCGTGCTACAAATGTTATTTCTTTATAAAGGGGTTTGATTATATAAATTTAAGGTTTAATTACTTTTTTAGTCTCTATAATTGTGCAAAGTTTACCTTTTGGTCCCTATAGTTAAAAATAATTTGTTTTAGTCCCTATACATGCATTTTCGATATTGGTTTGGTCCATACCATTTTTAGCTGCCACAAATTTAATAAAAAAAATCATAAAATGTCAATTTGTGGCAGTTTTACACCGTCATTTTTTATTTTGTGCAGTTTTATTTTATAGAGTTAAGACACACTTGACAGTAGAGACCAAACAAATATTGAAAGTGTATGTATAGGGACTAAAACGAATTATTTTAACTACAAGGACCAAAAGGAAAAGTTTACGAAACTATAAAAATCAAAAAGTAATTAAACCTAAATTTAACTACCTGCTTATTCTCTAAGAAACATGAGTTTCATGTTTGCCAGGTTGTTGTTAATAATGCCTTTGCTTCTCATTCAAATTATGTTGACACTATCTTTGGTACTGACGAATTGGTACTGAAAAGCACAGAAAGGAGTGGAAGAGAAGGGAACTTGACAAATTTCTTCATGTTTGGTGCGGGAGAAAAGAGGAAATTTTAAAAAAAATAAAGGTGGGACCCATGACTTATAAAATCTTCACTTATATGAGTAGAAATAAGAAGAAATCGTACACATTTGAAGTTGTTTACCGAAAATATCCTTTCACTTACGATGAAGTGTTGCTGCTCGGGTTGCATTACACAAGTTAGTCGTCTTTGTTGCTGTTGTAACTGTAGCTGGTCATCTTTGCTACTGTAGCTGGTGGAGCTCCACTATGCATCTTCTTCTTCCAACAACCAGCTTCTTCCACTTTCAGGTTCGTTTTTACACTGGGAGGTGTTGGATTTTGTTCATATGTACTTAATATAGGTCAAATCTGTTTGTTTTTGAACTTGATTGTATGTAATCAGTTTATATTGAGATGAATCTACAGTTTCCATGGCAGATCTGCATGTTTTTATCTTCAAGAAAATCGATTTTGATTCAGTATAATGTGTTTACTTTGCATGGAAAATTGATTCTGGAAAGCATTATAATTGATTTTCATTCTTACATAGCATGAGAATCTATTCTAGTTGACAAAAATCAATTTTGATTGACTATAGTGTCTTTACTTTGCGCCGAAAACAAATTCTTGAAAGCATGATAATCAATTTTTACATGGCGTGACAATCAATTCTCCTTGGCTAAAATCAGTTTTGCTAGCCTACGTGTCTACTAGAAAATCGATTTTGCACATAAAAAATCAATTTTCTAGACGTCAACTTTGTTGAACATACAGAAAATCGATTTAAGGTTGATAAAATCGATTAAGTTTCATGAGGCAGCTCTTGTATGTAGGCATGGCAATAGGGCGGGGCGGGGGCAGGTTTTGCCATCCCCATCCCGATCCCGGCGCGGGGTTAAAAAATGGGTACCCATCCCCGCCACCGCTGGGAATCGAGTTTCCCCGCCCCCGCCCCAGTATTTTTTTGTCATTTTTTTTTTGGTTAAAAAACATGAAGAACATGATGCTAATAGATAAATATTTAATATGTAAATGTTGTAATTCATACAAAAATAATTTCTCGTTATCCTACCTCTAGTTTAACATATCCTAAAATTTAAAATAAAAATAATAATAAATTAAGACAAATGATAATAATTACATATTTTATATTCAAATGATTTGTAAAATTTAAATAAGATTTTAAAAACATATTCCTTAAGAATTACACATACAAATAATTAAGAAAACAAAACATAAATTACGTTATATAATAAAAAAAAACTAATGTTCCAATTCATGCAATTTATTATTTAAGAATGTTTTATTTGTATATAAGGATAATTTTGTATTTTTATTAGTACGGCGCGGGGGGGGTGCAGGGTGGGTTTCAGCATCCCCGTCCCCGACTTTGGCATTTGGAGAAAACATGCCCCCACCCCCGACCCGGTCAAAGCTGGTTTTCCCCGTCAAAGTCAGGGCAGGGTCGAGCGGGTACCCATAGGTCCGGGTTTGTTTGCCATCCCTACTTGTATATGCACAAAATTGATTTTAGTTTCATAAAATTGATTTTGATTAGTAAAAAATGTCACATGGTTAGCCCAAAATGGATTTGCCTTTTATTTGAAATAACAAAATTGATTTATTAGAATGGACATACACCACAATTATTGACTAATCTTTGATCAAAAATTGATTTTAATATATAATGTTGATCACAATAAAGCACAATTTTTTTAATTGCTAATTTTTTATAAAAAAAAATTACTGACTATGGTTGGAAATATATGTTTATAATTATTTTCGTGATTTTTTTAATAACAAGTAGTATATTTGGTGAAACTTGTTTTTATATTTGAACTTATATACTATTTGAAATGGTCAGATGGAGAGAGATAACACTTTTCCAAATGTTGAAAAAGACATATGTATTGAGCAGATGGCTAATGTTGACAATGATGAGTTGGATGAGGAGGAAATGTTTAATAATGAAATGGGAGTTCAGATGTCCGTAATAAGTCATGCTCAACAGCAATTGCAAACAAGGATGCAAGTTGCTACAATGATTTTATTGTGCTCTGTAGGATATGCATTGCATTTGATGCATTTATTGTCCAACAAATTGATAGGTCGGTTAGTAATGATGTTCCTCGAAGGGAGGAAAGGCACCAAAAGTTAATGAATTATTTAGTTCATACACGAAGGTGTCAAGATATTATATGGATGGGCCCTGAAGCATTTATTCCTTTATGTTAGAAAGTAAGAGGAATCGGTATAGTAAAGGATAACATACGCTCTATGGTTGAGGAACAGGTGGCAAAAATTTTACATATAGTAGGACATAATGTGAATAATAGAATGATTTCTTTCTTCTTTCATCGTTTTGGTGAGACTGTTAGTCGTCACTTTCATGCTATGTTGTATTCTATAATTGCATTAGAAGGAGAACTTTAGTTCAATCGTCAGGTTCTGATGTCTCACCACACATTCTTAACAATAACCAATTTCATCTGTATTTCAAGGTACCATGTTACCATAAGTTTGGGGGTTTTATTACAATGGTTGTTTGATTCAAAGAATAATTTAGTTAATATTTTGATTTTAATTTTCTACAAAGGATTGCCTTTGAGCTATAGATGGTACCCATGTTCGAGTTAAAGTGTCAAGGGCAGAAGCCCCTTGGTATCGTGGTAGAAAGGATTGTCCAACGCAGAATGTGTTTGTTGCTTGTGATTTTGACATGAAATTCACATATGTCTTAGCTGGTTTGGAAGGAACAACATCTGACTCTAGGATTTTAAAAGATGCATTAACTAGGGAAGACCCTCTAATAATACCTGAAGGTTAGTAAACATTTCTTTTATATATTTAATTGATTTATAAATATGTTGTAAGGTTAGTAATAAAATTGTATGGACATATGTAGGAAAAATTTATCTTGGGGATGCGGGTTTTATGCTTAAACGTTAAATTCTTACACCGTGTCGTGGTGTTCATTACCACTTAAAGGAGTATTTTGTTTGCGGTCCACAAAATCCGAAAAAGTTATTCAACCATATTATAATTTTCGTAGAATGAGAAATATTGTAGTTGCATGTTGTATATTGCATAATTTTCTAATTGGAGTGGCTAGCTGAAGTTGATCATGAATTGGTTGATCGTGAAGTCGACAGATCGCAAACACAACAACGTGACGAGGATTATAGAGCTGGGCCATATTTGCGGGATAACATTGCAAATGCAATGTGGAATGATTATCATCGTTAATTTTTATTTTTATTTTTACATTTTAAGTTGTGTAAGTTATTTGAACTTGGAATCTTACTGTACTTTATTACAATTTTTTTTAATATAATAACTTGTTCTAATTTCAATGCTCATATTGTTGTATCTGTTGTCTTTATGCAGTATTTTTTCTTTTTCTTTGGTTTTTGGTTACACTGTTGCTGGATGGAATATTTATGATTTATTTATAGGACAAGTATCCAAAAAAACGAATAAAGGAACAAGACAAGTCGATGATAGTACTCAACCATCAAGAGAAATGGTTAGATGGACCAATGATATGGACAAGCTATTGATGAATACAATGGTAGAAGAAATTTGAAAAGGAAATAGGGTTAACGGTAGTTGGACCTCGCAAGCTTATATAAATATTGTCAATTCATTACGAGACTCAGGATTACCAGATGTGACTAAAAGTCATGTGAAAAACAGGCAAAAAACAATGAAGGACAGGTGATGTGAAGCTCGTGACTTGTTCAATGGACTCAGTGGATTTGGTTGGAGTCCATCGACAAGGAAGTTTGAGGCGAAGAATGAGGTTTGGGAAGATATTATAAAGGTAAAAACAGCTATAAAATTTTAATTTTATTTTTTTTCCCTTAACAGAGTCTCAATAGTAATCTCAAATGCTGTCATTCGTAGGTTAAATCGACAGCTACGAAATGGAGAACTTCTCAAGTTCGCCATTATGATTTGCTTCAGGAGCTATATGGTTTAAACCGTGCAACAGGGAACTTTGGATTAACTCCTAGACAAATTCACCGGTTTATGGATAAAGACAATGAGACCATTGACCTCAATGATACGTATGATGATACGATGGCCACTGATGCAGATGTTGGAAACAATGAAGATGTTAATGTTTCCACCCCAAATACTGACACATTTAGGTTGAATGATGCACATTCAAACCCATTTGCTGGTACTTCTACATCCAAGGGCACTAAGTGAAAAGCACCTATGGTGGAGGTGATTATAAGTGGAAATACATTAACCAAGAAGTTATCATAAGTAGTTGAAAGACAAGTTACTATTGCTAAACGACAAGTACTGACAATTGAGAAGCAAAACGAGATTATACATGAGCAAGTGAATGTCCTAAAGAGAAGCACAACACATATGTATTCAGAAGAAGACATATGGGATTTGTTGGGTCAGATGAATATCGGAGATGATCATCAAATGCAGTGTTACAATTTTTTGTGCAATAATGACAGACAAAAGCATAAACTTTTTGGTGTACCTCCCTATATGAGGCTTCCAACATTGATTAAAATGATGACTGATGCTGGGTTTCAGTGAACTGTGAAAACTAAGTCACTTACCTGAAGGACACATGTTTTGTAATGGACCTATATATTATTATGATTGTATATTTTGAAGTCTTCATTGTATAACAATTTTTGGGAATCCACAGATTTGTATATTATGTTATGTACATTTGAACTGTCGTATGTCTTGTAGAACAACTTCTTTATTGTTATATGTATGCTATAATCGTATTATCACAATGAATATCTTGGGTTTTATAATGTATGTTATTTTGTTCTGTGATGTGTGTGATGTAGGAAAAATTTATCGTATATTGTGTTTGAACATAAAGTACTAAATGATTTTATATAACTAACAATATTCTGCATTTTTTCAATAATGTTCTCTTTAATGCAGCATTGTGAAAGCAGATTCATCTAAGGAAAAAAGAACCAGAGATGGAAAAGAGAAGAAAAAGCAAAACGAAGGTGAATAGGGAACTTCCCAAAACTTTGACCTTGTAACATAGATGTTGGATTAAAGTCGTTATTTCAATAAAAATGACCAGGGACATACATTCGTGATGAGTTTCAAGCAAGAGATGTTATACAGGCAAAGATAATGGATTTTGACTACTTCAAGAACAACAGACTGCAATTTCCAGACTTACTCTTAGTACAAGGCCTTGAAGAATTTGTGTCCCTAACTGGTATAGTTCACCCTGACATGACAAAGGTATTTTATGCTAACTTAAGGCTTTTGGATAATGGTGACCTATGTTAAGAGGTAATGAAAATTAAGATCCGAGTTAGGCCACATGATTGGTTAAGTTTGGTTTACTTGAAGTACCAAGGCCATAAGTTTTAGGTGTCAAACATAAAAGACTAGGTGAATTATGATTGTTCTCAGGCATTAGCTACAATGATTAAACCTGGATTGGAGCCACGTATGTTTAGAAATCCTAGCAGTTTAGCAGCTGAGGATAGATTGCTGCATTATGTGTACACACATATTTTAATCCTACATGGAAGCAACTTTGCATCCATTCAACATGAAAGTATTTTCATACTTTGGGCCATGAAACAACGGATTGAAATTAATTGGCCATACTACATCTGTCAACACATGATAAAGTGCAAGGAGAACAGAATACCTCTTCTATATGGTTTACTAATAACAAAGATATTGGAACATCATAATGTATGGCTTGGAATGGAGGCTGAGATTAGGCCTGGTTGGACTAATAGATTCAATGAATGTAGCCTTAAGAAATTAAAAGTGACACAGGTTAATGAAGTGTGGCAACATGCTGAAATGGGAGTTAACTAGCCACAAGCAGAACAACAAGATGAAGATGAGTTCGAAGATGGCCATGAACCTGATTCAATGGTTCTCAACAAGCCCAAATTGCCCATGATAATGATATATTGCATTGAATATTTACTGGCATTGAAAGTTTACATGGCAGCTTGGAAATTTAGCCATTATCGTCCATGAGGGGTTTCAAAAGGTAGATTACAGATTTGATGAATTTGAGGCACGGTTTGAAGCGCTTGAGTGTCACCACCGTCATGGTCCATCTCAGTAGAAAGAACTTTATGTTATTTTCTAATTTCTGTGTGTCATAGCTAGTTTACTAGATCGTCTTTGTCTAATTATATAATACATTTGTGTCTTTGTTGATGTACTGTAGACTTATATTTTAAAGAATTGATTAGGAACTACTAAACTTAAATTTTAAAGCTACTAGTCAATGCAATTATTGTGTTAATTTCTATATGGTAATAGGGTGTTATAGAACATATTTGCTTCATATTTTTCATTTATATAATATTTTAACACATTTTTTTAAGATTTACATATAAACCGATTTTAATATTATAATTATTAAACCTATCTGATTGTTATTCTTCACATTTGAAGCCCAAAATCGATTTACTATGTGGTCAAAATCAATTTCACATTTGTTGCAGCATAATGAAAATGTTCTAGCACAGGCCAAAATCAATTTTGGCCTTTGTAAAACCGATTTTTAATTCACCTATGGTGTGAATATCATTATGCAAATCGATTTAGTTTGATCAAAAATTGATTTTAAGTTAACATTCAAGAAACCACCGTCTCTAGAGGTCCAAAAAAATCGATTTTACTTAAAAGGAAATTGATTTTTATCACACTTTTTAATTAAGGTGCTCTCTAAGGCCATACTAAAATCAATTCTGATCACCATAAAATTGATTTAACCAAAAAAAAAATAATACATTACATGTAGGGTATAATAATAATAATACAATTTCTTTTCTTTTCTTTTCTATCAAGCCAAACAACCTCACCCATTTATTTCTATCTTATTTATTCTTTATTTTTCTTCATTCAAACAACATTAATTTCTATTTTATTTATCTTCTCTTTTTTTCTTACCTCTTCCCTTCTTTTGTTTTCTTTTTTCCGCCCGGTACCAAACAGAGTGTACTGGGGTCGCACCATGTATCATGATTAACAAACCTCTCATTAGCCTGTATATATGCACAATTTCATGTACGAATATGCTTCTCGGTTTATGCATGTGCACAGTGGAAAATTTATTTGACGCCGAGGCTGTTGAGGGAATGATGATGATAGTAGGTCCACCAACACAATGGTCACAGAAAGATTATAATTGGGAAGCACTATTTAATACATTACAAAGCCAATGCCACTAAAAACTGACAAAAGAATTAAAAGAAAGGCTTAATGCATCCGTTACTTCTTAAATTTTTAGAAAATTTTTAATTAATTCTTAAACTAAAAAAAAAATTGTAACTAAATATTTGATTTTTTATAATTTTTGTAATTGAGTCTTTTAAAGTTAATTTATGATTATTTCAAACTGTTAGAAAATTTATAATTTGTGATGATTTTACTATCTCTAAAGGCTCAATTGTAAAAATTATAAAGAATCAAGAACCTAATTACAATTTTTTTTAATTTAGGAGCCTAATTAGAAACTCTCCAAAAGGTTTAACCATAGAATTAAGGTTTTCAAAACATATGCAAAACAATAGCCCGTAATAAATTCTTGATTTTTCAAAACTATAGATGTTTAAGTTTAATGTACACATTTTAAGAAGTATTTAATATTATCCATAAACTAATATATTTAGTCTAAAATATCCTCATTTAATATTTATTATAGAAGTAGTTGTGAAGTAAAACATGATTATTAAATAAGGATATATGTGAAAAAATAACAATTAATAAGACTTGAAATTTGTAAAACATCAATAGTTTTAAAATAAAAAAGAAAGACCAAAACATCAATAATTTTATACCGGAAAGAATATCTTGTATTAACAAGCATTTCCTTGTATAAACTATTCAAGTCTCTCAACACTATTCTACTCTTAATAACTTTTATACTCACTCAAAAGTCATTTGAATTATTTGGTTTATCTTCGTTAGGAACAAAGAAGTAAACATCTTTTATCTTCATTCTTCAACTAAGTGCTACATGTCGCACATTTAAAAAAAAAAATACCGATAAAAAGAACATACGACAATGCAAAGCATGCAGAAGTCTTGGATTACATCATAGTCCTCCGTATTTCTTTTATACTAAATTTAGCAGTGTTATCTCTTAAGACTTGGTCCAAGTAACACATTGTCGTGTTGTTCAAATAAGATAATTGATTAATTGTGAAAATGAAACTGCAAGGCTCTGAAACAATTTATGTCATGATAGCCATGGAAAGCTCACAGCAAATCCATCTTATTCATTTATTTTTCTATCTGCTACCCTTGGTTCTTCCCGTGAATCAAGTGTAATCAGAAGAATGCTTTTAAGGTTTCATGTGTGACAAGTGCTCACTAAGAAATATAAGATCACTTATAATGTTCAGGCTTCAAGACACCAATGTAAGGCAAATTTCTATACATTTCGGCAAAATCCATTCCATAACCTACAACAAAATAATCTGGGCACTGCATACCGAACACATGTAAACAGAATCAGTAGATATCACTCCCAACACATACTTAGTTAATAGTTAGACAATAGCATTTCATATCAGTACCATAATATAGACGCTGTTGCTGCATACTATTCAGATTCATGCTAAAAACTATCTAGGAAATAAAGAATCAACTACAGCAGAAAATTGGAAAACTAAAATTATCAGAACTGCAACATATCTATAATACACTTCTGCCGCAAAGGTTAATTGGACACTGACACGAGAACCAGGTGAGCACTTTTCTTTCATATTTCCATTCAATGGTTTAGCTTAAGAAAATATCAAGCAAATAAGGAAGAAAAAAGAGAATCTGTCGGATAAACTTCCTAGGAAACACTTAAAATAAGGAGGTAAAATAAATAAAACTTGTTTCAAAAGCTAAAATGAAGTTATTCACCACAGTTTTTAGAAAAGTTAGATGAGAGAACTTGTAAAAAAGTTTATGTGCATAAGCTAATTTTTACTTATGAGAAATTTATCCAAACTGAATCTCAAGTTTTAGGAGGTCCCTCGTCAAACATTGTGTTTGAGCGCAACACCTATGAGATATGTAATTAGCTCATGTGGCATGTATTGTTATGCAGAAAAATACCACAACCCCAAAACATATAAAAGGGAAGCATAGGCAGTGGGAGAATCATACTCATACCTCAAATCCCCGGTAGAATTTCCCTTCACCCACCAGCTGAACATCAACTTTTCTCCTTTCAGGTTTATTAAGGAAAGTGCACACAGAAACAGAGGCCGCTCCTTTTGATTTCAAGTGTGCAATGACTCTAGACAAGGTATGTCCAGTATCTACAATGTCTTCAACCTAATTATCAATCCAATCTTAATGATTAAACAAGAGTATAAATACCAATGTTTTTAAAACCGGACCAGTTATTGAATCGGTCAAGACACTGATTTAAGATTCAATGATTAACTGTAGTTGAACCATGATCAAACTGGTATTAATAAAATAATAACAATAATTAAATAATACATAAAATAATATTAAAAAAATATAATATCATAACTTTATAATACTAAAAATTAAAAATAAAACATAATTTTATAGGTTATTTACATTTACAATATCTACAAAAGTACAAATCAAATATGTTATGATACTTAAGTATAAGTTTTAATTATACACATCAATATTTATTAATAAAAACACATTTATATTTAAAAAAAAGAAAATGATAAATACTTTAGGTTGGTTTTTATTTTATTTTTTAAAAGATCAAAACAATATTACATTAAGTATTTTTTATTGACCTGCGGTGAATCAATTTTTAGCCAGTTTTTGACTGATTTTGACATGTTTTACCGATTTTTGATCAATTTTTCAGTTCTTTGACCAGTTTTTCTTCAAGCCAGTTTGTAATTTATTTAAATCGGTCATGTGGCCGATTCACCTATTTTCAGTCCAACCAGCCGGTCCGGTCCAGTTTTTAGAACATAAATAAATACATACTTAGAGCTAGCAGATAGGGGAGGGAGGAAAAAAGACACTAATAACAGAAGTGATAAAATAGAAAACGAGAAATAAGTAAATCAGAAATTAGAAGTACAGATGCAGTTGAAAAGAAAAGTGAATTAATTACTTTCATTTGAAATAAAAATAAAAATGTATTAGTTTCGGCAATTTGAGAACACTGTTGCAAAAACAGAGGCATTGTTTTGAGTGGAGGAAAGGGGGGGACAGTAATACCACGATGACGTGGCGGGCGTTGATGTCGACCTTCAAATCGGAGGAAACGGTGGGTGTGCCATTGGACTCGGTTCCGGAGCCGTAGGATTCAGCTCGGACGAAATCAACGGCGATGGTGAACTCCATTTTGCGAACGAGGTCGGCCAAGAAGAGGAGCGCGCCGGTGGCCACGCCGACGACCACGGGTGCCGGAGAATAGCCGCCAACGTCGGCCTCGATTTCGGCAGCGAGCTCGGAGACACGGCGAGAAATTTGGTCCTCGTTAAACAGGATTCTCTCTATGTGGGAATGCATGGTCAATAGAAAGGGTATATGGGATGGAATGCCTTGCGTCGCAACCTACCAACACCAACATTAGGGTTTTTTCAATATTATATTTATAGCGCGTTTCGTTCTATTTATTATTTAATTAATTAATTTATGAGATTTCTGTACTGCATGGTGATTGGTGAATGCTTACACTATGTATTCAATGATACACAATAAATAAAGTATTTATTATATTAAAAATTATAAGTCATTGAATCATTAGGATCAGCTTAATAGTAGATAATTTGGATAATATGTATAAAGTTCCAGTTCTAATTTTATTGTCGCATTTGTATATCGAAACAAAAATTATAAGTCATTTAGTAGTTTTTTCTTGGATAATTTAAATTATTTATTATGATCTAATTACTTTTTAAAAAAAATTACTCATTAATAATTAAACATTTTTTTCTATAATTTTGTTAATTTTACTTTAAATTTATATTATAAGATAATTTTGGTTCAAATAATTTGTTTTTATAATTTCTTCCTTATTTTTACAAGTCTTATCTTTATAATTTTTTTATTTCATAAATTTAAATATGTATAAAGATGTCTCTAATTATATTTTCTTCTTTAATAATAATCATAGTTTTACTTGTAATATATTTTTATTTTATTTTTAAAGTTTAATTAAATTTAAAAATATTCATATAAAGCTCGGAAACTAGCTGATGTTTATAATGAAGTTATATTACTAATCGTAAATCTTTGAATTTCAACTCAATCCAATAAAATGAAATGCTGCCCACATGAGCACAGAATGAGGCCAATGTTGTAATTCTGATGGATGATTCTTTGAAGCAGGTATTTTGACTTTAAAGCTACGAATTGTAGTTAAACTGACCTTTTGTTGATCAGTAAGTGATAGCTGTCAGGTTCGCAGAATGGCCGATGGAACCAACTGAACCCACTCTCGTGTAGAGCTGTGAAATTGACCAGCCCAGCCCGCCCGTTCGGGCCACTGTTCTTTAGTGAGCTGGTCCGAACTAGGCCGGTTTGTGTTCGGCTATTTTTTTTTGGCCCAGTCCAATCTTATGGGAGATACCAGGTTAATTTAGTCTAAATTTTTTTTGGACCTATTAATATTGCTATTTATTTTAATTATTATTTTTTCTACCAAAAATTATATAAAGTTAAATTATTTAAATCATATTAAATATTTAATATTAAATTCTATATACTTTCTAGCATAAAAGAATATTTTTATTTATATATAATTAACTTAACTATTCAATAGTCTCATTAAAAATATATATTTAAGCAAATTTTATTTACAAAATAAAATACATATGTTAGTCTTTCTTTTTTACAAACATGTGACCCTTTTTTTAATTTTTTTAAGTATATTAATATTTTTCTTATATATATATATATATATATATATATATATATATATATATGCACAACATCATATGGAAGGAGAATTATATATGTATGTAAACCCGTGTGTATCATCTGGAAGGAGAATTATAATTTATATATGTGTGCAAAACCGTGGATGTGTGTGTGTATATATAATCGGGCCAGCCTATGGCCCGTCGGGCCGGGCCAAAACGGCCCGATTTTTTTTTTACTGTATTTTTTTTAACCCAACCTTTTTTGCAGGCTAAGCAGGCCGGATCTATTTTGACAGCTCTACTCTCCTGACATGTATTTCCACCACTTTGGGGAAAGAGATGAGCTTTTGGAGAAAGTGTACGATTTAATTTGTATTGTTCAAAAAGTTGTTGCATGTGTGGATGTAAACGAATTTTAAGTGTAATATACTTTTATTTTTTGACAGAAAGGTAAAATTTGTGCTTTTAAAATTTTATAATTGTAAAGTTCAGCTCATCCTTCTAGCAAAATAAATTTCACCTTATCATTACGTAACATTTACCTCGGTTTGCGCATTACAGCGGATAAAAGTATCATGAATATTGAGGTTGAATCAGCTTCACATGTAGCAATCAAGCTCTTTACATTTCCGTACGGTACCCAAAAAAGAAATAAGTATGAAATAAGATAAATAAAAATAGAAAAAGAAATAAAAATAGATAAAAAATAAAATAAAATAAAAGTGTTTGATTTAAAAAAATAAATAAAGAAATAAATATGCAAATCAAAATAAATAAAAAATAAAATAAAAATAACTAATAAATTCTACTTTTTTTTTTCTCTACCAAATACAATCACTTTTTTATTTTTTATTCATTTTTTTCTTTCCATCTTATTTTTCCTTCACCAAACAAAAGACATGTTTCTCTGAGAGGACGCACCCATGCTATGCAGTGGTGGAGGAAATTTGCTCCATCTACGCAATTTCTCGCATGTGCTTAGGAAAGCAAACTTGCTGACGCCTTAGATAAGTTTGGATTGTCCATGTCATGTTCTATGTTCTCGTCAGTTCCTTCTTTTATTTCAATTCCCTTGTTGGGAGATGCTTCTGCCTTCTTGGACACTTTTTCCTTGAGGTTTTTAATATATTACAGTTGTGGGGCTGACGCCCCTTTCAGAAATAAATAAATAAATTTACGTAACATTCAATATTTGAATCATTATTTTGAAACTAAAATTGTTGTCCAAAATACTTTGATACGAAATTATGGCTTATTATACGAAATTAGTTCTCCAAAAATAAAATTAACCCAAATTGTGTAAAGTGCAAACGATGAGTTTAGTAAAGCCCTTGGAATGTTTCTTAATGTAAATAAACATAAATCTCAATGTTTCCAATAAATAAAATCTCGATTAAATATTTTATTTTGAATTAATATATAATTTAATCCATAAAATAACAATATATATTGCTTTGGAATTTAAAAATACACGTTTATATAATTCAATCCAGACGAATGTCAACTTACTAATATATTTATCCTACTAAATTGCCAATTTCTAAATAATTTTAATCTTTAAAAGACTAATTTATATAGCACCCAACTCTTTTACAGTGGGTAAAAATTTTTAGAGATCTACCACTTACCTTTATAGACCAAATTGTGTACTAGAGATTTGATTTTACACTGTCTGCATTACCAATGCAGACAAGCCAATGGCACAAAGGAACATGTACAAATAGTAATGGCAAGCCAGTATAAACTATTGCCTAATATAATGATAATACCAGGCTATAAACCTGAGTTGCATGTGCAGTTCATCACCACAGGCATCGAGAGCTCACCCACCTTAGTCGAATTTCCCCAACCCAAAATTGGAGCACAAACAGAGAAAAAAATAAGAAATTAAACGATAAAAAAGGATGTCTACCGAAAACCCATTTCAAATGTCTAACAAAACAAAATTGCTTCAAATCCTAAATAAACCGAATGCTCTACCGCAAACTCAATCCTAAATAAAATATAATCATAAGAAAGTCTGAAAAATACTAAAATGAAACTGCTAAGAAGTCTACCAAAACAAACCCTTGAATGCCTCCATATCATCTCTCAAATCAACAATCCCGCAAAGAGAAAATGTGATTCTGATGAGAATCAAAATTGCAGAAGACCCCAGAAAATACTACCTCGTTAAGCCCAAAAAAACCGGCTCACATGTGACTGTACGGAACATATCTACCTCTACTACTGAGATTAGTTCATTCATTCAACGACAACGAGCCAAGCTGATCACCAACTTCAGATCCAGATGCAGCCTCACGCAAGACCTGCATTGCCTCCGACACCTTTATCTTCAGGTCCTCGGGAGATTCAATGAGATTGATTACCTCTGACTGGTCCATTTCCAGCAACATTCCGGTCACCTTTGCTGTATATTGGTTTGGTGTGAGACGCTCCACAAGGGGATATAAATGTTCGCCCAACATCTGTTAATTTGAACAAAGTAAAGTAAAGATTACATTTCTCACACAATGATCATTATAAATTTAGTAAAATATCGTGATAATTGTAATTATAAATTAAACAATGTGCAGACATTATTGTAACCCTGTTCCTTCCAAGACAAACAGAAAATTAGTAAAATGCAATTTAACCCTTGGAAATGCCCCTCGACCATCAATTTAGTCCCTAATTTAAATTGTGTGACTGTGTGTGATTTGTCCTTAAATTTTCAAACTCATTTTATGTTTGTCCCTACTGAAGTTAGCATAAGGAGTAACATGGAAAGACTTTGAATAATTTAGGGAGTACACAGTAATATAATTTAAAATAAGGAGGACTAAATTGTGAGAGAGGAAAATTTTCAGATACCAAAATGTCAATTTACTCAAAGGGAAATATGCAGGTCATATGCCAACGAGTAAAAAATACCAATTTATACACACCATGCGCTGATTTTCTGGGGTGGCAGAGGCCAGAGCTGAGGCAAGTGTGGTAGACAATGCTCCATGACGCTGATTATCATTAGGAGCTGCAGTAACTCCAGAACCATCAAAGGGCATAGGCATCATTGGACCCATAAGACTGTGAGGAACTAAAGATGGATCCACACCATTTCGACCATTGGACATGTATCTAAACCCTTGGTTGGAGTTACGATGTATCATCTGCTTTGAAAAATTAAATTGTTTTCAACCATGACAAAATAATTAAGACTATTTAGTTCAAATCTTAGACTTATGGAATAATCACCTGGTTCTGTTGCACATGTTGGAGGTTTCCATTTCGTCGAACACCCATCCTCTGTCCAGGCTGACCCTGTCTCTGAAGGTGGTAAGGCATAATGAAATTGGGGGCAACACCAGGTCGCATTCCAGGCAAGATTTGCTGCTGGAAAGAAAATCCAGCAGGCTGTGGTGGTATGAAGCCAGGTGTGCCTTGACCATAATACAACTGTTGAGGGGCAAGTCTCGGTGTCCCTGGATGATATACAGGAATTCCAGCAGGCAGAGGTGCCATTCCACCAGGTGCTCGGATTTGAGCAAAATGAGCCTGCAAAAAGGGTCAATTTGTTAAACGACCAATCAAGTCTAAGGAAAAACTCATAGACTCAACTAAGCTGAAAATTATAAAAAGAAAAGAATATTTTTTGGGGGAGGGGGGATATAACATGCCAAAATTTTATCTGCAATAAGGATTTGGACAGGTATGGCAAAATAGCAAAACTCAAATAACCCAGAAAATCACCAAAAATAAAGAAAATTAGATATAGTGAAACCTTATTAATTCTATAAAGAAAGCACGTATATAAACCATAAAAGCACAGATGAATATATTTCAACAAATGCAATTAAAGAAAATCCACTTAACTACAAGCAACATTTATTTAATAAGGAAGTATTCAGGATTTAAATCATATAGGAACAAGTAAAAATTAGATTAAAGAAAATCATCACCTGTAAATGAGCCTTCCTCTCTTCTTTGCGTTGGGCCACAGCAACATACAGAGGCTTTCGTCCAATCAACTTTCCATTCATTTCATTCAACTGAACAAAAGATGATAAAAAGCTCACAAATCCAATAAGAAAAGGAAAAAGGTAATCAGACATACCTTTTTAAACCAAAATAAATATTACTTACAGCTTTACTTGCTTCCTCAGGAGTGGAAAAGGCCACAAAACCAGACCCCTTAATATGTCCATGTGAATCAAGCATCACCTAATATATTCAATATATAACCATTCACTCAAATAATAATGATAAAATCAACAAATAAAAAAGGCTAATTAGATACATGAGGTACCACTCAAACAAGGACGCGGTTGTACTTGTCCGTGCACAAATAGAGAGAGACATACAATTTGAATATTTTTCACATACCTTGCAAGATGTTATAGTTCCAAACTCAGAAAATAGATCCTTCAACTTCTCATCACTGAAGCTGTCATCAAGATTTTTCAAGTACAAATTAGCACCTTGTAATTTTTCGTATCTACTAATTCTTTCCTGCTCAATTTTGGCTTTCAACTCAGCCTCTCTTTCTGCTTTTCTCTGAGCTCTCCCCACGTATAAAACTTTGTCATCATTGATAGCAGCTCCATTTAACCTCTCAACTGCAGCAGCTGCTGAATCTGGACTCTGGAAATTCACAAAACCAAAACATCTAGACTTTCCATTCACATCTTTCATAACTGTTGCGCTGGTTATTGTGCCATAGGGGCCAAATAGCTTCTTCAGGTCCTCATCAGTATATGTTTCACAAAAATTTTTCACATATACATTAGTAAATTTTGGTGATCCATTTGCCTGATCCCTTTCCTGGCGCCGAATAAAGAGTCCAACATAGACTTGTTTATCATTTATCAACATGCCATTCAACTGTTTGATTGCATTCTGAGCAGCCTCTTCATTGTCAAATTGAACAAAACCATACCCTTTTGACTGGCCACTGCTGTCAACAGCCACCTTACAAGAAAGTACAGTGCCAAAGGCAGCAAAAGTGTCATGTAATGCCTTGTTATCAATTGATGTATCCAGGTTCTTAATGAACACATTGCCATGTCCAGTTTTCCGAATGCTTGGATCACGTTGAGAAAACATAATTCGAATCGGTTTTCCATTTAGAGGAGTGAAGTTCAGAAGTTCCATGGCATTGGCCGCTGTAATAAAAGTACCAAAATCAGGGAGACAACAACAGGATCAAGAATGCAAATTAACAATAAAATAGTAAATATATAACCTTTTTCTATAAAATGACAGCATAGAGATTTCAACTCAGCGAAGTCAAAACCTCGTGCAAACTCCCCAAACAGCCAAACTTCTCACATCAATATAACTATAAACAAGGATCAAATTATCTTTCATGTTTAAAATTGTTCATTCTGAATTCACTATCAGTTGCACTTATGATATGAATCTTGGAACCTATGAAACACCGACTCCGACACAACACCAGACAACACCGACTCTCCAATTCAGTAGTGTGCAAATGAAATCAAATATAAGTAACATAACAAAAGATCTAAAATGATAGTCAATTTGTATATTTTTGTATATCTACCTTTTTATGATAATGAGCCTCACAAAAACATGCTGAGAGACATTATTTTTTTAATATTTTATATTACATTTTAAGCTGAATTTTCTGAATATTTGAAAAAAAAATCAATCTTTTATAATAATAGTGTCATTGAAGTGCCCATCCATATGGAAATATAGACTCCAGTGTCAGTTCAGGCCAATAAAAAATATTTTTTTGAGTGGACGCTTAATGAAAAGCGTCCTGTTTCATAGCTTGGAACATATCTTATCAATGAACATCACATAGAAGGTGCAAAAAATCAGCCTCCGCCCAACAATTGCCTTTCTACCACTCAACCCCACACATGAAAACAAGATTCACTGAAAAATTATTGATTCCAAAAGTATCAGTTCACTAAATCCATCCCTATTTTGTTATTCCTTTTTTAGTGATTGTTCTCTCTTTTACAATAATAGTGATGATGATATCATAAAGATGATTCACTCTACACACGAAACACCAAAATAACGAACATCAAGTATCAATGAAGATCAAAAGAATTCACATCAATTTGCAATTATACAAAAACCCAAATCACATTCAGAACAACACAAACCATCCTGAGCGTTGGTGAAGTTGACATAAGCGTAGCCAAGAGAGGATCGCTTGGTCTGATCCCTGCAAACCCTAATCGAGACCACTTGAGCGACATGGCTGAACAGATCGAAAAGTTGCGTCTCGTTCACGTTCCCGTCGAGATCGCCCACGTACAGCGAGGCATTCGCAAATGGCCCTCCGCCCAATGCTGCTGCCGGAGTCGTCACCGGAACCGCCGCTGCCGCCACAGACTGAGTCATGGGTGTAGAAATCGCTGCCGCCATTCACTTTTTTTCAGGAAAAAAAAACAAATTTTTTTTTTAAAAAATAACTCGACACTGAGAACCAAAAAAGGGAGTAATAACTGTGATTTTCTCTGTGAATGGAAATCTAGGAAAAAATAAGTAACCAAATCCTAATTTTTATAATTTTGAGATATCATTCTTCTTTTGGGGGATTTTTTTTCCTTCCCTTTTTTCGCCTCTGAAAATAGAGAACTGAGGGAGAGGGGAACATTAAGGACGAAGAGTTGGGTTTTATACGTGCGTGCAACGTCACATCTCGCTTCGTTTTGCATTTAGGGAATCGTGGCGTTTCGGAATGATGACATGGCACCTTTCGTTTTTTTTTTTTTTAAAGAATACGACAGCAAGAGAAATTAATTAATTTGAATAATTTTTTATTATTAGAAATTATAAAATTTTGTGAATTGTAAATTTTATTTCTTATTTATGCTCCATTGGTAGCGCAGAGGTACCGAAGAAGAGAAGAGAAGTGCAATGGTTTGAAGAGAAGAGGAAAATTTCTTTGCATTTAGTTGGGGGAAAGTAGCTCAGAAATTTTTAAATTTTATGTGAGTCCCACATTGAATTCAGCCCCCCAAATTTGCGAAGAAGTTCTCTTTTTTCATTAAATGCCCCTACGAGAAATCAATGAAGAGAACAAATATGTACATATTCAAATGTGTGTTTTGCATATTCGAATATTAGTTTTAAAACCTAAATTACGATTTTTAAAATATATATATATATTCGAATATGTAATAATATATATATATATATTGTGTGAAAAGTTATACACATTTTGGTAGTATGGCTCTATATATATTCGAGTATGGTAATCACATAATCAAATTTGATTATATAAATAGCATAATCGAATACATGTTTTTTTAACAAATGACGCGGTCAAATAAATAAAGGCATAAGTGTAATTTTTTTTTTATTCAAAATACTCAAAAGTCAAAAAGTATATTTCCATTTTATTTCTTCTTTATTTTTCTTAAACCAAACAACAGCTACTTCTTCTCTATTTCTTACATACTTCTCTCATCTTATCTGCTTTCCTACCTACTTCCTCTCCCTCTATTTCTTTCCCTCTACCAAACACAGTGTTAATGAATTTTATTTTAAAGGTGGAGTTACGTTACCTCATAGCAAGGAACTCGCCCCCTAAATTTTTTAACTTTTATTTTATATGTAATTTTTTTATATATAAAACAAAATGATTTATCAAAATTTATGAGAAAGAATGAAAGAGTTTGTTGATAATGTAAAATTTTTTACGCTAAGGTTGTATTTGATATACACTAAAGTATAGCACAAAGAGAACAACACATACTAAATACTTAAGTTTAGGACAATTTTTTTATTCTATACATTGTTTGGTAGACAATAGACAACACAAGTAAATTAATGTAAAATTTACTACAATATCCTTTTTAATATTAATTATCTCAATACAATTCATATTAATTATCTTAATACGACGATATAATGGTGGAAGTGAAAGTGACAACTACGTTGGCGGTGAGGTGTTAGGGGGACGATGGTAGTGCGGGTAGCAACAATGGTGGTGGTGACGATGGTGACAGTGGCGACAACAACAATGACGATAGTGGTGGTGGAGGCGATGATGGTAGTGATGGCAATGACAATAATAATGGCGGTGATGACGACAACAACAACAATGATAACAATGGTGATGGCAGCAACAATGGTGGTGATGGTGGTGAAAGTAATGGTGGCGGTAGTAGTAATGGTAGTGGTAGCGATGACGACATTAGTGGCGGTAGTGGTGATAATGGTGGCAACGACAATGGTGGGGTATTTTTGTCTTTTGGGCATTTTGTACTTGAGACAAAATGTTGTCCCATGATTTGTTGAGTAACAAAAAATTGAGTTTTTGTCCTATCCATTATCACTTGAGTTGGGTTGTCCCATGATTCTTTTTCAAATCAAATGTGAAACAATTATTTTTGTGTTGTCCAGTACTATACTTTTTAACAAATCAAGCAGACCCTAACAGTTTTACACTAAAGTAGTTTTATACTGTCATTCATTCACAAACCACTTTGTATGACAAATTTGTTGAGTTTTATGTTAACTATTTTGAAAGTTATATTAACGGTAATTTTTGATTGGTTGACAGTGTAAAAATATTTACACTGATAATGTATAACCATTAAACTCTATCAAAAAAGAAAATAGGACATGCATTGATAGTGTTGAGTAATTTTACAGTATTATCCAATCACAAACTATCATTTATGTTAAGTTTGTTGACGTTTACAATCTACTTTGAAAGTCATACCAATGATGATTTCTGATTAGTTGATAGTGTAAAAGTTTTTATATTGACAATAAATAGTCATTAAACTCTATCAAAAGAGAAAACAAATTATGCACTGGTAATATAAAATAGTTTTATATAGTCATCTAATCACAAATCACCATGTATGATTAGTTTATTGATTTTTACAAGAACTATTTTGAAAGTCATACTAACAATAATTTCTAATTGATGACAATGTAAAAGTTTTTATATTAACAATGTACAGCCATTAAACTCTTATCAAAATCCATTCAACTTTACAATCTAATTTGATAAATTTCTCATTATATATAGGTTATGTATTTATAGGTAAAAATTTACGGTACAATATTAATATAATGAAATTTTTATCAAGAGAGAAACATAACAAAGCACTATAATATATAACTTTCAAATAGTAATTTTATCGTTCAAATTTCTTAGCTTATAACCTGGTAATTTTTTATATATACATGATTTGCAAACATTTTTTTAGTTTTGCTTAGGAATGAAGGCACTTGCACTGCTCAGGTGGCCTTGACCCACCCCCTCAAATTTTTAAAAATTGAATCTCTTTTCTTTTATTATAGTATTATAATCTTGCATTTTTTTGTTTAATGTATATAAATATGATTTTCTTATTATGTGGTCAATTATTATGAATCTTTTAGTTATTGGTTAAATTTAATATATATTAATTTTAAATTTTAATTTTTATATTTGACACTCTCAAAGAAAATGTTCTAGCTCCACCTGTGCTCTACTTATAATTTTGTAATTTTCAATAAATTTTATCTAATAATAAAGAGTGAGTTACAAAGAATATATTAGAAAGTGTGTTGTTAATATTTCTTAATAGTGTAATGAACACATTAAGTAGAGTTGGGCATATAGTCTCGATCTCCAAACTGACCTATTTAAGGCAATGTTAAACGTACTTCTATGGCTAAACCTGTCCTTTTTCTCTCTCTTTTTTTGCATTTTTTATTATTCAAAATACTCTTTTTATATGAAAACTCTATAATTTCATTCTCCACACCTTATCTCATTGTTGTCCAAACCCTTTTCACCTATTTTCTCTTCTCTCTTTCCTCTCCTTGTCAAAGTATTGAAATTTTATGTTAATCTTATTCCATTACAATCCTACCTTGCAATTATATTGTTCATGAATTATTCGATTAGATTCTACATTGTCTACATTGAGATTTTATGTGTTTATGTAATTTTGATCTCTCCAAAAATTAATTCCCATAACTTAAACATAATTTCACCAGAAATTATTTTTTGAAACATGTTTTTTTTATGTGTGCTTTATGCATTACATAAGTTCATGATCTCTTTGTTGTTTGTGGAAGAAAGCAATTTATTAAACTAGTTGATGACAATTAATTTTTTCTTCAAACACATTATTTTGAGTTTACACATTATTTTGAGTTTATATATATATATACATATATACATACATATATACATATATATAAGGTGTATTAAGTGATAACAACTCATTTTTAGAATGTAGAAACTTTAAATTTGGATCAAACAACTATACAAGGATGGTCAGATTAAAAGCCATGTATTTGTCACATGATCATTTAAAAAAGTTATGTGCATTTTTTTAATCTTAACTATTCAAATAAAAGTTAATGGTCTATATCTATAGTTTTCATTTCTCACAATAAGAAATGTTCTCATTTGATACGCTCCCTATATATAGGGGGTTTATAAAGTGAATATGGTTCTTATTTTTTAAGTATGTAAGAACTTTAAATTTGGGTTGTATAATCATACATGAATGATCAAAATTAAAAGTTATTTAATAGTTACAATACCACTTTAAAAAGTCATGTATATTTTTTTAAAATTTTTGACCATTCAAATAAGATTTAACAGTCTATATTTATAATTTTCATTAACTCACTAGGGTCGACCTATTGGTAAAGGGTTTGGGTAGTGTACATAAGGTTCTAGATTCTAACCTTGATGTTGTCATTGTACACAAAAAAATATATATAATTTTCATTTCGGATAATAAGTATCTCATTTGATACACTTCTTATATATAAGAGGTGTATCAAATGAGAACAATTCTCATTTTAAGAATGTAAGAAATTTATATAAATAATGAAATGAAACTCTTTTGTGTTTTTCTGTATCATTTTGTTTTTCTTTATTTGTAGTATTTTAAATTTGCATATCGCATATTGCATAAATGTAATATAATTGTATCGCTATTTTTTTAAATAGAATTTATACATTGGTTGTTATCATAACTAATAAAGAAAGTCACATTCTACGTCTATTATAGCAAAACTAGTGTTGAAAGATGAATTTCTAGATAGGTTATGGTAACAATTAATGTATAAATACTTTTTAAATTGGTTTTCGCTATAACTGTTGCAAAAATTGATTTTCTATATCCATTCAAGAATCAATCTAGAAAATACCTACTTTTTTTATATGAGCTAATTTTACATCCCTTACAACTAATCTAAGTGCCCGTTTAGAGTGGTTGCAAGTTTTTTATTTTTAGTTTTCAAATGTAATTTTTAAAACAAAATGCGTTTGGATAAAATAAAGCAAAAATAGTTTTTAACACAAATTTAAAACATTTTTACATTCATTTTGGTTTTTAGTTTTAAAAAAACACATTCTCACTATATTTGATAATGACCCTTCCCATTGTTGCTACCACCACCATGACACCGCCATCACTATCACCACGGCACCGCCACCACTAACGGCAATACCACCACCACCATTAGCATTTCCACCACCATTGCCACCATCACCACCTATACCTCCACCATCACCACTACCACCATCAACATTGCTACCTTCGTCGTTGTTGGAACCACCACCGTCGTTGCACTATTGTCACCACTATCATTGCTGTTGTCACCACTACCATTATTGCCACCACAAACACACCCTTAAACTAATTTTAACAGGATAGACAACTTTTTAAATTGAGTTTGTTTTTAAACTAAAGAATTTAAAAAAATCTAAAACTAAATTTTAAAAACTAATTTTTAAAATTTTAGAATCTTACAACTAAAAATCACTTCAAACGGGCTAAAAAACCGAAAACAACCATTGTGAAAAATATCCCTCTATATATATAAACGTGTAAAATTATCTGCTTCCTCAGGCCTCCACTCTCCCTCACATTCACTCTTATTTGAATACTCTCTATTCATGAAGAAGTGAACTTCACTCTCCTAACATGCATTTGGTATATGCTTTTATGCTTTTATAACTAAATATCATAAATCAATTTCAAATATATATATTTTATCTTCAAAATTCAAATACGCTCTTAACATGCATATGATATTCTTCTGTATATATAAATTAGAATAATTATCTTGACTGAAAGCATTTTTAGCTGTCATTCTTCAATAGAACACTCGTAGAAAATTTTCTTAACCTCTTATTTCTTTTAATCTATTGTTTTCAATATCTTTAGTTTTAACTTGAATTTCAATATTTTTTAAAAAGAAATTATCAATAATTAAAAATAATATTGTATCATAATATAAAGTATTTATCATAAATCTAAAATATAATTTATATGTTCTAAAATATTTATTTATTATTATAAATTTAATTATAATATAATTTATATATTTAGAAATATTTATTTATTATAATTTTAATTATATAAAATAAACATTTATTTTGTACAATGCACAGACTAAAATACTAGTTTTTTGTACTAGTGGATTATTCCATTCTTCTAGATTGATGCAGGACAATTATTAAATTATTTTAAAAGAGTTTTATTATCTCATTAAATTATTTTAAATTTTAAAGATAAAGTAAATAATATAAAATACATTAAATAATATGTTAAAAAGAATATATTATTAATATTTTTTATTATAAAATTTAAACTCGTACACTATTTCTATGTTTTTTTTTAACTCTACCTATTCGTCTTATAAAAGCATAAGAGTAATATTTTCAATCATTTACAGTTTATATTTTGATTTAACTGCATATTTAGTTATTATTAATACATTTTATATTCTTAATATAATATAAAAATAATTTTATTTTAATGTAAATTTGTTCATGAAACATATATACAATAATTCAATTATTTTAAATGTATAAAAATTATGATTTATTTTAAAGATAAGTCATATTCAACATAAGAGTAATGTTATATTTTCTTATTGTATCTCCTTACTAACTTTACAATATTATACATTACTAGAATTTTAACTTGTATAATGCACATGATAAATATTTATTTTATATAACTAAAATTTATAATAAATAAATGTTTTTAAATTTATAAATTATATTATAATTAAAATTTGTAATAAAAAGTATTTTGAATATAAAAATTATATTTTATATTTATGATAAATACTTTATATTATGATACAAAATTATTTTTAACTATTGATAATTTATTTTAAAAAAATATTGAAATTCAATCTAGAAATAAAGATGAAAATGATAAATTGAAAGGGATAAAAGGTTAAGAAAATTTTCTAAAAACGCTCACTTGAAGAAAAATATCTAAAAACACTCGTTGAAAAATGCTATCGTTCAAGATAGCTATTTAATATATATATATATATATATAAGGAAAAGGATAAAGGATATAAGTACAAATTAAATTAAAAATATGTGTATTTAATATTTTAAAAAAAAATACGTTTAATTTTGAATTTAATTAGAATATACTAATAATTTAAAGATTTTATATTGTCATCTAATCACAAATTTTTATATTGAGAGAGTTTTTTGAATTTTATTATAACTATTTTAAATATCATATCCATACCTATGATAATGTAAAAAAAAAAAAAAAAAAGGCTATGTACTGATGGTGCAAAGTTGTTTTCCACTGTTATCTAATTACAAACACCATACATGATAAGTTTGTTGACTTTTATAATAATTATCTCAAAAATTCATAACAACGGTAATTTTTGATTAGTTGATAGCATAAAACTTTTACTCTAACTGTGTATAACCATTAAATTTTAAATTGTAATTGATTGATAATTTGAAAATTTTTACATTGACGATGTATGAAAATTAAATTCTTACTTTTTTATTTATTAAGAATAAATTTGTAGAAAATTGTGGGAAGATTTAAAAGTATGCTTAGAACTAGTACTTTTAACTTGTGTATTGCAGAAGATAATTGTTTATTTTTATAAAATTAAAATTTATAATAAATAAATGTTTTTGAATATATAAATTATATTATAATTAAAATTTATTATAAATAAATATATTTATATATAAAAATTACATTTTAAATTTAGTATGAATAATTTAAATTGTGATATAAGATTATTTTAACTATTGAATTTAAAAAAAAAGCTATTGAAATTAATTTTAAAAAGGAAGATAACAGATAGTATATTGAAATTATAAATGTTTAAGAATATCAATCAACCAAATCTTTTATACATACATACATATATTAGAAAAATTAAATTGTTATTTTGAAGAGGAGCGTTTTTAGCTATTATTCTTCAACTAAAGCATTTTTAGTTATCATTCTTTAACGAGGCCATTTTTGAGAAATTTTTTTAACCTCTTATCTCAAAATTATCAATAATTAAAAATTAAAATTACAATAATTATTTATTACAAAATTTAAAATATAATCTATATTTTTAAAAATATTTATTTATTATGAATTTTAATTATAATATAATTTATATATTCAAAAATATTTATTTATTATAAATTTAAGTTATATAAAATAAATATTTATTCAGTGTAATACACATATTAAAATACTAGTATATAAATATAAATAAAAATAAACGAAAAGTAATTTGAGAAGATCGAGGAAGAAATCTTTTAGTTAATTACAAATATAATATATAAAATATACCTTTGGTTAAAAAATATTAAAAATATCTAATTAAAAAATAAAAATAAATAAGAACCTAATCCTATAAATTGTATATTCTATATTTTTTCGTAGAACTAATACTTTATGCATAAAAATGTGTCTAATATCATTGTATTGGGGGGAAGACGTTTTTCTTTGAGAAAATAGGCTATACACTAATTGTGTAAAGCTGTTTTATATTGTTATCTAATCATAAATTATTATGTATGATAAATTTGTTAACTTTTACAATAACTATTAAACTTTGTCTGGTTTTTGATTTGTTGATGCTTTGGAATGGTTTTTGTTAGTTGACACATGTTGGGATGTGGCTTTATTATGTTCAAATTCATTGTATTCCATTCTTTATCACAACTCTAAACATACTCTTACTAGCTTGAAACTAAAATTAAGGTGCGTGCTATACGAACATTTGATTGGGAATATTATTTTATTTAGAATTGAAATCGAAATACAATGAAAAAAAATTGAAATCAAAATAGGCGAGATTTTTGCGAAGGAAAAAAAACCCAATTTGCGTTTGATGAAAAAACTAGTATTTTAACCTATGCATTGCATAGAATAAATATTTATTTTATATAGCTTAAATTTATAATAAATAAATACTTTTGAATATATAAATTATATTATAATTAAATTTTGTAACAAATAAATGTTTTTAAACATATAAATTATATATTAAATTTATAATAAACAATTATTGTAATACAATGTTACTTTTAATTATTGAAATTCTTTTAAAAAATATTAAAATTCAATTTAGAACTAAAAATATTGAAAATGATAGATTGAAAGAGATAAGAGGTTAAAAAAATTCTAAAAACACTTTCGTTAAAAAATAACAGCAACTAAAAATACTTTCCTTTAAGATAGTTATTCTAATTTATACATAGAGAGGATTTAACGTTTGTTCGATATAAATCATTCTTGAAAAATGTTAATTATTTTTCAAAAATTGTTTTATATAGTTAATAAAAATAAATAATTATTTTTAAAAATAAGTTAAACAAAAAAGAAATGACACACTATGAATCAAAAAAATAAGAAAAGAAAGAAATGACACACGATAGCTAAAAAAGAGGACAATAATGTTGGTTTGATTTTGTCTCAACTTGTAGCCTAACACGAGACATGAAGGTAAGCGTAATCTATATTTGGATTATAAAATATATTATGAAGTATATCTATTTTGGTATTTCACATATTTTTAAAATGTTTGTCAAGAACATTATTACATTAATTTGGTATTTAAGTAATAATTTGTTTGTTTAATTTTGTTGTAATGGCATATTTGAGTAAATAAATTAAGCACTTATTTAATATGAATTTATAAAAAAATAGTATTTATTTGGTTCAATTTACCCTAAAAAATAAGTATTTACTTTTACCAGTTTTTTAAAGTAAAAAATAATTATTTTGCTAAAGCATTTTATTTCTAAACACACACCTATTCATAATCTTAAGTTTCCTTATGGAAATGATTTATGGAATGGTCATAAATCACTTTTGTAAGCTCAAGTAAATTCCATAAAACTCTTTCAAGCGTACCTTATATTTTTTAATATTATTAAATTTTATATTATAAATCTGGGTTTTTGTTCTTAAACATAAATTTATTTTATATTATATTTTCTCTCTTTTTGTAATTCATGATTAATTTACTGTTATTTAACACTTATATGTGTTTTTTGGTTCCCCACATGTATCCTCCTTTGGATGCAATCTCTTATTCAAGACACTGTCGAACACTAAATATGTGAATACCTCTGTAGGTGAGAATTTGAACCTTCGTTCACCACGTTGTGAGGGACTAGCCTCTTCTGCTAAACCCAACCCCTATTGGTAACACTTATATGTATGCATGTATATAATTCAATTCTCATTTTATCAATTATTTTTTCACATAAATATTATTTTCTTTTCTATATTAAAATTTTCTTTGTGTCTCAAGTATTAATCACTTTTTTTTAACCACTGTAATTAGGGCCTTTAGCTCTCGGCTGAGACTCTAAGGTATCCCCACAAGTTTCGGTCATTTATGCTGACTATGAGACTAATTTTCAGTATAATTTTTTATATGCATCAAATAATCTAATAGATAGTAATATAAATATAAATATAAATTATATACAAATAACAAAATCATCTTTATATAAAGAATGATAATCATGGTTGTGGTAGTAGAAGTGATAGTGGCAAGAAGGCAATGTTAATACTAATGACGACATGAATGGTGGTGGTTGTGGCGATAGCAACACTGACAACGATGAAGACAACAATTGTAACAATGATGATGGTGGTATTGGTAATGGGAAGAATAATGGTGACAACAATGATGATGGAGGTGACAACAGTGATTACTGGTGATGATGATTATGGTAATGAAGGAATAAGGTGATGATAGTGGAAGTGATAACAATTGTAGTTATAGTGAGAATAACTAATGATAATTAATAATGGTGACAATAGTAGTGGTGACAATAGTAGTGGAAACAAGGAGGTTGGTAGTATGGTATGGAGGCAAGGGGAAAATGGAAAAGAAAATGTTTATTTTATCCTAATGTATGATTCTATCCTAACCTAACTCCTTCCTTAATATAAAATTTGATCTAAGTAATAGAATAAGCTAATTAATATGATAAACTTATCATGTGATATTAGCTCACCAAATTATGATTAAAATAATATAGAATAATTTATGAATTTAATTATAATGTACTGATAATGTAAAATTTGTTTACATTATCATTTAATCATAGATTATCATGTGTAATAAGATTGTTAACTTTTGTAATAATTACTTCAAATTTAAGTCAAAATATTAATTAGAATTTGATTTGATTTAAATCAAAATATTAATTATTTAAGGAAACAAGCTATTAAAAATTTGTCATAATTACTATAATTATAAATAACATTCTATAAAATTTGAAAAATTGATTATTATGTTATATATAATGAAAATCTATTTAAGATTTAATGAATTTAAGCAGGATATATACTTATCATAAATGCCTCAATTACTATAATTAAATATGATAATATATTTTATTAACACATAATCAATAAACACGTAATCAATAATTATTTAAGATAATATAGACTGTTATTCATTATAAAAGTATTTTTATAATAAAAAGTATCACAATTACCATAATTATAAATAATATTGCATAATATTTAACGAAACACGTAATTTAAGTTAATAGAATAATAGAATGGGTTATAGGAAATATACAATATTTAAAGAAACATGCTATTAATAAAAAAATTATCATAATTACCATGATTATAAATAAAATTCTATAAAATTTGAAAAATTGATTATCTTGTTTTATAAAATCAAAATCCACTTAAGATTTAATGATTTAATTGATGCATTTAAGTAGAATATATACTTATTATAAATGCTTAATTACTATAATTAAATACAATAATGTATTTTTATGAATTAAAAAAAGTAGAATTTAGGCCAAAAAATAATAAATATGGTGATGTCATGTGGCATATGCCTACGTGACAAAACTTTCTTTTATAATATATAAGAAATAATAGATATTAGATACCCATCCATCCAATGCATGGAATTGTTTAAATATGAGAAAAATATAGTTTGAATATATAAAGAAAATATGTTATAAAATATTTTTTAATTTATAATTTATTATAAGTAATTTATGGTAAACAATATTGTCAATATGTAGCATATATAATTTTCGTTAAGATTATTACAATACAAATTGTTAACTTTTTTTTTATGAGGTTGTGCTTAAAAATAAAATATATCAAAATTAATTGAGGTAGTCCATTAAACTAATAGAGTAGCATATCTCTCATCCTACTCAACAATAAGAATTTTCAATTCTTTAATAATTTAGCTCTTAACAATGCCCGCAACACATAATTAATTATGCATAATAAATAAATAATGTTGTCAACTTTGTTAATCTCATTTAAGTTTTTTACTATTTCGCTGATCCTTCAACCATGTGTTATTAATATAATTACTGATCTCATCAATATTATTTTATAAAGTAACTATTGCTCTTTCCTTTAGATACTTTTCATCTTGTATATGTTGTTGAAAATTTGAATGTGTGTTAATAAACAATTGTTTGAGTAAATCACTTATTGACCTAAGTATATATTAGCTTGGCATTCTTTGGCTTCACTGAAATATTTTTTTTCCTTCTTAAATGTCAATATTTTTTATTTATCAATTTATAGAAGTTGTTTGTTAAATTCACGAGCTAAAGAATTTACTTCACTCGAAAAAGTAGTGTTAATAACTCTTGCGTGTTAATATTTACTAACCATTTCATTTTGACACTTATAACATGACTTATTATATTAAGGGTTAACGGACCAAACCACTAACCAAATATTTTTTTTAATATTATTTATAGTTTTATATTTTATTTGCATAAGACTATTTAATATGTAGTTAGGATTATTAAGTATTTAAATAGTTACTAAGTGTTTAGTATATATTGATGAGGGAGCTCGATACAAGAATGAGGATTTTGCACAATTTATTATTTAGTTGTCTTTGTCTTTTCACGGTTGGGATTTATATTCCAATTCTATTTGAACATCATGGTCACAAATAATGATGACATGAGAATTTTTGTAATATTGATATTTGCACACTTTTTGTTGTTTATGCCTATCGATAAACTTTGCTTCTCGCTGTCTCTATTGGAGCTCGATCACTCATTTTTCATAGCATGATTTTAATATTTTGACTGATTGATTTAGTGTATATTATGGTGCCCCACATAGACCTCGTGATGCATAAGTGCTATCAAACTGAATGTGTTCACAGAAAGCTTGGTGTGTGTGCTTCACCTTCTTTCAGTCCCTCGTCTATATTGTGTTAAAATGAATATTTGACAATGTGGTTAGCGGTTTATCGGTGGAGGTACCTTCTTTGTTAGTGCCACTTCATAATCACATACATCCCAGTGTTGTAGTATATATATAGAGAGAGAACAATTTCACATGATTTTTACATTAGCTCATAAAAAATTTGTAAGAAAATAGACCATTAATAAAGGATTTCATATTATGTGTGTTTCTAAGGTTTATACTTAAAAATTGTATGAACTGCTTGATTTTGTGAAGGATGGTTAAATAAACAGAAAAAGGAAACACAGTCCAATGGCACGGAGGGAAGCTATGCTAGTCAAAGAGGACCCAAAATAAGCAAAAATGGAAAGGAGCCCCTAAGCGTAAAAACAAGCAAAAAGAGACTCAAAAGTGCATATTAGATTGCACAAGGTAGCACATGCTTGGCGGGCTAGGAGGGCCACTCGGCAAGTCATCCCCAAACCATGCCCCACCTGGCGGATTGTGTAGGTTGCCTAGCACTAGTGTGGTGCTCATTTTCGAAAAAGTCACTTAGCAGCTATCTAACCATGTCTGGCAAGTTTGGGGCCCAAATTTTAATTTTTTTAACCCTCAATGGTCCTAGGTTGCGCTGATAACTGACTAGGTTACACCTCCTACGCTTGAATCTAGAAATTTGACTACAAATAAAAAGGAGGAGGCTAGACTTTTCATCTTTATCTTAGCTTTTGTCTTTGGCTTTTGGAGGAAGATTCTTCCGGGCAAATAGGATACTCAAAGACAGAGACAAAGACTGGAGAAATGCTTTTGGTGTAAAAAGATTTCTTCCTCTCTTTTCTTTATGTATTCCTATGGGATTATAGTTCCTCCTTTTACCATGAGTAGCTAAATTCCTTGTTAAGATTATGATGTACTTTGTACTTGGAACCCTGAATGTTTGATTTTAATTGAACTCTTGTTTTATTCAGTCAATTAGATTGCTCTATTGTTTTTAATTTTTACTTGGAATTGATCACTTCTTGTATGCTCTGAATCAATTAATTGAATGGCAGTTATACTGCAATTAATTGGTAGACATGTAAGGTAATCAAATTGAGTTTTGTTGCATGATCAACCCTCATTCCCAATTTTCAATTGGATTAAATAACTAATTAGTTATTCCCTTAGTTCTTCATGCCTTTCTAGGGTTTTAATTTCTTATATGATCAATTGGAAAATCAACTTATAGAGGACTATTGCAATTCATGTCCATTGATTGGTAATAAAATTCGTAAGAAAACATTAATAATTGACGAATATTACTAGGTTCAATTAAAATTAGATGTAAAAGAATTTAAGAGCAAAAGGAAAACAACAACCCTAAGACTATTTTCTTTTGAATTTTTCTCCACTTGTCATTGCTTGTTTTGCGATTTTTGTTGCACGCTTTTTATTATTGAATCAACTTGTTATCCATTTAATTTTACCTAAACAATATAGAACGTTTGGAAACTAGTAATCGCCACTTAGTCCATTGGGTTTGATATCGGAACTCACGTCCTATTGTTACTACTGTGATAGGGGTACACTTGCCCTTAAGTGTATTTTTTAGTGCATTAAACTGGATAAGACTACTATGGGCGACAAAGTTCTTTCTTTGAATATTTAACGCAATTGCATATCTTAGTTTCTTGAGTCTACTGGTTAAGCTAGAACAATCACATGCTAGTTGATCCGCGCTTGGTGGTATATAAAGATATAAATTTGATTAGCAAATCCACCTCTTTTTCATAAACATGATTTTGTAGGAATAAATATTCTAACACACGCAAATAAGTTTTCGGTGGATTTTTTTTTTCAAAAAAATATCTTGAAATAAGTATAGGATCATTTTATTTTTTTTGGTTATAAACCACTTGTTCGAGTCGGGTAGGATTACTATGAGCGACAAAACTCTCTTTCCAAATATTTAACACAACTACATATCTAGGATCCGAACTCAAGACCAATGGTTAAACAGGAACAATCCTGTACCAATTGATCCACACGCTCGGTGGTAAGTATAGGATCATTCTAAAATATGTTTTCATATATTATATTAATGGAATAAATTTACCAATTTAAGTACATTTTTTATCCGTATAGTTTACTTTTATTTTGTTTTTGGTCCCTATATTTTAAATATTTGATTTTTAGTTCCTATAGTCTTTTTTATCCTTGTCACAAACAATATACCACAACACGGAGAAACAACCATTAATACCAATGTCTCTACGTATAAAATAAAAAACAAACACCAATATCTCTTATAGTATAAGAAGCAAAACCTAACCAAATGAAATTAAAAGGATTAATACTTAAACCAAATGAAATTATAAAAAATAATAATAAAAATAAAATTATAAAGACTAAAACCCAAACTTTTAAAGTACATGAACCAAAAGTACAATCAAGGTAAACTATAAAAACCAAAAATATATTTAAATCTATGTAAAATAATTAATTAATACATACATATATATTTCAAGATACATGAGCAGATGATACTTGCAGCCATGCAAGACAGACACACAAGTGATGAGTCCCCAACATGAGTCAATCTGCACCATCGTATATTTTGTTCCTCTCCCCTTTTCTGTTATGCCTGTAGTGATTCTAGTTATTAGTCCAGTTAGTTTTCTGTTGCTGATAGCTGGTTTTACATGGACGTGTATCCTTGTATTAATTGATGTGAGTGAGTGCAGAATTCTTTCTAATGCAAGTCTCAGATTTCTTAGATCATAATAATTTAAACTGAAATGATAAATAAATAACTAAATAAACTGAATTAACCATATAATCCTTAGAAACTTTGAAAGTTAGGATCGTATTGTGGGAGGAAATTTGAACTGACAGAAAAAATGAGGATGAGGAAGACAACACGTGAAATAGTATTTACATCTTTTTGAGGGCCAATTTCCTGTCATAACATGGCACATAGTCTGAAGGAGAGTTTGATTATTATATCTAAATAAAAGAAACTTACAAAACAAAAATGTAATGAACGAAAACATTAACAACTCTATCTTGTGCAGTATAAAAGACGTAGATCGTTACAGCTCAACTATGTCAAATGCTACCTGCCCCCAGAAAGAAACATGATTCAGAGTAGAGGCAATTTTAGAAACGTGGTATCAGCGGTCGAATTTTAGAATTTTAGCTGTTAGTTGCTTATCTTGTTAAGGTGAGGTGCCTATCATGTCAAGGCCTTTAACTACTAGGATTAATATCAGAATAAATATATATATTAGGATTTGTCGGAACTTAAAAACAACTATTAAGAAATGACCTTTTGACCTATATAGACATCTGAATAAAGATGATTTCATACAGCATGCATAAGTGTGTACAATTAAAATCTGAATCACTGTACGGTGAAATCCAGATAGCCAGATAGGAAGCGCCTTAAATTAAAGATATGGTAATGCAAGTAACAAATGAATAGATAGATGTGAACATTTTCCCTGATTCTGACGTTTAAACTTTATAATTAAATACAGTTATACAGGGGAAAAAATTGAGCATTTATAACACATCTATTGCTGCCAGGAGAACGACATCGTCCACCCGCTAGCTAGTAGTGTTTGCATAGATAGTGATCTCCAAACTACATCTATTGCACTAGTATGTTAAAATAGTCTTCTGGTGTTACAATATCTGCTCAGGGATTATCTGATTCCCTTTTTTATTTCCTGCAATTATCAAACAAAGTAAATGCCAGATGGTGAGCCTTATAGGCATTCCACTCACAGATTTGCAAGAACATACCACATGAACGTGTCTTACATGCCTTTGGTTCATGAACACCACTGCTATGTTGCCTCACCAGAAATCCCATTATATTTGTTTTCTGTCCTATAATAAAAAAGTTATTAACGTTTCTAAGTAAACTATAAAAGGTGAGAGAAAGATAGAGTTTATGCAACTAAAGGTTGGATGACCTTCATTCTTCCGTTACCTGCTAAAACATATAATGGTGAGGTAACCAGTAATAAGTGATAACGGTCTCAGTAAGACAAAACACTAACTGCTTAACAGTGAAAGGATTCTGCCACCCCAAAAATATGTTACTTCATGCCTGTTCCACTCCCAATACAAATGTTCAAAAATAAAAAGAAAAGAGTGCTATATGCTTGCTTGCCTGTCTCCACGATGCACTAAAATATGATAAGCAGGATCTTGACAAGATATCTGGAGCAGCTGCCACGCAATGTAGAAGCAAGTAGTAATGCTGAAAATTTTGGAAAGTAAATTACCGTCAACCACAAAAAATAAGACGTTAGAATTGTTAGAACCTAGTGAAACATGCACCTTTCGGTAAATGATTAAAGGGATAAGCACATAAATAACATCAAGAAACTATTTTTTTAAAAAAAGCTTAAATAACATTTTAGTCTCCTTAATATACAACTTTTTCGGTTTTAGTTCCTAGAAATAATTATTGCAGCTTTGCTTCCTATTAATTTTTATTTTTTTTCAATTCTAGTCTCTGATGTTATTGTTTTAATCTCTATAAATTTTAAACTTTTGATATAGATACTTCTTATATTAGAAGATTTTCATTTCAGTTTTTGTTATTTAGGAAACATTAGGCTTGTTTTCCAATATATGTTAGCCACATCATCATTGTACAGGGATAGGGACTAAAACTAAAAAAAATAAAATTAATAGGAACCAAAACTGACAAGAAATTTTTTTAGGGACTAAAACTGAAAGAGGTATATATTATGGGAACTAAAAAGTTAATTAAGCCTTCAAAAAATTGTTTATTTAGTCTCACTTTTCATCGTATAATTGACCCGATTCAATAATTGCCAAAATTGAAAAAAGACAAAGATCTTAAGCAATGAAAAGATACTTATTGAGGCAGCTATTAGGAGTTATAATTTAAAAAACAAGAGGCCCAGCAATACAAATTAATATGTACATAGAGTTGATTAATATACTTTGGAACTCATGTTGGCACATCTCAAAAGAGACTATATTTACTTCTAATTTTCCTTTTGCTCCTGTATTTTTAGTGTTATTTGCTGATTTAGGGTCTAGAAAATCCTCAAAAGTGACATCTTTAGATTCAAATTTTATACGAGAGGAAGACTATATATTTGTGTTGTCCGGCGTAAACCATTGCTCTACTCATGCAAGCAAAGAAGTAATCAGTTCTAACATACATATCAACAAGAAAAATATAAGTCAGCCTTTTCTTCTTTTCCTTTTCATCTTTTATGTATTTTCTGGAACATCCCAATAATAAGAATTAATATAGAGTATGATCACATTTTGATTATAATATATAAATTATACATCATTTTCTCTTGACAGACTAAAATTTGATATCCAGATCAATAGTTGAAAATTAAATAGTTGCTCATTGGAAATTGGAATCTGTCATAAAACTAGAATTAGTTAAAATTCTTGACAAAGGTATTTTCTAATGATAACTAGTTTTAACCATCAATCAATAAGCAAAATTAAAATTATCAGAACAAACCTGCCAAAACATATCAATAGAATTATCCAAAAGACTGCAGAAATCCAACTAGATTCTTTGTAGGCAACCCAGACCTGATATTGTATAAATAGTTAGGACACTTAAATTGAGACAAAACAAGTGTACTGAAATTAAACTTCAGCATTGAGAACCCACCTGCTTTAACTTTAGAAGGGCATAAATGCTTCTAACTAGCCAGAATTTTATAAGAGTGACATGTCATTTTAGTAGAAAACAGGATGGCCAAATATCTATTTTTCACAATAAAATTCTGCCTATAAAATTTTAGACTGTCTATCATAAAAATGTGATCCCAAGCATATCAATGTAAACCCTATTCAAAATTGTTTTGCCTCCTTTAACCTTAATCCTCCAAGTTATGAAATAAATTTATATTTGGTATTATTTAGAGCTGCTAAGATGAAAAAAATGTAGACATACTGCTAGAGCCACAACGTTGATGTAGAAGTCAACCAGTGTTGCTGCCAACCACCTGCAAACATTTTGGAGCTTATGATATTCACTTACAAGAAAAATAACCGGGACAGGCTAAAACCTCGGAGAAAATTTACTCACATGAGCATGCAAATGCAAAGTTGTAAATACATACATGAATGAGACACAGAAAAGTACATGCTTTGGTCTTGGTGAATACTTAATTTAGGAAAATGAAGATTAAAAAACACCTTGTAGAGTGCAACTTTCAAAATCAATGTGGTCCGCACTGCACTCTATGCAAGCTTTCAAATGTTTACCAACAGGTACATTGCTTATAACATGAGTAAGAAATTTTTGGTGCTTTATTATCTGTATTTGGATTTTGCTGAGATCAAGTTAATACTGACGGCTGTGTATTTGGCACCAATGTCAAACAATGAAGATTGCCACCATTTATCCACACATCATGCAAATTTATCCTCAGCCTCTTCAAAAACTGCTTTTTCTAAGGTCTAGGAAGGTTCATGTTGCACGATGATGAACTTTCACTAAAATTGAAGCTATTACATCACAATGAGTGGCAAAATTTATCAAAAAAGGAATTAAGGCATAGACAACATGTTGAAAATAGAATAATTCAGTCAAGTATACAGAAGATAGCACAAAGAAATGATAACAAGGTTATATAAATTTTTCTAATCAAACAAGTAAAACAAAGTTAGGTACTGTGCTGGGAAAGGAATGTTCCATCTCCCAAGACGCACAAGAAGAATATGTACTCCCCATTTATGCAGCTTGAGCTTATATAGGAAGGTTCAATCATTCTTATGTAGACAACAAGGATAATAACATCAAATAATGCTAACAATTACAAATATGAAGCACTTACGGAGTTAGAAGCTCTACACGGAAAGGAGAACCATCAGTGACAAGAGTGTACACCAAAGTTCCAAGCATAACAACACCCAAAATGCTGAAAAGTATTCTTAGAGTCACGACAGAAGAATGCTCTCTTTTTGGAGCTGTGCCATTCCTATGTAAAAAGACCTCTCAGAGTCAGTCAGAACTGATGATGAAGGTCTAGAGATTATATATAGAATCACACAGCAAAGTAGTCCATGAAATTGGATTCTTTATATATCATCTAGCACCTTTTATTTGCATATATCTATTAAAGTATTCAACACAGCAGGAATAGTTTACACAGCATGGATAAAAAATAATTTATAACACAATTTATCAACAGGAAGAAAAAGAAATGAAGTTACACCTTAAAATTCATACATTTCATAAATTCCAAAAAAAAAAATCCTTCCAACATCATAGTGCACCCGACCCTATATCATTTTTTCGCTTCTTTGATATGAAGAAGACTTCTCAAACTGTCGATTAAACTCAAGAAATCTAACTATCCTCATACTAAATAAAGGAAGAAAATCAATATATTCATTTCAGAATCAACAGCAAACAAACTGATCAATCTCCATAATAACTAAACAAAGAGAAGATTATTTAGAAGCATTAGCTGGATGGCAACTGGTTGACACCATTATCCATGGATCAAGAAAATAGATAAAATTTTAAAAAGAATGCAAATGTTGAGGAAACTTGACTCTATAGTAGTGCTTCTATAGACATACTTGTTTGGATGCCGCAACAGAATATAATACATAGGATCCTGTGAAGATTCTTGAGATGACAGCTTCAAAAATTGCACAACAATATATGCAGATGTGGTGATGCTGAAACAATTAAAAAACATACGAAAAAAATGGTGAAAATAAATTAGTACTTTCAAGATTCCTTTAACTGATCATAAACAGGATAAGAAACAACTCAGAAACTCATGATCAATCTGAGCTTTTATACATAGGAACATTTTACATTTTGAAAGTAAAATAAAATCAGAGTATTGCTGTGAGCTTTCTACATAGGTGCAACAAATGACAGGAAAACAGAAAAGAAACATTGACTCTAGTAGACCTGTTGTTACCAGAGAGATAAAAGTACATAATTCTTCTCTCATCAGAAACTAATTTAAGTGAGAAATATTAAAAGATAACTACAATGTGACTTTCTGTCAGTATAACACACAAATAACCCAGATTAACTAATATTTACATGAATCATGAGAAAAAGTTATGGTGCATTACATAAAGAGGAGTGCTAGTAACACACTCTTTCCAACATACTCTCTCCTATTAGTCAAACTTTATTGAAAACTACAAAATTATGAGTGGGCTTCATTAAATAAGGAGTAGGACCCACACAATTTTGTGATTTTCAACAAATTTCAGCTAATAATAAAGAATGTGTTGCTAGCATTTCTCTGACATATATTCACTTCAAAGATGAAATATATGCATAATCAGATCCTTGAACCATTTGACTGTTCCATGCACAACTATATAGCACTGAGAGCAACTATATTTTAAATTAAACATAAGAAACCATGTACCTTTGCTATCACTTGTACTATGCCATGCACATTTGTATAGCATTGAGAGCTATATTTAAACCAAAAATAAGAATCCATGACATTTGGTTGGATTGTTATTTTATATGATAATTATAGCAGAACAAGGTAATATAATTTGGAAAATGTCATAGAAAAAGTAGAGATCATCTTGTCAAAAAGTTTCTGCTCATAGTTCAGATAATATTGTCTTCATATTAATACTAGCCTCAGTTAAGCAGTATTACACCCTATTATTCAATTAAAGTAACATCAAATCATGACAGAAAATGATACCTTCCAAGGCAGACAAGCAAAACAATCCACAGAATTGAGCTGATCCAGTTTGATTCCTTGTAAGCAATCCAGACCTGATGTGATAGACAATGTATGTCAGAGCTTATGAAACTTCACTTGAGAAATGATTTTGACATATTATCAATTAGGCAATGTTCCATTAAGCATTACTCCTGTATTAAAGGAAATATGATTTTAAGTCCATATTTGGTTCAGCTTATTTTGGAGAAACAATCACAGATTTTTGTCAGCTTTGTGAGTCAACTTTTGAGAACCCCAACCAAACATGCACTAAATTTGAAAAATTGTAAGCGAGTTGTTTAGAAGATAAGTGACAGAGATATCACAAAAACAAGTAGGAAATACAGGTCTCCTCAACTTGACTTATATTCCCATGAAAAATTATAAGGGCACATAGCACAAGTGATGAGTATCCAGTAGAAAACTGCACCAAACTTCCAGAGGAAGTTGTACAAATGAAATTTCACATCAGTACAATTAAAACAAGACATGAAATGTCAACTTTATTTTTCAGTCCAAGGCACCACACAAGATCAGTCTACTGATTCAATCCTGCACAGCATGTATATATATATTAAATTAGAATTTAACAACTTTTGTTTACAAAAGTTCATCACTAATCATCCCCCTTTCTGTATCTTAAGCTGATTTTGGTATATTAGCATCACTAAATATCTTTGCTTATTCTCTCAACGCTAGTGCAGAGCTTGACAAAAAATTTGAAGGAGCCAAAACAATTAAGATTATAATGTAAAATTAAATATAATAATGATAACGTCATCTCTTATAGGTGATTTTAGGTATTTAATGATACTGTTATTCAAATATTAATTATTTTCTTAATTAATTATCTTTTATGGTACTAAAATATATTTTTCCTACTTTATTAATAATATTCTTTAGGGTTTTTTTTTACTATTTTTATACCACTGTATGCTATTGAATCAAAAGAATTAAAAAAATTTATCTGTAAATTATTTTGTGAAAAAATATGCAAGACACGTTAAGTTTTTATACAAAAAAGTTGTACAACAATATGTAGAAAATATTAAACTTTCTATGGATTTTTTAATGAATTTAAGAAAATAATCATATTTTTTCTAAAATCAAAACAAATTTTTCAGAAAAATTTACAAGAAAATGACAAAATTCATAAAAAGAATTTGAATGAAAAATTCACAAGAAAAATCTGCAATTTTAAGTTATATTGTATAAACTTTCCTATAGAATGAAGATATTAAAAACATACAAAAAATGAGTTTGAAAAATAGATAATTGAAAAATAAACAACTTTTAAAAAATTTTAAGAATATTATAGAAAATTTTATTGAAAACGACTAAAAATATAGATAATTTTTAATATATATATATATTATATATATATATACCTTGATGTCAGAGTCCAAATAATGAAATATATGCTTCATTCAATGATGTTAAGTATAATGTGTATTATGAGGGAAATAGAATTACAAATTTTAATGCAGGCTGAGAGAAGCAGAAAAAGCACTTGATTGCAATCAGACAACCTTATATGTATATAAACCGTAAAAAGTTTTTTTTGGGGGAGGGGGGAAGCGCCCGTCCGCCCCAAAGAAGCTCCGCCGTTGCCAGTAATCACTTAAAGAATGGACAGATTCTTCATGAAAAGAAGCAGAGTTTCAATTAAAATTAAAAATGTGATATGTGCAGTCACTCTAAGTCTACATAAAATACTGAAGAAAAAAACGAAGCCAAGTAGTCGTTGACTTACACTCAAAGCTACAACGTTGATATAGAAATCAATCAAAGTTGCTGCCATCCACCTGAATCAAACAAAATTGGGGGAGAAAACCTTGTTTCATTCCATACAGAGAGAAAGCGGTCAATTAAAATATAGAAAATAGAATAATTCTACGATCGTTCTATTCCATTATTATTTTCAAAAAAAAAAAAAAAAAAAACTGTTAATTCAACAAAGAAAACAGAGTAAAAAAATTCCCATGCAATCATGTGTTGTAAGAGATTGAGAGAGGTTACGGTGTGAGAAGTTCTTTGCGAAACGGAAAACCATCGGTGAAGAGAGTGTAAAGAAGGGTAGCAAGCATGAGAAGTCCCAAAACAGTGAAGAGAGTTCTCAAACCAATTGCCAATGAAATCTTCGCCATCGAGATTGAGAGAGTGTAGCAATAGCGAATAGCAGGGAAGAAAATATAGGAAGACGGGGACGCGAGGGAACCACGTTTCTTTGCAGTTTATATATGTGACCACTGACTCCAGAATGAGCATGCGTGGCGTGGTGGGAGCGGAGCGAATGCGACGTATAACTTGAATTTGGCTCATTCATTACCGTGGATAAGGTACGGTATTATTAATTCATTAAAGAATTAATAGTTGATAAATATAATATAAATATTTTTAAATTAAAAAAATATAATGAGAAGAAAACATATAACAAAAATGCCTTTAATGTTAATGTTAAAATAAATTTTAAAAATAAGATTTTTAAAATTGAAGAAAGAAAGATATAAAATTAAATTATTTAAATTAATTTCAAACATGAAAATATAAAAAAATAAAATAAAATACAATGGATGTAAGAAGAGTCACATGATTTAGTGATTTTAAAAAAGTAGAAAATAAATGAATTACAAATAATTTATGCAAGAAAAGGTGCATGATTTTGAAAAGGAAAATATATTTTAAGAACTTTTATTTTTAACGATATATACTTAAATTTAATATATAGAAGTCGGTTATGAAATTATTTAAAGAAAAAAATTGACGATTATTACTACGCATTTTAAAAAACATAAATCCATATAAGTTCTCACCAAATTATTTGATTATGCCAAAACCTACTTAATTTAATATCTTAATAAAATGTATACGTTTGAATATTATGCATAGATAATTTATAAAATTTAAAAGTAAAATACAAATTAAGGAATGATTTAAACATTCTTTAATTTTTACCTTTAAAAATTTACAATTTAATTTAAAAATATTACATTAAATGAAATTAAGTTGGGACAACTAAAAATGTAATTTATTCCCAACTAAATAATATACAAGGTCTAATATCTAAATTGAAACACACTACACACTTAACTCAAACTAATGTAAATTATTAAGTCGAGACGAGTTTTGAAACACCTATCTTGATAAAGAAGAGAAAAGAAAAAACTTTCATAATTTGGATATTCATATTAATATTTTTATATTAATGTATTCTTTTTTTTCTATAAATAAATGATAGTACGATATAGAAATATATTGCGGTTGGCTAAGCCAGTGATGTGTAATGTTAAGATACCAACACTTTTTATTTATTTTTTTGCTCAATTAAGATACTAAGATTTGAATGATAGGAAAGGATCCACCCAAATATTGCCTACAGTGTAAGTCGAGACGAGTTTTGAAACACCTATCTTGATAAAGAAGAGAAAAGAAAAAACTTTCATAATTTGGATATTCATATTAATATTTTTACATTAATGTATTCTTTTTTTTCTATAAATAAATGATAGTAAGATATAGAAATATATTGCGGTTGGCTAAGCCAGTGATGTGTAATGTTAAGATACCAACACTTTTTATTTATTTTTTTGCTCAATTAAGATACTAAGATTTGAATGATAGGAAAGGATCCACCCAAATATTGCCTACAGTGTAGGTAAAGAATTTATTCATATTTATCCATAATCCCTCAAAGCCACGGCAAGGACTGAATCTTTGGTGTGTGTAGGGATGGAAATAGAATGAGTGGAATATGGGTAGTGGAGGTGGTCCAACAGAGACGCAAATCCCCTCAATTTTAAAGAAATTTAAGAGTGTCTAATCATGTAAACGTGGACCATTGGATAATGAGTGGCTATGATCTTGCCACGTGTCTTAGTTTAATTTTTTTGTACATAGCTCAGAAATGGGTTTTGTAAACAAAAAAAAAAAATAGAAACGTGTTTTCTTTTCTCTTGCAAGTTGAAACTCTGTATACACAACTTTCTCCCGCCAATGTGTTATAGCTTTTGAGTTACGGAAGTGAGGGGCACATATCCGTTCTTCTTGAGTTGTTTATCCTTCCTCTCTTCCAAGCTAAACAAGTGAACCTCTAAAACAAAGACGATGGAACGAGAAGCAAAGGACGGTGACTACAACGCAAAAGGAAGGTCAAGGTGGTCCTGTAAGGTACTATATTGAGTTTGTGCATCTTAATGGAGATCACCAATCTTACTAATTATTGATATAATACTAAGTTTTTTATTTTTATTTTGAATTAAGGTGCTAAACATAACATCAGGAAATCTTAATTGGAAGCTGAGAATTGGTTTAGAGTTTGAAGATTTCGAAGAAGCATGGAAAATTTGGAAGGAATATGGTAGGAAAGTAGGTTTTGGAGTTAGAAGGCAATTCAAAAACAAGCAAAAGGAAGATAAAATTATAACATATTGTAATTGTAAGGAGGGACTTCGAAAGCCAAATAAAAAAGATGGACAAGTTATCAAGCATAGAGCTAAGACTAGAACTAATTATTATGCAAGAATTGGAGTGTCATTGGGGAAGAATGGAAAATATGTAATCCATGAGTTTGTAGAAGAGCATAACCATCCATTACAACTTCTGAAGACAATGCACATGCTTGCTTCACAACATAAAATAACAAAAGTCCAAGCTTACGAGATTGATTTAGCTTAGGACTCTGGACTACACCAAAAGGCATCATTTCAACTTATGAGCACATGTGTGGGGCATAGAGCTAATGTTGGATATACCCGGTTAAATGCAAAGAATTACCTCAAAGCAAAAAAACAAAAAAGTATGGTGTATGAGGAAGTTGGTTGTCTAATGCAATATTTTCAATAACAGTTATTAGAGAATCCTTCATTTTTTCATGCATACCAAATGGACATTGATGAGTAAATCACAAATGTATTCTAGGTAGATGCAAAAATGGTGTTGGATTATTGGTATTTTGGTGATGTTGTCTCTTTAGATATTATCTATTGTACTAATCGAGCAAATAGGTCCCTTGCTTTAGTTCTGGGTTTTACCCATTACAGGGGTTTAGTGATCTTTGGTGCAACTTTGTTATATGATGAAAGAACAAAATCTTTCCAATGGCTATTTGAGACATTCTTGGAAGCACACAGTCATAAAAAGCCTCAGACTATTTTCACTAACCAAGATCAAACAATGGCTAAGGCACTTGTTGAAGTGATGCTTGAGACACACCATGGTTTATGTACATAGCACTTGATGTATAATGGAAGTAAACATGTTGGCAATTTGATTAAAGGAGGGAGTCATTTCTTAAAAGATTTCAAGAAATGCATGTATGAATTTGACACTGGAATTGAGTTTAAGGAGGCTTGAACAAGTTGATTGTAAACTACAATGTTCAAAAAAACAATTGAATTAAATCAATTTATGCCGTAAAAACAAAATGGGCCTCTTGTTACATGAAGGAAGCATTCACACTTGGGATGTAGATTGAACAAAGGAAGAGAGAAACTTAAGGTTGGAAGAGTGAACAAACAATATCTTGAGTGAAGATCTTCGTATCATTGCGAAGGTCTTCATATCACATGGGCACATCAAAGACAGTTTCGGCGTCAAGGTGAGGACAATGATGGCATTGAGGTGAGGATCGAAGTCCGAAATGTTGTACTGACCAAGCTGGAGTCGATGGAGTGAAGGTTCAAAGTGAAGGGTTTTGCCGAAATTAGTTTGGGAAAAAGGGTAAAGAAACAAAAATTAGGGTTGAGTTTGGTAAGTTTAATGAAACACTGAGTTTTGGTAAATAGATCTTACCCGATAATATTATCCAATGGTGCACGTTTGCGAAATTAGACACTCCCCAATTTAAATTGAGAGATCTGCGTTCGATAAGTGTAACCCCCATTTAATTTTAAATATAATTCATATTAATTTAGTTATTAAGTTTAAGTAAATAAAAATGTGTGTAAAATTTTTTTAGTTTTAAAAGAAATTCCAAATTTATCAAAATTTGGAAATGGTAATAAAATATGAAAGATATATACATATATTTCATAAAACTGTACATCATGGTTTGAGTAATACATAACAGTCAGAAAACAAAAGTACATCGAAATACATATACTACCTAGCCCACTATATACATCAAAAGAGATCCTATACAGAGCAATATTTATCTACCCTATCCCTTATACAAAAAGAAAATACTATGGGTCTTCAAGTCCTCCCCCGTTAAGATGTTCTCTATCTTGTACTCAGCATCACGGAGCGTTAATGTCATCTTTAATAATCACGACCAATCATACACAAAAGAAAATAATGGAGTGAGGTGTTTTGGTCTAAAATCACTTTTACATATGCGGTAGGAAATCTACCATAAAACAAAGATAAAACACAACTGACAACACAAGAGATCCTAAGGTTCATTCTAAGTTGTATCCGACTACCCTTGATTAGGTATGGATCCATACTTCCCATTAATGGGTAATAGTTCTCAACAGAACCTAGGAAGTGACTGGGAGTACATATACCTCTCTCAACACCATCACATGGTACAGTCCTCGTCATCAATGAGGAACAAAATAACAATTTAGGATATCCATTTATAGAGGTATACTCTCAAACCAATCCTAGAATGCTGAGCAGTTGTCGGGGTTATCGAGTTTGGTCAGGCGAATATCCTACCTCAAGGGCGCTACCCTGGCCATTGGGACTTTCATTACTCAATGCCTACCCCCAAGACCTTCGCAAGTGGGTCCCTGCCTTTCATTCCTCAACGTACCAAACGGTGGCTTCCCTAGCAAGGTGCCATGCCACTACATGTCACTTGCTTTACATTACTCACTAAATTGTTAATTCCTAACTTCTCAAGCAGAGGTTTCCCTGGTCTCATTTAATTTGAGCACCAGTACAATCAACATTTCTGCCTTATTTTGCAGAAATTGCACAATACCAGAATTTTAACAGAATAACGACATAGCAATTATAATATAATTACTAAAATTTTGGCAAAATAACAACTAAATAAATACATTTTAATTTTTTAAAATTGAGCAGAGTAACAACTTAGCAAGTGTATTTTAATTTTCTAAAATTGAACAGAGTAACAGCTTAGCAAGTATAATTTAATAATTTAAATTTGAGCAGAGTAACAATTTAGTAATTATGATTTAATAATCTAAATTTGGACAGAGTAACAACTTAGCAAAAATTAAAGTTTAACATTAAATAATAATAACAATAATAAAACTTAAGCCCAAATGGGTTTAAGGGAAAACCCTTCCTACCAACATGCAAAGTGACAGTAATTTAGAACCAACCCCACTTCCCCCCATTACCTCTAAGATAGTTGATGAAGAGGATGGAATTGTTGGTGCAAAGCTTCTAGGAAGAGAAATTCTACTAGTTGAAAACTAGCAAAATTTTAACATAAAAACTAGATAAAAAAAATATTTTAGAGAGAGAAAACTTTAGAAAGAGAAGCTCTCTAGCTTGAGAGAGGAAAGGATGAGTGAAAATCTGAAAACTTTGAGGCCTATTTATAGAAGAAGGAGGGGGGTTAGGTGTCCAAAGATTTACATCATCCATTATGTCACTATTATGTCATAAATCCAATTTTTATTTATTTGTAATCCAATTTAGGGATACATATCTCAAATAGGTGGTGAATCACCTATTTTATGGTTTGGGACATGCTCCACCAGCTTTCCCTAGCCTCCATGTGTCAAATTTTATCTGTAGGTGAATTACCGGTACCAACAACAACGCCTAAACTTGAAAAATTAGCTTTTAATATCAAAATAATGTATTTTAATGAAAAACTGGACAAATAAATTAATTTTAATCAAAAATAAATTTATAATAATAAATTTTAATTTTTATTAATTTATTTCAAATTATATGTATTTATTTTGTATTTTTAAGCTAGAAAATTCATAGAAAATCCATTTTAATTCAATAAATACCAAAATTTTTATCAAAATTATAAAATTAAATATTTTACCCATAATTAAACTAAAATTACCATTTTCACCCTTTTGAATGTCAAACCAGTACTAGCTGGCTTATTAGACACGTAGGGGCATTTTGGTCATTTTACACAAAAATTCCAGAAAATTCCAAAAATTCCAAATTATTTAATATATATGACATAATTCTAAGCTCAAATTGAAATTTTAATGTCAATTGAATCTTTTCCTCATGTCAGTTCTTAATGTTGAAAAATAAGGACAAAATTGTCATTTTCTAATTTCTTCGGGCTCCAGCTCAGAAACATTATTAAAAATAATGATTAAATAGCTCTTGAAATTTTGAGCAAAATGGTGGGAGTCAGAATTTCAAAACTCCTTTCCGATTTTTCAGAATTGTATTGCCAAATATATATAAAAAAACAGTGGAAGAATTGAAATAGGATTATTATATTTTTCCCTACTTTTCTCTCAAAATAAATTTTTTATAATGAGAGATACTTAATATAAAATTTTTAAAATATTTTAAGATCAAAAAGTCTTCGGTTGGTTCCCACAGTCAACCAGGGGTATTTTTGTCATTTTACAAAAATTATCTCAATAAATTCTAGAAATTTTGTAAAATTATTATTAATTGTTCTAAATACATTGATGACTTAAAAACAATTTTTAAACATACAAAATAATTTAATATACAAAAGTAGGGGTGTAACAATAAGGACAAACAGGTTATTCAGCCTTATGTGGGCTTGGCTAGTGCATGTTGTGAACTATAGTGGGGTTGAGTGGTTAAAAAGACTTGAATTTCATTTGGGCTCCTAAAATGAGGCTTGAGTTTGTGAAAGTCTAATTTTTTCAAATTTTTTGTAGGGTTTTGCAAACTAATTCAGATCAGTCATGGTCGTACTGGGTTTAAATTATGCTTAAAATTTAAACTTGAGCCCTATAATTTATTGGACAAATTCGAGCCAGTCGTGTTGGTATAATTATGAAATAATATAATTCTTTTACTGGTGAAACACTTCTAAAATTACTTCCCTTTTTTAGTAAATATATTTTTATTTACTTATTACTTCTTCTTCTTTTTCTCTTAGATTCACTTTAATATTGGTAAAATTAATCACATAAAACAAATTATCATTAAGCACACAAAAATCAGGTATAACAAGTATTGGTATTTAATTTAACAATTAAATAGATAATATACCAATCTATTGTATTAATTTCCAAATTAACTGTGATTAGTACGAGCCAAAATTAACTACTGAAGTTGCCTAAAAAAATTTAACAAATAAAGGAGCAAAAATAAATATATACTAGTATTTTAGTATGTGCATTAAAATAAATTTTTTTTATATAAGTATAATTCATAATAAATATTTTAAATTTATAAATTATATTATAATTAAAATCCATAATAAATAAATATTTTTAAATGTACAAATTACATTTTGAATTTATAATACATAATTTAAATAATGATATAAGGTTATTTTTAAATTAAAATTGATAGGCAGTTAAAAAAATTAAGTATACAAATAAAGATTAAAAAAAAGAAGATAATTTGAGATGATTGAAAGATATATTTTTTAGCTAATTGTAGAGAAGGTATATGAAATACACCTCTCAATGAGAGGAGAGTGTTGAGAATCGCTAATTGAGAGAGTGGAAACTTCACTCTCTAAATTAGAGATTCTATTTTATAATATAGAAGTGGATGTATTTAAAATATTATGTCTAAAAATTAATAATTTTTAATGTAGTGTAATAATGGAGAATGTTAGTTGTAAGATAATGTCAAAGATGACTCATTATGTTATAAAGCATAAGTATCTCTCCCTACTGTAAAGTTATGACAAATCCACCATAACAAATAGAGTAAACCATCAATTTTATCTTTAAAGTATTATTCTCTCTCCTAAATGATCTTTGAAGTAAGAAAAATGACTTAGGTAGTCCTAGAAATATCGAAAATCATGCTAGATAGTTTTTTAAATATTGAAAAATCTTTTAAATTAGTCCCTAAACTTTACTAAATACATGAACTTAGAGACTAAAATAAAAAAATTCAATACTTCAATGATTACTTAAACAATTATTATGACCAAAAGATAAAAGTAATTCTTTTATAATTGTTTTAATTCTGGAGATTTCTTCTGCCTTAAATTGAGGTACTACCTTCTTTTTTAAAATTTTATGTACACACAAAAAAAATAAAATTTGTTAGAATAAATCACCAAACACAAACTATTATCTTCTTTCCAAAATATCATTGTCATGAAGGATAAATCAACTATGTAATATAACTTCCATTGACACGAGTATGTAATCCTCATTAAAGCATGCTTTAAGTGTCTACTCCTGAGGAAAACATGCTATCTTTTCCGATTAAACCAATTTCTCACAATTCCCAATTTTGCTGTCTGTATCTTTTTAGCAAGGCAGGTTATTACTCTCTTTATCCTCAGGTAAAGCAGTACAGTGACAACTACTATACAAGAAGGTGCTGCTATCATCGAGTTGCTTACATTTGTTGAATTATGTTCAAAAAAAATTTTGTTGCAAGTGAATCTTATAGTTATGATCTACAGAATTTTAAAAAATTGCAGAGGATCTCAATCCTCTCACAAACAAAAGTATTACCAATGATGTTTCGATTTCCCTTTTGATGCAAATTCCATGCTTAATGTTGAGGATGAAGACTAAATTAACATGACAATTACGAACACCACATGCTCGTTTTGCAAAGGAAACAAAAACTACATATCTGTGTGACACACCACAAATATTAATGTCTGCTAAGTACTACTCAAACAGGATATAAACATTCCGTGGTCCGTCCGCATTTCAATTTGACAATCCACCAAAAAAAAATAGTTTAAAAATTATTTAAACATTCCATGGTCCACGTAGCATCTCGTAGGTCGTGGCTTATCAATTGAACATGCTTTTCCTGCGAGTGCAACGTTCTCAAGCTCGTCCCTTCCTAAAACAGGACTACAATAAATGGTACAATTTATCAAAATGTCAACCTCAAGGTACACAATTTTCTCACACAATCAAGGCATACAGTATACACTATATGACCAAAAAGAATTTGAAGAGTTTGAACTACAGCATTAGGAGGAGCGCGTAATATTATTCAGTATCTCCACATCAGCATGCACATCCACTCCTCTGCTCATTCTCTGGAACCGCCGCCTCAGGAATCCCTTGAAAATATCTGTAATTGAAATTGAGACGAAGAGTTCTGAAGTTAGTTAAGCAGCTCTCTGCAAATATCTCAATCTGAAAATAAGAAAACACCAAATAGACTAAGACATGAGACTCCAAAGAAGGAATAAATTTTAGAACGTACATATAAAAGGGTATACAAAAGTTATATAGAAATAATAGAATAGAGAGTAAATTATACTAACTCTCCCTGAAATTGTTTGAGATTGCACATAATACCCCTGCTTTTTTAACGTTTAGAATGACCTCCCTTATAGGGATACACAGAGTAATATTTTTCAAATAATTAAAGGAGTTAATATAACGTATAAGGAGTGTCAGTGTAATGGTTTTCAAAAAATTAAGAGAGTTAGTGTAGGGATTAAAAAAGGAAGGGTGTTGGGGGAAACTTGACAAAATCTCAGGGGGTGTCAATATAATTTACTCTAAAATAGAACAATCACATTTATCTGTTTGAAGGGATCTATATACAAAAAAGTGGATTGGTGATATCTATCAGCAGATGGGAAGTGCCTTACTAACAGTCACCACAGCTTCCATCATGTTCTAACCTGTAGTTCGACAAATGGTATAACAGTATAAAGCTCCTGGGCCATTAAACCCGTGACACACACACAGACACAACCCTTCAAGGATGCAATCAGGAAAAAAAATAGATATAATTTGATGTGAATTGAATTGGAAATCAATTCATATGTTTGGAACTCATTATGCTCGGAACTTACTGAAAAAGGAATTTATTTAGTATCATTTTACAGGTTTTCCCTTATGATATAATCTCCCTCTGAATAATTAAAAAATCTATCCCAACCCATCTCTCTTCAATAATATAGCAATATATATATATATATATATAGACACACACACACTCAATCTCCGTACCTAACAGTAGTTGACACTTTGCATGTATATACGTACATGCTTTTTCCTCTTGGCTCAAAATTATGAATATAACACTAAACTAAAGGCAGTTGTTTTCATTTTCAAGACAAAAAGCTAAATACACAAATAGGATATATAATTTTGAGGAGCAAACTCCAACTAACTCCTTTCCGTTTGTTCTATATGATTTTCATCTCAAACAGAGAAAATAGAGCAGCGGCAGGAATTCGCAATCTAGATTCGAGAAAAGATTATTATAAGAATCAAGTTAAAAGCAGAATGTCCTCCCACAACATAAATATCCTCTCATAAGAATACAGTTTTAGATACTTAATAAACTATCAGCTACAAAAAGAAATAATTGAGTGGAAGGTATATAATTCATATTTTTTAAACAGAGAAATCCTGGAGCAAAAAACCATTTGAAGACTCTATTAGACATTATGACTCCATAAAATACCAGATAATTTGACCATCTATTTATCACAGCATTAATCAAGTTTCTTGTTTCAATAACTGAAAATCAAACTGAATATAGCATTTACAAAAGGGAAACATCAAACTTTCTAAAATATCAACTGAACTGAACATTTGTTGACATTGGAAGTTTAAAGACAAAAGAAGCTTAATTGAACTGAATATCATTTCCTTAGCAACAAGCTTGTTTACATAGTTATTGCTATCAGCTAACTACTTATAACAATTACAAGATAATATCTCAGTTGTGCTTTTGGCATTGATACAAGCATTGTGATCATGTTTGATATGAAGCAGTCATAATAGCTTAATATCACATACACACACATATATGGCTAACATATCAAGTGAGAGAATAGTGTTATCACGAGAAGATAAAGGATCAAATCTTGACCCTAACAATATACGAATTGCTAAAATTAGAACTTCAAGGACACATGATCACCTAAAAAAATTGCATGACTTTAACTTCTAATCTTAACCATACATGCACTAATTTAGGCATAGATGACCATTGGGGGTAATAAATGATAACTTGATTAGCTGCAAGAAGGAAAAAAAAAAGTGCCAGCAACACTCTCTAACACTTTTCTTTTAACACTATCTCTATTATTGGCTTGAATTTATTGGAAATCACAAATTTTCGTTGGTCCCACTTATGTCTCTCTCCCGATTTAAAAGTTAGACCCACCAAAATTTGTGATTTTCAATAAATTTCAGCCAATAGTAGAGAGTGTGTTAGAAAAAGAGTGTTGTTAGCATTCCTCCAAAAAAAAAAAATATAGTGTCACAAGGAGTATCTTCATCTACACCCATTATTTTTAGAATCTTCACAATTTGTTCTTCAATGTTGACAATTGGTTTTAGGTAGCTACTACTTTAGATGGCTTCTAAAATTTCCTTCATTGTTGTTTTAATACCTTGAACTCCTTCACTATCAATTTTAGTAAGAAGAGTCTTCCTGACTTGAAAGAGAATTTGCTAAAGATGATTGGAATTTTTAATAATAGTTTCCATTCCCATAAATGGGTTTAATGCCTCGAAATTAGCAGTATCATTGAAATCAATGTCTTCAATGCATATTTTGAGTCTTTCCATTTGCTAACTTTTCACCTTTGCTTTTGCACTCTCACCTTTTCTTCAATACTCCAATATTTTGAATTGGTAGCTCTATCTTTTTCATAGCTTTCACTAGAGATGGTAAAAAAAGTTTGACCCAACAAGTAAACTCATTTAACCCACAAAAAATGACAAGTTTAGTGGTGACTTATTTAACCAGCCCAAATAACCTTGCACATTATGATGGTTGGCCATGGAGTCAACTTTATTGTTTTAGTTACTAGGCTGCAGGTGGTCAACACCCCCCCCCCCCCACCCCAACTGCTTTTTTCCCCCCAATTTTAGCCATGCTACACTCTCAAACCCACTATTAAAAAATTGATGGGTTGACCTTCCCATCAGTTTAATAAAAATAGGCAGTTGACCCACCATCCCACCATTGGATTAGGTTGACCTGTTTTTCCATCTAGAAATCATGCATCATATCTAAATGGAAAAACTGCTTCCAAAAAGCTAACTTCCATTGTTCTTTTTGGCCAAGCAAAGACAAAAGCCATGGTTAAAAGAATACTAGTTTCGTATGTTTTACCTACAAAGTTCCACCCCAAACTCCAGACTCAGCTTTTATTGTCTTTGTAATGTCATTCTATAAGAATCCACTCTGTTTCAAAAGGTTTGGAGATAGAGATTCTCATGGAAAGACATTACAAAGGCAATACAAGTTGACCTGATAGTTTAAGATGCAACTATAAAGTAGTTCCATGAATAAGATAGAGCTACTGGTTCAAAAATTGAGTGCAAAAGAAAACGGGGAAAAGTAACAAAAGCATTGAATATTTCTATTCTTTCTATTTTTAATTTCTATTAGTTTCAATACTATTACTTTAATATAAAATTTTCAATTAAAAATAAAGAAAATTAATATAATTAATCTATTTTCAATTATTATGATACACAGAAGAAGAAATGTAATCATCTTTAGCAAATTCTCTTCCAAAGCAATCTGCAACTAGAGAAAGATTATCAAGAGAATTAATCTGAAAAAAAAAAAAAAAAAAATTCTCAAGAGAAAGGCTTCTATTGCATACATCATTAGCATTGACTCCATAAGATGGAAGCAGGTCTAGAAATTTCTTTATAAGATACAGATAGTGACTCCATAAGATGGAGCTCAAAAAGAGATCAAAATTTTCAAATTACAGCCTTTCCAAAGATCTTAGTGGCAATATCAATCTTCAGTGCCTTTGTAGGTGGTTGGAAAATTACTTTGATGTCTTTTATATGCATAGCAGCTAATCAAGGAAGTTTTATTTTAGACAACTTTTGACAAAATATTATGCTCCAAAGTAATTGTTGTTTTACATAAAATTCAGATACAGTTAAAAAAAAAAAAAGTAAAAACTTTCAAATTTAATCAAAAACTTGGGCAAAAATCAGAAGCATGTGCCAGGCAAAGCATATCAGTCAGCCATCTTCTTTCTAGCACTTCATTGACATTCCAAAAGTGAGTGCCTGTAGATATGCCCTATTGCATGCTAGTTGTATATTAATCTTAAACAAGCAGCAGTACTAGCATTATAGACAATAGATGGTACAAATATAACCTTATCCTTATTAAACAACTGAGAGGTTCACATATATAAACATTTCTACAACTTAATAAATTCATGATAATAGTACTATTTCTTTGCCTAACTTCAATTATATAGTACTACAACTTATATTCATATCATGATGTATATCAGAATACAAATCCAAAGTGAAACTTACATGTCTTGTTCACGCTCATTGGCTAGAGCAGCCTTGGCAATACACAGGAATGCAGCATCAACATTGTAATCCTCTTTTGCAGATGTTTCAAAGTAGGGAATATTCCCTTTTGACGCACACCAGTCCTTTGCTTTCTTCTCAGAAACCTGCGTTTAAGATAAGTAAACATTTACATTCACACAGATAAAATAAGGAAACTTCAAAGTGTAATAATATCTGCCCAATGCCTACCACTCGACTATTCCCACCGTCAATATCGATCTTGTTTCCGAGTAAAATAAATGGAAATGTCCTTGAATTAGGAGGGTTTGCCTGCATCACAATGAGAACATAAGTTTGAATAGAAAGCTTATCTAGCAAAGTCCAATTATTGGTAGGTCATACATGAGAGTGAGACAATTTGTCAATGTTGTGAGCACACACTAGCTAATAGTCAAATCAGATGTTGTGAGCACACACTACCTTATAGTCAAATCAAAAGATGCATCTGGTGAGCACACACTACCTAACAGTCAAACAATAAGAGATAGAGCGTTTAGAAAAGGACAAGAACAACCTGTTTGAGAAACTCCTCATGCCAGTTGTCAAGTGTATCAAACGACTTCATCACATTCACATCATACACAAGAACACAGCAATCCGCGCCTCTATAAAACGCAACCCCAAGACTTTGGAATCTCTCTTGACCAGCAGTGTCCCATATCTACCAATCAGACACACAGCACAACACAACACATTGAAATACAACACAATTTTCAACAACAATCTTAAAACAGAAGACAAACAAAAGAATACTGAAATACCGTTGAAATAGGAAACGAAACCCACTTGTAGAGTGACAAGTTTGTCGTCAATCTGAAGCTCTTTAGTGACAAAATCAGCTCCAATGGTTGCCTTATATTGCTGACTAAACTTCTTGTGCACGTATCTACACAATTAGTTAAGGTCCACACAGGACTAAATTCCAAAAATAAAACAGGAAATAAATAACTATAAAAATATCATCAAATTAACCTCAAAGACAAATTACAGATGCACTATTTATAATTATAATAAATCAAGATAAATCAAAGTGAATTCGAAGGCGGCGAGAAACTGCGACGCGCGGCGCGTGAGGATACTGATTCATCAACGAGGTCTTTCCCACCCTGGCAATGGCAATGAACGAATCAGACGGTGCGTTTCCAAAAGCGGTGCTGAAGGGAAAATCCAAAGAACGTACCCGCAATCGCCGAGGACAATGACCTTGAGCAAGGTTCGCCTGCGCAACGACATAGCTGCTTACGGTGGGGCTGCAACCTTTGGTTCCTTCGCTTCTTTGTTGGGTGATTTGATTCGGGGGTCAACTGCGAGCACAAAAGGGGAAAAGGGACGCCATTTTCGATCGCTTTCTGCAATGTTCTTGTACTGAACGGATTTCGCCAGAAACAAAAAAAGAAAAAAGAAAAGAATAAAAAAAGGATAAATAATTTTTCTTTTTGTGGTGAATTTTGTGGACTTGAAATAAAAAGGCACACAAAAATTCTTACTGGTTTGTCTATTTCTCACTAGGTGGAGTCTAAATTTTAATTATGGATTATTTAGAAGTTAATATTAGAGTCTTTTATGCAAAGTTGATGGATTAGATGCCCATGTCTTTAATTAAATGGATTAAGAGAAGTGTTAGTAACACATATTTTATTATTAATTAAAATTTATTGAAAATTATAAAATTATAATATAAAATTATTAAATAAGATGTGAAACTTATAAATTTTTATAATATTTAAAAAAATTAATCAATAAAAAAAATGTAATCAAAAGAGTGTTACTAACAATTTTTTATGAATTAAAAGGTATTTTAGTTAAGACATCAAAAAGAGAAGTGTTGCGAGGTGGAGCTACGAATCGTGCAGGAATGATACCACAACGTGCCTGATCAATCAGATCAAATAATATCAGGCTGAGTTGTTTTGAAGGAAAAAAAAAAAAAAAGTATCAAAATACACCGCAAAGATTCCACCGAAATTATTTAGAACTTTTGTATAGCAATTGCCATTGCTTATCACGTGTTATGTTATTTATCGGTATTGAGTTCAAATCAGACCATTGGATCAGAAAATCACTGAATTAGTCAAATGTCTGATTTAAATAAACTACAAAATAAGTTTGGATAAAAAATAGTTTACAATGGATCAATGAAAAATATTTTATATAACCTTATTTTAATCCTTTTTAAAATTAAAAAATTAACTTACAGTATTTGTCATTTGTAAAATCCAAAAATTAGACTAATAAAAATTAATAAAATAAATAAATAAAATACTTTTTCCTGTCTATTTAACAAGTGTTTTGTATAATATAGACATAATGGGTCATAATTGTATTATGTTTTTGGAGAAAGGGCCTTTAAGGTCCAACGAGAATTTATACCTTTTTAGCTCACACTCACACACACTACTCTTAGAAGAGAGAAAAAAGAAAGAAAAAAAAAGAGAAAGACAAGAGAAAGAAGGAGAAGTAAGAGAGAGAAAAAAAAAAAAAAGATACTCCACAACACCCACATTTAAGATCACATTGTGCGTCCCTTTCATGTTTGCTTTCTCCCTTTTTGATTTGAGTTGTGATTTCCCTTTTGCTTTGTGCAATTTTTGTAGTTACTATTCATAGGTTTGGGGAGATGTGGTTTTTTTTTTATTTGCATGATTGATGGGTTAAAATGAACAAGTTTGATGCTTAATTAGAAGCTTAAAGAAACATTGTTTGAGCATCATACTACATTTTTGTTTCTTGGGAGCCCATGAATGGCTTTAGGATTTGCATATTTGTAGATCAATGATTCAGGCTAAGTGCAAATTCAAGGCGCTAACTATAGATAGCAGAAGTCTACGTTTAACACCCAGAGCAACAGTGTTAAGCGCAACCCCATTTACACTAAGCATGGGACTTTTAAAGCCTATGGATAGGGCTTTGTGTAGTGGCACTAAGCTTACTCCTTGTATGCTAAGTGCAAGACATCCAGCAAGGATGTTTGGAACCCATGCATAGTGACGTTAAGCGTACCTTTTGTGTGTTAAGCACAAGACATCTAAAGAGGGTATCCAAATCCCCTTGCACATAAGCGCTAAGTGTGGGACCTCTAGAGACCATGTTTGAAACCTCTATGTAGTGGCATTAAGTGCCATCTAAGTGCATTAAGGGGCAATCTATTCAATCTTAAATATATTTGATCATTTTCATATGTAGGGTTTTCAAAGTAGGGAAATCAAACATTACACATAGATGTTACTCATCATTCATTAATAAATACAAAGTAAGGAGATCAAACATCAACAAAAATCAAGGTTAAGAAGCATAAGGAATTTATAAACAACATTAGGCATTCTAATTTCTAAGTTGAATTATAAGGATTCTGTTCCAAAGGGCTCGTGCTTAGTGCTAACTTTAGGCACTTAGCACTATACAAACAAAGACATCAAGTTCTCCTTTTGAAGGGCCTACGCTTAGCGCCAACCCTAGGTGCTTAGCATAGATTTTACACTTAGCGCTTAGCGTTAGATTCTGCACTTAGCGTCGTAACACAAAATACCAGACACTAGGCTTTAGAGGTCATACGCTTAACGTAATCAGAGTCGTGCGTAATGCCACTACGCAGAGTGTCAAGCACATGGCTTTGAAAGGCTTATGCTTAGTGAGGGGACTCTGCTTAGCACGATGACATAGGGCGTCAATCACACGACTCTGGAACTTTATTGCTTAGCACCACTATACAACGCTTAGTGCGAGATGACGAACAACAAATTACAAAAACCTAGATATGGGCTTTCTATGGCTCTTAAACTACCCATCTCACACTCTTGTATCCTCAAATCATCCCTTGTACATTTCTAAACATCAAAACCATTCTTTCATTACCTCGATCATCCTTGAATCTTAGTATTCCCACACAAATCCTATTCATGAATAGTGTATATGAGAATGGAATCATAAGAGGGAAAGAATAACCATAGAACAAGGAGATAAGGATTGGGAAAGACAAAAAGGGTGCACTCACCTTAAAAGATGCACAAATATAAGTCTTTGGAATGGATCTCTTGGCCTTCTCCTTTCTTCTCTTCTCTTTTATTCTTCTCCTTCTTTTCCCTATTCTCTAAATCCCCTATTCTTTCTATAAAAACGCAGGTGTGGTGTGGTTAGGTGGGGTTCAACCCCTTTATGTGCTTTAGAGTCCTCTTAGGGTCTCATTATCTCATCCCTATTAGTTTATAAGGTTAGGAAAACAATAAATAATAATGCCTAAGGCATTCTTAACCAAAAATATGAAGGTATGGTCTAAAAAAGGATTTCTTTATAGTTTATTTATAATACCCAAAATTAGGGGTGCTACACTTTACTTTTAAAATTTTATGCATTTTGTTATCTAACTATTTTTTTTGCACATTTTGTCCTATACTTTCAAAATTTCACATATCCCCCCCCCCCCCCATAGTGTAATTAAGCATTTTGTATTTAGAACAAAATAATAAAAACTAAAATACAAATACATAAAGTAAAATACAAAAATACACTAAAAAATAAAAGAATGAAAAAACAAACAGTAAAAATGTGTTGTAGCATCATTATGATTACTATTTTTTGTTTGAGTCAAATGTTATTTTTCAATTGACTTCTCATTTTTTCATGACTTGCCATGCAAAAACACTTTGCACTAGGCAAAACATTACTGGCAACCGCTACTGTCATGATTAGAAGATCATGTTAAGTGTTGCATGTAACATCTTGTGTTTTCCTAATTCATGATTAAGTGTTTTAATAATTAAAAAAATATAAATTTGATATGTAATCTAGGTGATTAAAAGAAATAAATGAATTGTTGTTATGATGGTATGTAGTAAGTGGTGATAGTTGTGTGTTATTTGTTTGAAATTCTGGTTTGAATTTAGAAAACTTGAGATATGTGTTTGAGCCAATGTGGGTGTGTTGTGAGTGTGATTTTGGGTTTTTGAGAGAAAACAGTTGAGTTAAACCAGTTTCGAGATAAAGGGAATGACTTGGTGAGATTTGGATCTCAGTTGGCTAAAAGTCCGTGTGAAAGTTCCGATAGGTTGAGTATAAAAGGAGGAGGGGGGGAAGAGTTTCCTCATTCTCTCATTCTTTTTCTCTCTCTTCTCTTCATCTCTCTATCTCTCTCTAGATTTCCCAAGTTATTAAGTGTAGTCAAGGGATTCCAAGCTTAATTCAGTGCTTTGGGTGAGAGGAAGAACAAATCTGTGGAAGGTTTTGGCTCAAGACACAAATTTCTCAAAGAACCTAAATTTAAATTCGAAGACTTTTAGAGATAAGGGAAGCTTACTTTGATTGTAAGTTGGTTGATTAGTTGTTGTTAAGTGTGATTCTTGCATTGGTTGGCATTGAAAACTGATTTGGATTAAATTTATGTGGAATTGTATGTTAAAAATGGGTTTTGTTGGTATATGTGGTTTTGTTGTAAAACTCCGATGAATTTCTTGATTTTGGTTGTTGTATGAATATGTTGAACCTTGTTTGAATTGGATTAAAGTAAGATGAGTGAAAAGGTGGGATTTTGGGTTTTTGTTCGAAAAGAGTTGCTGAGCGACTCAAGGACTCATTAAGCGAGAGTACCTTGAAGCTCACGGACTCATTGAGTGAGTATTCTTGAGGTAGTATGAATGAGTGAAGAAAAGGGGAGATTCGTTGAGCGAAAATCACTTCATTGAGCAAGTAATCATCAGGATTTTGGAAATTTTCCAAAATGTGGTTCGTTGAGCGAGTCTAATACTCGCTGAGCGAAGGATAAGTGTTATAGAGTGTCCTGAAGGTGTTCGCTGAGCGAGCCCTATTCTCACTAAGCGACTAGGAGCCCTGACAGTTTATGGTTCTTTGTTGTAAGTGTCTCGTTGAGCGAAACATACGTTTACTGAGCGAGAATATTGCCTGAGGCTTGGCTGCTCTCTAGAGTGGCTATTTGCTGAGCGACACTCATGTTCGCTAAGCAAGGGGTGAGAAGGAGGGCTGGATTCACGGAGCAATCCTTGTTGTCACTGAGCGAGAACTTTGGTATAGAGAAGAAGGTCATCTCTAGAGTTGAGTTCGTTGAGTGAAACTTATAATCGCTGAGCAAGAGCCTTCGAGAAGGAAGTGTGCTCTCTGTATAGAAGGTACTCACTGAGCGAGCGTATAGGTCGTTAAGCAAGCATGTGTTTCTCTGTGTTATGTAAGAAATTGGTAGTTAAGTGGAAGGTTGCTCAGGTAGAACCTCCACTAGTTGTGATATGTTGTGATGGCCAGATATCTTACAGAGGGTGTTGGTTGCTTAAATAGGACCTTACCTAAGACATGTAAGATGTTTCTCGAGGTATGTGCTGGTTGGATAAAGCCTTATCTGTTGAACATACAAGAGGTTGAATTGGGCCTGCATAGGGTTGATGATGACTGTTGGACCACAAGTGGTGCTGAGTAAGCCACATGGTGTGATGATGTGATATATATATATATATATATATATATATATATATATATGGATATTGATAAATAATTGTGGTTGAGTTGTTGTTGTTATGGCTCATGCATAGATGCATATGTTGTTGGCTGAGGTTGTATGGACCTCATGCCGTATGCGAGTAGGCATGAAAGTTGGGGGCAAACGAAGTTGCGGCTCAGATGGGCCTCCAACCTAGTGCCTAGATAGGAAGTGAGGTTTGAAAGATGGGCCTAGGGGATAAGTGGATGGGTAATTCCGCAGGGGGCCAAGGTAGTGTAGGCCTTGTGTCGTGGTATACCATCACCCACATTCACTTATCCTGACAACCATAAGCTTATCCATTGATTAGAGTTTTGTCAATCCTTGAATGGTGCTAAGAAGGCCATGGTAGGGGGTAAGACTTGGCTGATCACTCGAAAGGTAGAAAATCTCTCGAGAATCGTGTCATTCATACATATGACATGTAGGGGATTGAAAGCATGGTATGTTGTGTTGTAATGTATGTAAACCCACTTTTGGACAAATTGGATTTCCATATTAGTATGTTGATGGTTTGATTATATTGGATTGCATATTATATGTTGGTTTTATTTTGTAAGCTTACCCTTGTCTTACTGTTCTATTTTGTGTTGTCATGGTTGCTGTTGTTGCTAGTGTGGTTATGTGTGTTGCTATGACTGTGATGATCACGTCATTTGGCATGAGGGCAGAGGGTGAAGCTTCAGCAAACCCGACTTCCCACAATTGATGGTGGAGGATTCTAGTTAAAGTTTGAAGACCCTTGTGGGTGGATCTTTTGAAGTGATCCTTTTGGTTTTCCTTTTGTTATATATTGTATAGTTGACCAGCTGTAGGGAATTTTGTTTTTATACCTCCCGTGGTTTTGTATATTGTATTGTAATTTTTTTTAGGGCCTGTATATCATATTATTTTATATCTTATATATATATATATATATATATATATTATACAGCATGTTGATTCCTTATTATTAGATACCTTAATAATGTATGGGATGGTATGAAATACTGTAGTGATAGAGGGTCATTACATTGTGACATCATTGTTATCTATAGTAGACAACCATGGTTGCTATGAGTGAGAATGGACTTGCGTTCACTACTATACCTCAAGTTCATTATTCTCATTTGTTTAAAGTCCTGCATTGTTTTCTTTCTTTTGCTTAAATTATTTATTTTCTCCCTTCTAATCTTATTGTCTTATTATATATATATTTGTTTACAATCCTACACTGTTTGCTTTAATATGACACTTCTATTTAGTTTTTCTTTATTATTCATTTTGTTAGTTTCTCATTTCCTTTGTTTTTGATATTAAATTTTTTAATCATGTTTTGTTGATAAACATGTTATATTGTTATTTTATTTTTTTTCTATTTCTATTATTATTTATTTCAATGTATTTATATAATTTATAATTTTGTATAATTAAAATGAAAATATTTAATATATTAAATTGGTGGGTGGCAAAATGTGTGAAAAAAATAGGTGGTAAAATGTGTGAAAATTTGAAAGTAGAGGTCAAAAAATGCAATTTAATTTTCTTGTCATGCCAGTGTCCTATACATTGTCACATCAACATTAGTTTAACACATTAGCACTACATGTCACGCCAACAATCAAATTGTCACGTTAGCGATCAACTAATGTCAGGGTAAAATATGTGAAATTAGGTAAGTATGGGCCAAAATGTAAACAAAATAAATAAATTAAGTAGTAAAATTTGCAAATCATTAAAGATAATGAACAAAATGTGCAATTAAGCCTATATATAAATATAGACTGATATTTTCTTTCATCTAAATTTCCTACCCCATTTTGTTTTCATCTCCTTATTTCTTTTCCATCACATCACTTATATTATATTATTTATTTTAATATTATAATATTTATATTATTTTTTATTTTTTAAATTGAAATAATACAGATTTAATATTAAATAAAATTAATTTTGGACAATGGTCATTCTTAGAAGAACAAAAGTTCAATTAACAGATACAATAATGGTATATATAAAATATATTTTTATTTATAAACCAAATAAGCCAAATGACTTGGTGGTTTTGGTGATAGTTGGGAAAGAAGAAACAATTTTAAAGGATAAAACTTACATACAGTTATACATGTGCTGTTTGTACTGTTCTCTAATTAGAATTAGAGTTTCACCTCAGTAATTTGCAAGATCTTTTAATGCAAACCTTTATATCACAGATTACTGAGGTGAAGCTTTAATTTTGATTGGTGAACAGCACCAACAACATCTATAGAACTGTATGTAAGTTTTTTCTGAATTTAAATCCCACCTTTAACACTTTCTAAAGATTTAATTGCACTTTTTGTCTTTCACTTTCAAAATTCTGCACATTTTACCCCTAATTGCATGTCAATTAGTAACAAACCCATATATGTTTGAGGATGTGCAAATACACTATCTGTCTTTGATAAAATCATAAGTAAATATTTTGAGTTTTGTATTGTGCCCCATCTAATTTTATATATTTGAACCCATTGCTTCCTAATCTTTTGTATTTTCAATTATAAGGTATGTAATTTATATGATTAAATATATTAAAATTTTAGGTTTAAATATGTTTTTAATCCTTATAAAATGAGTGAGTTTTGATTTTTGTCCTTGTATTTTTTTTTTAATTTTCATCCCTAAAAAATATGAAATAATTATTTTTAGTCCTTACTCTAATGTGATACTCGTTAACTGTTTGTGTGTTTAATGGAAAGTCAAACGATTATATCAAGTAGTACCCATTGTTGTCTATAGTATCATGTTAGCGTGTAACATTGCCAAATTTTTTTGTAGATTCCTAAAATGAATGTTGTTTATCTACATTTTTTAAGAAGTTATTTATCTACCTTAAAATAAACGTTAAGAACAAAAAATAATGATTTCATATTTTGAAAGAATGAAAGTAAAAAAAAAATGTTTTATAAGGATCAAGATCGAAATGTACTCATTGTATAAGGACAAAAATAGTAATTTTGAATTTTAGAAGAATAAAAATAAAGAAAAAATTTTATAGGGACTAAAATTGAATCTTGCTCATTTGGTAGAGGCTAAAAACATAGAGAAAATAAGTTATGTATTAATAGTGTAAATTAGTTTAATTTTACACTATTATTCAGTCACAAATCATCATATATGATAAGTTTGTTGACTTTTACAATTACTATTTTAAAAGTCATACTAACAGTGATTTGTGATTGATTGATGATGTAAAATTTTTTATACTGATAGTTTATAGCCATTAAACTCAATAACATATTAAAGTCAAAATTTTATGATTTTAACATTTATGTCTTTACATATATGTTAATAATAATAATTTTTTAAATATATTACCCTCACTAATTTTTATTTTAAATTAAGTTAGTACGTCAGTGTCACGTAGTAATATGTCAATCAATGTCGATTTCACATATATTGTTACGTTAACAGTCAATATTGTCACGTCAAAATCGATTAACAAATAAATAAAATTTATAAAATTTTAAAAGTAAGAGTGCAAAATACAGACACAAAAAAAAAAAAAAGAATTGAGTAGCAAAATTCTCAAAATCATGAAAATATGGGTAAAATGAACAATTAAACTAAAATTAAATAAAATCTGATTATATTGGATCAATTGATGGGTTATTTTTCCAGCAAGAATTCAATTAATCCAATCCGCAACAAGCACTGTAATAATAAGTTAATAACTATGACAAGTTTTTGGAGTTGGAGAAGGTGCTATGCTTGCTTGTGTTTCGATTTCTGAAATTTGAGAACAAAACCTAACACCAAGTAGAGGTTGTTTTCCATTCCATTACAATTTGAGGTTCGAAAACTGCACCGAACTGCAGTGTAGTGTTTGTTCGTGTCTTGAGCATGGCGACGCAACTGAGCGATGCGGAACTCATTGCCAGCTTGCAAGCCAGGGTCAAGGTATTTTCAGGCAATTTTTCATGCTTTTCTTTCTCAGTAGAATTATTTTTTGTTTCTGCTATTCGGTCAGCGTTTTCTGCAACTATATATTTCCTTTGCTTTTGTTGTAGGTCGTTTCTAGAAACTGAGATCACCTTGAATAGAAAAACCAGTCACATTGTTTTGTTAGGTTTAGGTGGTTTTGGTTTGCATCTTTGATGTGGTTTTTCCTACTGATTTGTGATTCATACTATCAGGAATTAGAAGCTGAGAATGCAAAGCTATTATCTCAACTTGCTGATTGCCGCAGTCACGAGGTTAGTTAGTAAACTGTTTCATAGTTTTCTTAGCATTTTTGGCTCTTTGTTTTATCTTCTTGGCCGTTGGAGCACAGTGATAGTTTTCGGCCTGGAAAAATTAACCAATGAAAAAGAAAGAGGAAGGGGAGGAAGCTGCATTCTTCAACGAAATTTGTTTGAATCTGTGATTCAGATGGAGAAAAAATTACACGGCCCTGATGAGAAAGGCAGGGAATCAGAAAAAGGCAACAGAAAATCTGAAGAGAAGATAGAGAAAATGCCAGGTTCCTTTTTCTTGATAGTCTTTAGGGGACTAGTAATGGTGCCTGTGACATGGGTGTTAAGATAAAGTACATTTTTTTTTTTAGTAAACAACCACTTTAGTCCCTAAAAGTGATGGACACTGTCACATTAGTCATTGAAACTAAGAAATGTAAAATAAGTCTTGAAATGTCAAATAAGTCCTTAAACTTAACTATTTACTGTTATTTTAGTCTTTGAACATATGCTAATATTATCTCTTAAGTCGCATGTTCTTTTTTGAATTTTGGACCAATGTAATTGTCGATTTGCACTTTTAGGGACTCTTTTTTCTCAATTTCCTTCAATTCAAGAACTAATGTGACAACGCCTTCTAATTTTAGATACTCAAGTGCTTTACTCAATTTTTTTTTAATAAATGATGAGATGATAATTCTCTCTCTTTCCCCCCTTTATTTATTTTTTTCAAAATTATATACAATTTGAAACTATAAGCTCCACTTTCTGTTCTTCAGTATAAACTTTGCACTGTGTCTGATGAACTTCTTAACTTCTTGATTTCAGTGATTTTTTTATGCATATGCTTTGTTTCTGTTTTTCAGCTCCAACAGTGTGTTTCTTTTTTTAATTTTTTTTTGTCCTGTGTATATGGGTTTCCCCTTTTTCACTTGTTGTAGCTTCTAATGAAAGAAACATAACTTCTTTTAATCTTGTGAGAGATATCAGTTTAGTAAAACAGATCAACAAATTTAAATTAGCTTTTGCATCATGATACAGGCTATAACACAAGGTTTATGAGTCATCATAGCAAGAGATATGTAGCTTTAAAAGTCATGTACTTTGGGAAAAGGTATATACTATAACTGTAATATCTGGCTTTGTTTTCTGTCTTAACAATTTGCCTCATAGCTTCTGTCTGACTTATCCTGAGGTTGAGAGTCAAGCCTTTCACCTCAACCTATATATTTTTCCACCCAGTGGGAACTGGGAAAAGGATTTTGTTGTTGTTTTCCATCTTATCAATTTCTGCTAGGGTGCTAATCTATACTGAAAAGACAGATTTGCATATTTCATATAGATTATTTTCTTTAATGCACACACAAAAAATATTATAGAATTTTGTATTTCAAGATCATGCTACAATCTCTCAATTATAGATTTCTATTTTAGTAAGTATTTATATATCTTCAGAGCTTGCTTTGTAGGTGACATTTGATAGATCCTTAACAATCTGAAATCCCCATGATCATTCAATTTTTCCTTAGTTGAATTAAAGCTTTTTTCTGTTTTTTATCCCTTCTTATCATTTTTCTGTTTTGGTTACACTTTTGGTGCTTATTGAATTAAATTCCACATGATAATTAATATTAAGGGTTTCTGACTACCTGTTAAATACAGGTTCTATGGTTTTGCTTCAGAGGCACAAATGGAACCAACTGTTGAGGTTTGTTTTTTTTTTTCAAAAACACAAACCAATAATTCTCAAAATCTGCATAAATTGATCATGAGTACCATGAAGCAGAATTTTCCATACTATCACAAATTATTATTTGTTCTGGATGAAGTATTCGGGTTTTCAACTGTGAGGATAGTTTTGTAAAACCATTGCATGGCATTGTATGTGCATGCATCTGTTTTATTTATCATTTATCATTTTTCTTGCAGTCTGAACTTTTTAAAGCTCTTGAGAAAACAAGGCTATTGGTTGGTGATAAAAAGGAGTCACAGTATTCAAGATGTGGTAGAACAGACAAAGGGGTTTCCTCTGTTGGACAAGTAAGTTGATGTGCAAAGGAGTAAAAGAATAGAAAGGCAGTGCTTTCTATTAGCAATGGCTGATATATGACATGATTAAGAAAAACTAATATGACAAATTGATCTTTTCCTTTTTTATATTAAGATACCCCACATTAACAATCATTGTGCTTCTAAAGAGTAAAGACCTATATGGCAAATGCAATGCAAGAATAGATGAGGTACTTTTGCAGAGCGCCTCAATAGATATAAAGAGGACTAGAGAGGAAATTTCTAAACAAGTTAATACATTTATAATTAACATTGCTGTTCTTTATCTTTGGGGGAAGACCTTTGTATGGGGGATTCATACTTTGCCGAGGATTTCTTCATCTCAATTGACTTTCTTCCCTTCCATTCTATTCTATCACATGCAAGGTTCCATCATTTCTTGGGACCTTCCTTTTTCTTGAAACCTGAATGAAGACAAGTAACTGAATTGGAACCTCTGTTATTGTGCTAGACTCAGTTCACTTTTTTAAATGGTCAAAAGAATTTGGATCCTGGATTCTTCTGGGGTGTGTACATGTAGATTGTTTTTCCAATTTCTCACTAAGTCCCCAAACTGTGAGAAATTATCCTTAAAATAGCCCCTTTGGAAAGCTACACTTCCTTTTAAGGTTTTAAGTCTTTAGTCTGGACAGAAGTTCTCAGTAGGATCAATAGTAATACTGTATGACTAATAATATGTTGCAACTGCATTGACCAAATATAGCTTCATCTACAAATAGGTGTTGATGTGTTATTGTAGGTTTGAAATGAAAAAATATTTATGCCTACTATTGAGATCCCACATCAACTAGAGATATGACCAATATAGTCCTTATATGGCTTCGACAATCCTCACCTTACTAGTTGATTTTGTGGGTTTAGTTAGGCCCTAAGCCTAAATTCTAAGATGTATAAGAGCCAATCATAGAACTGTTATTGGGCTCCCATATTTGTCTACGCTCTAGATGTCTATTCCTAGGTGTGAGAAGTGTTGTTATTGGACCACATATATTTGTCTATGCTCTAGATGTCCATTTCTAGGTGTGAGGAGTGTTGTTATTGGGCCACCCGCATTTGTCCACGCTCTAGATGTCCAGTTCTAGGCATGAGGGGGTGTGCTAAGATCCCATATCGATTACAGATATGACCAATATAGTCTTTATAAGACTTGAGCAACCCTTATCTTACAAGTTCGTTTTGTGGGGTTGAGTTAGGCTTTAAGCCCAAATTCTAAGATCCACTTAAATCCCCCTGTATTCCCCTTGAAAATACACATGTTGGCTTGGCCAGTGGTGACTCTCCCAATTGTTGTCTCACTTCCTTTAGCTCCATTTCCCTAATTAGCCTCCACTGTCACTGTTCTGGTGGTCAGAAAACTCCAGTACATCCCCCCAGTCTTGCCACCCACATATCCTCTAATTTCTGCCATTGTTTAGTTCTCTTTTATCATTAGCTCTTTGATATCATTTCTGACAAAGTGCTTGGTTCATATAACTTGACTTCTGCTCTAATCTCCTTCCTCAACCCATTCAAGAAAACACTCATCAAATATTCTTGCTCCATCCCTTTCAATGCTCTTGCATACTTCTCAAATTTCTGTATGAAATCTTCCATGAATGAGTTTTCTTCAAGGCTAGCAACAACTCAAACAGGTTCTGTACCATCATTGGTTGGAACCTTCAAATCACCACAGTCTTTAACCTTTCCCAAGATGGATTTAGGTTTCAAGATCCGCACCATTGGAACAAACTCAATGCTCATCCCTCTAAAGCAAGCATGACCACTGACATCCTTTCTTTCTCTAAAACCCCTTTGATGTGGAAGTAAAGTACTGGTCTAACTTATTTGCCCAACCATACACATCTTCCCCATCAAAGATGCGTATTTTGAGCTTTTGCCTCTTCTCAACATCTCTACTACTGAGTCCCTCTCCTGATTCTGAATGTGCGTTGTGGTCATGGACGCTCTGACATTTGTCTCTACACCGACCACCTTCATCAACAATTCTGTGATTTGCTCCATCATATCTTAAAGTTTCTTGAGTTGAACATCTTGGAGGTTGAATTGGGTTGCTTGCATATTTCTGTCCTAATTCTGCCTCTCCACTGTCTCTATTGACTCCAATCTTAAATCCATTCTTTTCGACACCATGTAGGCATGTACCACAACTCCTAGATTGGGAACTTTGATACCAATTGATAGAACTTATTCAAAAAGGGAGTAAAAGAATAGAAGATAGCAAAAAGTGAAGAGAATACTGCCCTCCTGGATTATTCAAGAGAACCTGGACTCTCCTCACACTGATTTTTATTCAACACCCTTCTCACCCTTTATTCTATTTATAACCCATCCTCTATTCTAACTTCCTAATTTAGTTATTTAGTTACATATGGGTTTGGACTTTGGATCCCCCGTTGTCCTTTTATTTCTCCTATTAGGTTTGCTAATTGTGTGTCAAATGTTGACCGCACGCATGTGTATTTATATTGACAACAGTAACTGTGCAATGATATCCCTAATAAATTCTATTCATAATCAAATCTTACAGATATTAACTTTACATGTGCTGCATGTGCTATACCTAACATCTCCTAACATAGACCCTCTTAATTTGGGGTCTCCTATCAAGTTATGGTTTGGAGGATATGTATTCTCCCTGTTCTATCCTTGAACTATTTTCCTGTCTCTAGTAGATTCTTTGTTCATCTAACTAAAACAACAAAACCTGAAAAACAATGATAAAAGTGTTGTGCAATTCTCAATATTTTATTGTTTGGAATCTGTTAATGGTAAAAAATTTTAGGAGGTTATTTCATGTATGAGGAAGTTGGAGGAGATGGAGAGAGAGACCAAGAAGGACATTGGAGGAAGTTGTTGAGAGGGATCTCATGGTAAATAATATCTTTGAAGATTTGACCTTTAACTAAGCCGAATGGTATTGTGTGATCTATGTAGCCGTCCTCACCTAGTGTGATAAGGCTTTTGTTGTTGTTGTTGTTCATTGTATGAGGTCATTGAAGTGGGTAGGTTAAATATCAGTGCCAAATTTCTAATTGTTATATTCGACTATTCTGCAGTTGATTTGTGGAGCTTCATATAATCTGTTAATTCATTATTTAATTGGTTTTGATGATGGCAACATTTTGAAGCAGGTGATAGCTCTTTTCCTAAGATCAAATCTCAAGATATCTGCAACAAATAATGGAAATTCTGGAGTTGTTTTAGATGAACAACATGGTTAGCAGAACAATCTTTTTAAAATAAAGCTTGTTCTTTGTTGCTTCTGATTTTCATCATTTTTTTTAAGGACTTAGTCTTGTTTGATTTTCATTTTTTGGCAATATCTTGATCTTTTCTTGTCATACACAGGCTGGTATTGATTTTCCTTGTTTGCACACTTTTGCATCATATAATGAATTTTATAGAGACCATTGACACGTGTAATATAGGAGAAGAAGAAAGGAGGGTGCAAGTTTATGAGAAGCAAAAAGAAAATTATATTGTAGGCAAGGTGGTGGAGGATTCTGTTAGAGGAGAGAGAAAAAATGATAACAGAATGGAGACATGTGGCATGTGGATAGTGGGGTAGGAGATTTGGTTCTCACTGGGGGAAAAGGGGAGTACATTACTTGAGGGGGAGAAGAGCATAGAGAAAGGTTATGGAAAAATTGGTAGAGGTTTTGAGGGTATACTGCGCAACCTGTGTGACAGTCATATTTTCTTTTTCTTTCCTTCAAATGTTCTATTTACGGAGGTTTAACTTTGTGTAAGGAGCCTTTTCTCCCTTTCTTTTCAGCTAAATAATACATAGAATTTCCAGTTTCTATTGGAGTCACATTAAATCAATGAAATGAGTTAATGCTTGTGAAATTAGACACGTACTGCTGAATCTGATATTACCATTGAAAAATTAATTTCATAATTTCCCCCTAAAATTTATCTAAATAAATTTAGAACTATAATTCAAGTGCTGACCAAACAATATAAATATAAATCTGTATACGATCAATAGTAGTTTTGGTACTAATATTTGATTTGAATGACAGTGTGTTGTTGTATTGATGTATGGGTTTTATTTCCCCCTCTCTCTTTCCTCCTCTATGAAAGATTAAATTTACAAATGACACCAATTACTTTTTCTTAATGTTACTACATAATTAGGGAAGTCCTTTCTCTGAAATTATAATTCTGACATGATTCCTCCTATTCAGCTTACATAATAGTCTTCCTTTTTTCTTCCCCAGGGGAAGGAGGTTCATTCAGTGAAGTAAGGAAAGTTGAGCTTTTCTTGATATTTGAATCCTTATTTCTCATATTAGTTTTGAAGGTTTTATGACCAGAATTTAAGTAGAACAACCCTATGAGGAGGGTTGTGGGTTTTTATTAATCCATTGTCAATCTGGATTGCAGAGACCTATGATTGATAGTCTTTTATCTTACTATTATGAATTGAAAATGTCATGTCAGAGATTTTGCAATTTTTATTTTGCGGTGTTATTAGTGGCAGTTATGCCATACTGAGTACTGACCACCACAGCGCAGTGGGTGTTAGGCCCAAACATTCTTGGCATGAAATCCATGCCATATTTGTATTAATCTAAAAACATCAAGGCTTGAGGTATGGTTAAAAGTTAAAACTTCATGCTTGGAGGCAGTAAAAATGGTTGAATAGTGATAAATATTTATTCTTTCTGGGTTAGCTAATTTTCCTCCTTTCATTTCTAAGGTAAGAGGAGATATTCAATTGTATAATGATAGTAATAAGATATTTTGTGCCTCATGTAGATATCGAGAGGATTACTTATTTGGTAGATTTGTTGCTATAGGTTTGGGACCTAAGCTGGTTATGCAGTATTTATTGTTCAGATTCACGTCCATTGAGTTGTATATTGCTGATGCAAAAATGATGGAGGTGTCATATGGTTTTAGCCAATTATAAATGTTAAAGGATTACAGAAACTGTGTGTGTCAAACCCACACACAAGATGATTTATTTATAATCATAGAATAACAATAATAAAGGATACAGATCTAAATCCCTAAAAATTAGCTATACAACAGTTTTCAAGTTACTCTATTTATAGTAAATCAAATCAGATCTTTATCACTCTCCCTCAAGTTAGAGCATATATGTCATATGCACCAAACTTGTTACAAATACAATCAACACCTAACCCCTTGAGAGATTTAGTGAACATATTTGCTAGTTGGCACTAGAGTTGACAAAATTAGTGGTGATTTACTGAGAGCACTTTCTCTTTGACAAAATGACAATCTATTTCTATGTGTTCAGTTCAGTTCATGGAAGACCGGATTAGATGCAATGTGAAGGGTGGCTTGATTGTCGTAGATAAGCTTAGTGTCCTGAGTGTCTCCAAACTTTAACTTTTAGAGAAGTTGCCTAAGCCATGTAATTTCACATAAGTTGCTGCCATGGCATTGTATTCAGCTTCGGCAGTGGATCTAGCAACTGTATTCTGCTTCTTGCTTCTCCATGAAATTAAATTCCCCCCAATGAGAACACAATAGCTAGAAGGTAGACCTCCTGTCTGATGGTGATCCTGCCCAATCAGCATTAGAGTAACAGACAATTTTGGCATTGCCTTTGTCTTCATATAAGAGTCGCGATTTGGTGTATTCTTGATATATCTAAGGATGCTCATGATAGCATCCCAATGACTATCACAAGGAGCATTGGGGAATTGACTTATCACACCCATTGCAAATGTGATGTCTGGCTTAGTGACAGTGAGCTAGTTGAGTCTACCAACAAGTTTGTGATATCTTCTTGGGTCTTCCAGTGGCTCCCCTTAACCCGGAAAAAGCTACCTTAATGCCTAAAAAATATTTGCTTGGACCCAGATCCTTTGTTTGAAACTGACACTAAAGGTGAGATTTGAGCCGGCAGATACCATCAAAGTCATCACTAGTGATGACAATGTCATCAACATAGACTACCAAATAAATGCACAGGCTAGATGGAGAGTGAAGGGAAAAAACAGAGTGGTTTGCCTCATAGCGAGTCATGCCAAACTGAAGTAAGGCAGAGCTTAAACCAGCCAAACCAAGCACGGGGAGTCTGCTTTAGGCCATAGAGAGAACGTCGAAGGTGGCATACAAGGTGAGATCCACTAGAAACAGTAAGGACGTTGGTCCATGTAAACCTTTTCTTGCAACTCACCATGTAGGAAGGTATTTTTAATATCCAGTTGGTGAAGCGGCCAATGGCGGATGGCAGCCATAGCAATGAACAGACAAACAGAAGTGATCTTGGCCATAGGGGAAAAGGTATCCCCATAGTCGAGGCCAAAGATCTGAGTATAGCCTTTAGCCACCAAGCGAGCTTTGAACCGGTTAATAGTGCCATCCGATCCAACCTTCACTATATAAACCTAGCAACAACCAATAGTAGTCTTCTCGAGAGGCAAGGGAACTAGCTCCCAGGTTCTAATTGCTTCTAAAGCAGCCATTTTGTCCAACATCGCTTGTTGCCAATGGGGATCAGCTATGGCTTCACCTGTAGACTTGCGAATAGACTCAGAATCCAAAGAGGAAATAAAAGAGAAATAGGAAGGAGATAAGCGGTCATAATGAAGAGTACAAGCATATATTAGGTGAGGATTGCGAGAGGACCAAATACCTTTGCACATGGCAATGGGAAGCTCATGTATAGGAGACGTTGGTGGAAGGGCGTTTGGAGCAGGAGATGATGCTGGGAGATCAGTAGGTGGAACAGTTGGGGGAAGTCATGGGCGTCGCTGATAGGTGAGTGGAGATAACGACTGAGGTCAGAACAACTAGGTGGAACATCCAGAGGAGCATCGCTGATAGTGGCATAGAGAAGAATGGGGTAGACTTGAAAAAAGTGATGTCAACAGAAATAAGATACAGTTGAAGTTGAGGGTAGAAACAACAATATCCTTTCTGGAGGCCAGAATAACCCGAAAAACACATTTAAGGGACTTAGAAGAGAGTTTATTTTTACCTAGAGTAAGATCATGGACAAAACCGGTGCAGCCAAAGACATGGAGAGGAACAAGGTAAAGGTCTTGTTTAGGTTATAGAATGGAGTACAGAGTCTGATTGTTGAGGATAGACGAGGGCATGTTATTGATCAAATAACAAGCGGTAAGAAGCGCATCACTCAGAAGCAGAGAGGAACATCATAGTGAAGAAGGAGGGTACAAGCTTTTTCAACTAGGTGACGATTTTTTTGTTCAGCAACACCACTTTGTTGTGGCGTGTGAGCACAAGACGTTTGATGAATAATTTCCTGTGAGGTTAGAAATGACTGAAATTGGAAAGACAAATATTATCTTGCATTACCAGTGTGTAAAATTTTAATGGACGTCCCAAACTGATTTAGAATTTCATGCGAGAAACCTTGAAATACATGAAAAACATCAGAACGAGAAAAATTATCAATAAATGTGACAAAATAATAATATCCTAAAGTTGAACAGACTCAACTAGGACCCCAAATATCAGAGTGAACCAAAGTAAAAGGTGACACAACATTTTTATTGACGCGAGGACTGTAAGAATCACAAATATGTTTTCCTAACTGACATGACTTACACTGTAAGGACTTAAGTAAAGAGAGAGTAGGAACCAAAAGGCGCAATTTTTCTAAACTAGGATGACCGACGCATTGATGAGCAAGTTTTGGAGAGGTCGTTGAGACACAAGCAACTGGTGGTGAAAGTTGATACAATCCCCTTGACTCACGTCCTGCTCCAATCGTCCGTTTAGTATGCCGATCCTGAACAAGAACAGAATTATTAACAAACAGGCTAGAGAAATTAAGTGAGTAGGTGAGCTTGCTAATTGAAATTAATTGAAAGGACAACCAGGAACAAACGAAATAGAATTTAAAGAAAGGTTAGGAAGTGGGTGAGTTTGACCAATGCCACGAACTTTAATTTGAGAGCCATTTGCCAAGGTAATAGAAGGCAAGGAGTTCGAAAAAGACAACTGAGAGAAAAAAGATTTGTTACTGGTCATATGATTCAAGGCATTAAAGTCAAGGATCCATGGTCTTAGGGAGGAGGACTGAGAGACAAGGGCAATGAGCTTACCAGACTAAGCCACGACAGTAATAGGTAAGGTAGGTTGCTGGGTTGCCTCGGAACTGGAGGAAATCATGATACTTGGTGGCAGAAATAATACATTCGCAAGTGGGGCAGGTTCGGCAACTTGGGCCACATTAGCTGATTTCAATAGTTCCCTAACTTTGGTGTGACATTCTGTTTCAATGTGGCCATAGTGGTGACAATAAGTGCAACGAGGACAACTTTTGCAGCCATGGCCCCCGCACGTCCACCACGATGAGAAGAGTGGGAGACAAGGGCGAAGGAATCAACATAAAGGGCAGAGGGATGCCCAAAAGCATGCAGAGTGGAGAGACGCAACAGCTGTTCACTAATCATGTCATAGGTAGGAATAGTAGGGCCTGAGAGTATCTGGCTACACACCGAGTCAAGGTTAGGTGGGAGACCAATAAGAGCAAGAACCATGAAGAACTGGTTACACTGTTGGTAAAAGGTCTTTGCATCACTAGTGAAAGGCATTAGATTGTTAAAATCAACAATTAAACGATCGAGCTTACTAAGATACATCTACATGTCCATACTCTCAAGTTTGGTGGATATCATAGCGGTCACCACACTATAGAGACAATGGACATCATTGGAGTAGACTTTCTTGGCTTTGGTCCAAAGTCCAAACCTCATAACATGTTAGGAATGCTTGGTATTGAGGTTGAAGATTGGAGCAATAGAGAACCAAAGGACACTATATAAAGAGGCATCAATCTGCTGCCAACGAGCTTGATCCTTTTTGGGAATTTCCGCAGCTTTAGTGGTCAAGTGATCGGCACGGCCTTGACCATGGAACCATAGTTGGACAGCAGCTGCCTAGGTACTATAATTGGCTGATCTGCTTAACTTTTCATAGGGGATTAGAGAGACGTTCGTAAACGTCAAGGTGGAGCCAAGGTCAACGGAGGAATCGGTGGAGGCCAAGAAAAGCAACCAAACAGGGGCTAGTGAAGGTCACCAGAGGTAGAGGAAGGCCGAGGAGGGGTTGCCAGCTAGTGTGCAGCGGCAAAAAAGGCTTCACGCGCAGATCTGCCTACGAGCGCGTGAAGTGTATGCGTCAGAGTCAGACTGCACATGGGGGTGTGTGAGGCGGCGGCTTGCGGGGCGTAGGTCGTCAGAGAGGGGCGAAGGTGGTCGTGGGTGGGTGCCGACGAGAGAGCAGTGGGAAGGCTACCAAATAGTGGCAAAGATGGCGCGCGGTACTGTTCACTAGCGAAGAGTGTCGTGCACGAAATGCGGAGAGGGGATCGAACCCACTAATGCCATAAAGGATTACAGAAACTCTGTGTGTGTCAAACCCACGCACAAGCTGATTTATTTATAATCATAGAGTAACAATAATAAAGGATACAAATCTAAATCCCTAAAAATCAGCTATACAATAGTTTCCAAGTTAACCTATTTACAGTAAATCAAATCAGATAATGTAAATACAAATTTGTAATGATTTTTTGGTAGTTTTATAATTATCAAGATTCAAGCTATGCTCTTAACCTGTTACTGCATCCTTTATATCATTTGCATCTATGTGGAAAATTATATAGCTTTATTTTCCCCTTTCATAAAACCAACCTTTTATTTTGTAGAAGGGGAAATTGATTATGTGAGGGTGCTAAATCGAGTCCTTCCAAATGACATTCGAGTTTTAGGTTGGTGTCCTGCTCCTATTGATTACCATGCAAGGTTTGTATGCATTCTTTAAAACTTTGCCTCCTTATATGATGATTAAATTATACATAGAATAATGATAGCAATAAGCAATGTTAGACAAGGGAACTACTTTCCTAGTATTTTGCATAATGGGATGGAAGCAATTGTGGCAACACTGGACATAGGTGTAGTTAATAGTTATCTAGCCAAATACTTTTTGGCTGCTATGTGTCCCTACTGTGAGATCTAAGATTTTGTTTCATTCATAAATTTGAAGCAACTTAACTGGAATATTTGTTTGGTCAAATATGTAAATATCTGTATATGCTGACTGGTTTAGTTTGCAAAAGGGATCATAATATAACATGTATTCTTACAATGAGGGTGGCCAATGGCCAACTTTGCTGCACTTGGGAACAAATTAATTAAGGGAAATAATTGTTCTCTAAAAAGCTTTCATCTATGGATGAAAATTTGACCCAGACCCATTGAGTACCTACAAAAATGACCTATGATAGAGAGGGGAATTACCCTCTAGGTGGGTCGGGATTTGAGTATGGATATTTATCAACAAAAATTTATCGGAATGGGTGCAAATATTGGTACCTTACTACCCAATCCGCCCTATAACCTCATGTTATTCAAGATATTAAATTTAAAATAAAAAAACTAACATTACACAAATCACTACGTAAATAATTATGTTATTTTGAAAAATATTATACAAATCACTATATATAACTAATATTACCAAAATCACTACATAATAAAAAACTATTGTGTTATTTTGACTTCACAAATCACTAAATATAACTAATTAGTGTTAATATATGAATTTTTAACATATCTTCAAGAGTACAAGCACTGAACTTACAAATTTATAAATTAGTTATCAGCTATTTTATAACTTGTTTTGTTGGTTTTGAATTTATTTAAATTATTTTGTTTGTTAAAAGCAATGGGTGTACGTTATGTTTGGAAATTAATTTATTATGTTGAATTTAAATTTAGATGAATATTTTGTTTGTTATCTATAACTATAATAAAGAGGATTCTCTCTTTTGGTCTTCACTTTTTATTGGACTATTATACCCTTTAATTACTCTTTAAATTATCTACTATTTTATCTTTTAATTACTTTTTAAATTACCCACTATATTCCCTCTCTTTTATGTTATTTTTATTTTTTAAAAAGATGAAGAGAGGCACTCCCCTAGTGTTTTATAATTAAGTTATGAAATAACACTTTATTTGAGTAGAATGAAGGTAATGAGTTTGAGTATGGTTAGCTAAAGTACCCATAAGGTATGAGAATGGATGCTAAAGTTAATACACACACACACGTATTGGTCAAAGAATGGGTATTTTTTTTAAAATGTAGATATGTGAATGGGTAGACTTGAAAAACAGACTTTGATTATTCTGAATGCTTGAGGAGAAGATCCTTCAGCAGCTTTATTTACAGTGATGAAATTACAATCAATATTAATTACAAGATCCCTTGATTGAAGGGATGAGAAATGAAACAGATGCTGAGCCATACTAAATCAAATAAAAACGGAAATACAGCAAGTAAAACAATAACAGAAACCCGGCAAGTAAATCAAATTTCAACAGATAGTATAATATACCCTACCCAAACACTATCTATTGTCATCCCTAGCTTTATGATGTAAAAAAAGATTTTCCGAAAACTAGATTACTGATCCTGTGAAAAAGCACAGCGGGCCAAAACAAAAGAAAGCAATTTCAATGCAAAAATAATAATAAACATAAAAAATCGGAGTAGGTGGAGAAAAATTAAAGCAGAGATTGACACTTGTCCTATTGTTGGATAGTTTTATTTTATATTGGATATTGAGATAAGCTGAACCAAACATGCACAATTTTACTTGTGTTGTTCCAGTTCGTGTTGAATATATAAACCAGCCTAGTGACAACTGAAGATCCTTTTAGTGATTTGCATCTATAGTATTAGAGAGTTAGAATTTCCTTTTTGGGGGGTGGGGGTTGAACTCTGAGCTTGTTGATAAGATAGTTGTTTTGATAAGCAATTATTTTTGAAAGCTTAAGATCTTGGAGGGGCCAGTCAGACAAATGTATAAGAAACTCAGCTCATTCCAGCTTTTCCTTTCATGGGCAAGTGGATTATGAATTAGATCAGAGATAAAGAAGGATATTATAGACTGGAAGCAATACTTCTATTGGATAACAATTTCAGTCATTTCACTCAACAGAATAAGTTGATAGGAATGGGGTTTGATATGGTAAGCTAAACCATGCTATTCTAGTTGAAGGGTACAACTAAATGGTTCGTTGGATTTTGGGCAGGATTGTGATGCAAGCTGAATTGTCTGTAGTTACTAACACTAACCTTCATATTGCAAAGATCTTGCAATAAATTTAATTTAATTTTTTACATAATGAAGCTTGATATCTTGAATTATTCTATTTTTTTATCACGATCCTTGTTTGTTTTGTCAATACAGGTTCAGCTGTTTAAGCAGGGAGTATAAATATTTCTTTTGGAAAGAAGAATTGAACATCCCGGTAGGAAATTCATTTTCCTATACAATTTCTTGAACCTTGTTTTGTCTTTCTTTTTCTCTTTTCTGCTTCCAATCATTTCAAAGATTTTAGAAGCGTGTGAACCGTAAACACTTCTTATTGATTCATGTCCCATTAGGCAATGGAGAATGCTGGAAACAAACTTGTAGGAGAACATGACTTCAGAAACTTCTGTAAAATGGATGCAGCAAATGTGCACAACTACAGGCGGTGCATCACGTTGTTTGAGATTTCTCCTACAGATGTGAGGTTAAGATTGGTAGACATTTTTCTTACCCTCATCTTTATGTTTCTGTAGGCGCATTTTTACTGGCAAGAAATATGTAGGAAACCAACACTTGAAAAATTTATGTAAATTGGATACTGCAAATGTGCACCACTATCGGAGTGTTGTAGCTTATCTCAATATTCAATATATCCTGGACTTATGTGAAGCTAAGATTGGTGGAAAATTTAAAGTTTTTGGGCTTGACGTCAACATTTTTTCCCATTTACCTGCAGGTACAATGGTAATCAACTTTGGGTGATTAAAATAAGAGGTAGTGCTTTTCTATGGCATCAGGTTCGCTGCATGGTTGCTGTTCTATTCATTGTTGGCAAAGGTCTTGAAGCTCCAAATGTGGGTACCTAGCACCATCTTATATAAATCATGTTGAAAATTTATTAGTTGTTGCTTTATTGGTCCTATAGACTTTAAAAATGTAGATAATTTTGTTTGATTGCCACAATAATGAATCTTGGTTCTTCTAACTTTATTGTAGAACATTTATAGGAAAAATTATTTTGTGGCAATCAAACAAAATCATCTGATTCTGTTGTGTACAGCTAGAATTAGGATTCATTATTATTTCTTTCCATTTTTAGGTACAACATTTATAGGAAGAATTATTTTCTCCTGATTCTTAGGTCCAAATCAGTACAGAATATCTTTCTCTTGATTCTTAGGTCCAAATCAGTACAAAATATTTTCTCCTGATTCCTAGGTCCAAATCAGTGAATAGAATCAGCCTTGTATCTCTATTTATTTACCCTCACTGTACCAGTCTATAAGTGACAAATACAATTCACTTTTTCTATATGGTATCAAAGTTCGATTTGATCCATCCCTGACCCCAGCACCAGCCCCATCATGGAAAAATCAGTGTGTTTGTCCAAGGGAGAGACTGGCGCGCTGCTGACCAACTCAACTGAAGGGCCTGCTCTCCCTATCACTGCCACAGGCCACAAATTGAATGGCCAAAACTTCATCCAATATGAGAGATCAGTTCGCATTTTCTTCCTAGGAAAAGTAAAGGAGGGGTACATCTCAGGAGACTCCAAACAACCAGCCTATATTACATTTCAAGAAGGAGAGATAACTTCTAATGCAGCTCCCTTCACCAGGGAACAAATGGAAGCCATACAAAAACTTCTCCAACAAACTTTGCTAAGTGCAAGGAAATCTGTTGGTGTGGCAACAGTAGCCCAGAAAGTTGATTTCTTACATGCTTTAAATACTTGGAAAGGAAAAACAAAATCATGGATTGTAGACTCTGGAGCTTCAAATCACATGACCGGAGACATAACTGTCTTTGACAACTATTCTCCATGTTATGATCACTCAACAGTTCCGATAGCAGATGGTACCCTCTCAAAGGTTGTTGGTAAAGGTTCAGTTGTTATTTCGAATGATATCACTCTGGATTCGGTACTTTATGTACCTAAACTTGACTGCAACTTGCTGTCTATCAACAAACTGACAAGATTTGAACTGCATCACTAAATTTTTCCCTAACTTGTGTGAATTTCAGATTTTGGGGTCAGGGAGACAATTGGCAATGCTGAAGAATATGCCGGACTCTATCTCCTTCAGGTTGAATATTCCAAGAGTAAACCCAAAGCCAATTCGTGTGCAGTAGTTCCTTCAAATAGTGAAGATTCTGTAATGTTGTGGCACTATAGACTAGGCCACCCCAATTTTAAGTACTTGGAAAAAATGTTTCCTTCATTGCTCAAAAAAAGTCTAAGAAATTTTCAATGCGAAGTCTGTCAATTGTCCAAGCATACCCGCAACGATTATCCCTTTCAGTCATATAAGCCTTCTCAACCATTCTCTTTGATTCATAGTGATGTGTGGGGACCATCAAGCGTCAACAATATTACTGGCTCTAGATGGCTTGTTACTTTCATTGATGACCACACGAGTCAGTTGGGTGTTTCTCATGAAGGAGAAATTGGAAGTAGGACAAATATTTGAAATTTTCCATACAATGGTGCAAACACAATTTCAAACAAGCATCAAGGTGCTGAGAACAGATAATGATCATGGATACTATCATTCCATGCTAAATGCCTACCTTCAGAAACATGGAATTGTGCATCAGAGTTCATGTGTGGACACCCCACAACAGAATAGGGTGGTGGAAAGGAAAAATCGACATCTTTTGGAGGTGACAAGATCACTCGATGGCCACAAATGTACCAAAACAATTTTGGGGAGAAGCTGTACTATCTGCACCTTACCTAATAAACAGAATGCCTTCCTGTGTCCTTAACTTCAATATCCCTTACTCCACTCTCCAGACCTTCTACCCAACCAGTAGAATCCTCACCTCAATTCCTTTGAAAGTGTTGGGATGTTCAGCTGTTGTCCACAACCTAAACCCATTGCAACAAACTTGATCCCAAATCTATCAAATGTATCTTTCTTGGATACTTACCTCACCGAAAGGGATACAAGTGCTACTCTCCCTCAGCCAGAAAATTTTACCATACAATAGATGTGACATTCTTTGAACATCAACCTTATTACCCCAAATTTGGCATTCAAGGGGAGAAGATACCAATTCTAGCTGTACACAACAGAATTGCATGATTTTTTTTTATTGCTACAATCATCTACAGAAAGTATACAACAGGATTGGTGTTGTGATCTGTCAAGATTGCATGCATTTATATGGCATGTTTGCCAAGTTTACTTCTTGAAGCCAATTTTATTAAGGATCTGGTGTTAATATTATCTGCGTTGAATAATAGGAGTTTTGTGGGCCTAATGGAGGCAACACTAATCAAATGGCAGTGTTCTCTCATCGCTGCCATATACAAAATGTCACTGTTATAATAAAAATTCTGTTACTGTTGTACAGCATAATTGTTTTTATCATCTTGATGTCTGAATTGAGGTTTTAATAGTCCTCTCAAACAGCTGCAATCATGCATCAAACACTTTAACATTTGTATAATCAACCATGGGGAGAAATCTTTTCTATTTAGAGTATTTCTATCTTGTATTCCTCTGTCTCTGATTCTATGCTTTAGCTGTTTAGCATATCTTACACTATCAGAGGGTACAACTTAATCACATGGAGGATATACCTTTTTAAATTTTTGTTAGGAAATTGTATTGCCTTCTTGCTTATAAGGGTGTCACCTAGGGAAGACAAAAAGATTCAAACTCAATGCCTATCCATAAAAAGTACCCATTGGTCGGGTATTTACCTAATAAATGGGACTGGATTTGGACATGGGTAATTATCCACAAAACTTTACATGTATAGGTGTGAGTATGAGTATTATACTACCCAACTCTACCCATACCTGCATAATATATTTTTTATATTTTATAACTAGAATTTTAAAGTTTTAAAATAATTTTTTTATCAAGTTGAAGAATTCTATTTATAATGCTTTATAATTAGGCATTGATTCTCAAAAAAATAATAATAATTAGGCACTGATTATCTTTGAATATTTTCTTCAATTAAGTTACATTTTTTACCTTAATCAATGCTCTTTTTTATTAGTTTTTCATGGTTAATATTAGTATTATATTTGTCAAACAAACACATAATGGGAGATCACATTCAAGTTAACTAAAATGTGGGTAACGGGTTTATAGGTAGCCAATGAGTAAAGGTATCGGTATTGAAGTTGTTACTTGTTATCCATATGGGTGTGAGTCCAGGTTTGAGTATTATTTTTAAATGTGGGTATGGAGATAGCATTGTAGTACCCTACCTAAACCTACTCATTGTTATCCCTAGTGTTGCCTTGCCTCTTATTTATTTTCTTTTTTATATTAGCATTGCATTGTAATATTAAATCCTAGGATAATTCATCTCTACATATGGATTTCTTATTTTGTAGTATAAGATAATAAGTTGTCATGCTTAAATTTGAAGGTGATTGATATGCTACTGGACACTACTAGGATCCTAAGGAAACCCCAGTACACTATGGCTTCAGAGGTTCCATTGGTTCTTCAGTCCTGTGAATTTGACGACATTAAGTTTATGTGTTCATCAGGTATTTCTGATTTGTAAGACTTTTTAAGTAGGATGACTGACTGGCTAGTTGGATTCCTTTCCGCAGATCTTGTACTAGTTAGTTAACATTTAGTGCCATAAACTTTGGTTGCATCCAAATTCCAATATTTTCTTTGCTTGCCCATTGGTTTTTTTTTTTTCACTTAGAAAGTTTGATAACTTGAATTTATTTAATTGATTGCATATCTAGATGCAGGAGAAGCGTTGCGTGTACACTTAGTGAATGAATGTCAAATTTACCAGCTTCAAGCTGCAATCTTTCATGAAGCTCTTCTTAATTGTGTGCCTCTATCAAATGGTGCTGCAAATGCGTTAGCAAATTACTTCCCAATTACTTTGCTTACTTTTATTTACAGTGATCTATTATGCTGATGACCCTTCCTTTTCCAGATCAAAGCTTGCTGCCTTTTCAAGGATCCAAGAAGAAAGTTTCCCATGTTCCTCTTATGTCACGACCAACTGAGCGTGAGTTCTGTCTCCTGCAATATTTTGAAGTTTGTGCCTTTGTGTTAAAATTACTTAATATAATGGAATGTGAATGCATTGTTTTCTTCCAAGCTTCACACCAAATTATTTTCACAAAATATACTTCTTGGCTCCTCTACTCTGACTGCTTTCTTATCCTTGTTGAATTAAATCTAGCATCATATAAAGAACGCCGTGCCAAACTCAACACATGTACATGAAGATTTCACCGGTCATCTCATCTCCATTATATAATGTGTTTGGGTGAGCATTTGCAAACTTGATTTTGGATTATCTTAATTTTGTAAAATTGATTTTGGTTAAAATTTAAAAGTGAGTTTGAAGTGAAGTGATTTTATTATAAGTAATGTTATTTGAATATGTTGGTAAAAATCATTTTCAGATGCGTAAATTGTCAATAAAGGGTATCTAAATACCATTAAAGTAATATTATATATTAAATTATGGGATTATTTTTGTCAATGCACGCACCGCTGCAAAAGTAACAAAGTGATGCTTCCATCAAAACCATGATTTGGAATTCAGAATTGATTCTGCACAATTTTACCAAACATGTTGGTAAACACGTTTGCAAGAGGTGATGGACTTTACGTTTTTCCAGACACACAGAGACCTTCGACATAGGTTGTATTATTAAATGATCACTTTTTTTCTTAATTGAATTAGGGGTTTGGTTTTTGATAGAGTGTGCTTGTTTTTGAGGTATTCAAGCCGCCACCCCAGATGGCAATTGTGAGCAAAAATCTTTTTTGAAATTAGGGGTTTGGTTTTTGATTTAGAGTGTGCTCATGTTATTAGCTGTCTTGTTGATTGAATACATGTAGCAAGACCATTGTTGTGTTTGGAATGTTAAAAAAATTGGATTTGATTTGATTTTGTAAATCAATGTGTTTGGAATGTTAATAAATACAAAATGATTTGATTTTTAAAATCTCATTGGGTAAACAATTTAATTAAGTGTTTATTAAATAAGTATTTATCGTATAAGTACTTATGTATAAGTTATTTCTATAACCAATGAGAAATAAGGATGAACTGTTTTCATATAAATTATAAGTTGTTTTGATTAGTTATCATAGAGGTTATTGAAATAATTTTAAAATAGTTTATGAACACTTATATAAATATTTATGATATAAGATAAATTCAAATAAGTTGTAAATATTTTTTTTCCAAATGTACTTAAAATAGATTATCTTTTTTTTTTTTTTCTTTTAACCTTCACTCGTACAATTGTGAGATTAACCTTTGGTTGGGGGTAGTTGTTAGGTAAAAGTCTTCTTCTAGAGTGGTAAATCCAGAATTTGAACCTCTAACATTATATGTAAGTTTGTTTGGAGTTATAGTTCACTTTTACTGTAACAAATCATTATTGGGTTACTAAATAGATCATCTAATAAAATGAAATCAAATTAATTCTGTATTTAATGAGTTCTAAACATAGAATATGATTTCTAAATCAATTGAAATCCCATTTTTTTGATGAGTTCCAAATATAAAGTTTGTTTTTTAAGTCAATAATTCAAATCATTTCCTCCTTCTAAAGATTCTATCAACAACGTAACTATCGATGCAAATTACTCATCCCAACCTGCAGTTTACTTAGATTATAGGTCTTGCATTTTACGTAGTTTCATCTTTTATAAGGAAATTGGATGGTTTTAGCTTATGCTGAGTGGTCTTTCATTGATAACTGATTCATTGAGATGAGCAACCTAAAACAGCCGAATGTGGATGAACACGAGAGCTGAGTGATTGTGAACTCGCGATTAATTCTATTTTTTATGAATTTTTTAAAATCGTTTTTTGGGTCTCCAAATTTCTTTACTGTTCATAATTACCAAATATGCAAATATTATATAATAGACAAATTCACATAATTGTCAGTTTGAAAAAATCATATCAATCTATCTGGAATTCGGACTTGGTGGGATGACTTTGGTAAAACAGACAAAAGCTACTTCCCAATACTTTGCTTGTCCATGTCTCCAATCGCGGGTGCCTTCAAGCTAACTCCTAATCTGGCAATCACCATGTGGGAAAAAGTTGAACCACCCAAACAACTAAAGCCTTTTTCATTCCTCTTTCTCCGTGATGGTGGATAAATCATGGCCCTATGTTTGTTATCATATGTATGGGTAAGCATGGTCGCAGTTGCCTACTGTTCATTCAATTTGAAAATGAAATCCATTAGTATCAAGAATGATTGATGTGTGGAACCCATGTCCACCCCAAAAGTTTAAAATTCAGGATTAGACTAACATTAACACCTATAGTATATTATTTTTATAATAAATCTAGTTCTATACTATAAACGAATATATAATTTGGAGAATGACTTACTATCTCAATTAGACATTCGTAATAGAAGAGTGTTAATAATACACACTCTTTAATACACTTCTTCTAACGTATTCTCTATTATTGATTAAAATTTATTTGAAACTGTAAAATCATGAGTGAGACTAGTTAAATAAGAAATGGGGTCCACAAAATTGTGAGTTCTAATAAATTTCAACTAATAATAAAGTGTGTTCAAAAGAGTACATTAGATAATGTATTGCTAGTATTTCTCTTCTTACTATTACCTTTTTCTTTCATTTGGATATACATTACTCCCACAACTAACTAAAAAATTCTCTCTCAATTATCTTAAACTACCCTATTTTTTCTTTATTGTATGCTCGACTTTTTTAATTATACCTATCCTTTCAATCTATCATCTTTTCGTCTTTTATTGTTACTTCTAAATTGAATTTTAATATTTTTTTTAAAAAATTCTCTCTATATATAAATTAGAATAGCTATCTTACACGAGAGTGTTTTAGTTGTTATTTTTCAACAAGAGTGTTTTTAGGAATTTTTTCTAACCTCTCATATCTTTTAATCCATTATTTTCAATATTTTTAATTATAAATTGAATTTTAATATTTTTAAAAGAAATTATCAATAATCAAATTAACAATGTATCATAATATAAATTATATATTATAAATTTAAAATATAATTTATATGTTCAAAAATATTTATTTGTTACGAATTTTAATTATTAAATAATTTATATTATATAATTAGAAGTATTTATTTATTATAAATTTATATTATATAAAATAAATGTTTATTTTGTGCAATGCACATGTTAAAATACTAGTAAACAATAATTAAAAAATAACTTTATATCATAATTTCAAATATTCATTATAAATTTAAAATATAATTTATATATTTAAAAATGTTTATGTATTATAAATTTTAATTATATAAAAATAAATATTTATTCTATGCATTATAAAACTTAAAACATTAGTTTACCATAAGTTTGGGTAGATGACTTTTATCTAAACAAGTCATATCTGTCTTTTTCTAAAAACGAAAACACGACGGTCAAACTTGAATTTATTTTTTTTTTGTTAATGTAAAAATAAGAGTTTTTGTATCTGAATTTGATGGTTTTTGTCAATAATTTTTTTAGGTCATGTATAAAAGAATTATTATAATGATTTTATTTTGGTATATAGTGATAATAATATCTAAAAGAATAATGTTTTACTCGTTAAGTAAAAAAATAAAAGTAATTCTAAATCTTCTTATAATATTTTCATATTGATCTTGGTACATGTTAGATGAAAAAGGTTTTAAATGTTATATATTTATTTTTTTGTTAATACCTTTTTTTATAAAATAATAGAAAGATAAATAAGAAAATTGTGTATGCAGTTATAATCTTCTCCGGTATTATTAGTAATAATACATAATTTAGGGAGTGAAACTTTAACTCTACCTACTATTTCAATTAGATATTTTTAATATTTTCTTTTTTTTATTTGAATGTGTGTTTTACATATTACTCTAAAACTAGCTAGAAAATTTATCTTTCAATCATCTTTTTTTTTCTTTATTTGCATATTTGATCTTCTTAATTATCTATCTCTTTCAATAGGAGTGACAAAGCAGGTTGAATTCATCGGGTCAATTTGCCTAACCCACCAAAAATGACAGAGTGAGTTAGGTGTTTCAACCCACCATCTCGTCCTACATAACCTGCCAATTCGACGAGTTGAAGGCGAGGTGGGGTGAGTTGCCTAACCTAACAATATTTAAGGTATGTATAAAAACATTTATTTTTTTATATAATTAAAAGGAATAATATGTATATGTATATAAAAAAATAAGTCATATGTAAAAAAATGAATTAATATTTTTTAAAATATTTTTCTTTCTTTTTTTTTGTGTTTTTTGGGCAGATTTTGATGGTCAACTTGGTAACCCATCTTTTCATGACCCACCAACACCACCACTAAATGTGGTCAACCCTACTGCCTTTTGAATATAGGTTTTTTTTAATCTTTATATCTATATTGAATTTCAATAATTTTTTAAAATAAACTATCAATAATTTAAAAAATTAATATCATAATTTAAATTATTTATTATAAATTTAAAATATATTTATATATTTAATTTTATTTATTTCTTATGAATTTTGATTATAATATAATTTATATATTTAAAGTATTTATTTATTACAAATATTAATCATATAAAAATAAATATTTATCTGATATGGTGCACAAATTATTACTAAACATATAATTCTAGAAATGGATGAGGGATAAATTTATCTTTTAATCATGTGGTCAGAAGTTTGATCTCCAAGCTTGTGTGTAAAAGAAGAAAAAAAAAATCTAAAAATGAAAGTTAAAAGAAAATAAATTAGTTTAATAACTATGTATTGTTAGTGTAGAAAATTTTATACTGTCAACCAATTAAACATCATCGTTAATATGATTTTTAAGATATTATTATAAAAGTCAACAAACTTACTATACATGATGATTTATGATTAGTGCATAGTGTATTTTCTCAATAAATATTGTATAATATATTTGGAGAGAAAATAAAAATAAAAGTTTTTGATTGTTTGACTATGAGGAAGAGAGAGAAAGAGAGGGTGGAGGGAAATTCGGATAAAAAAAAGAAGAAAGCGAAACAAACTTAAAATCTCTTGACACAATTTGTCCCTCACTCGCGTCGCGGTCAGTGATATGCTTGTTTGCGTTGTGTGAGGTAAGTAAGGTAAGGTTGTGAATTTGAAAGGAGAGAGAGAAATGGAAGCTGCAATGGGACTGATGCGGAGGATTCCGCCGAAACACACAGAAACAGCTCTCTCTGCGCTTCTCAGCCTTATGCCTCACCACTCCTCCGATCTCCTCTCTCAAGTCGATCAGCCCCTCCAGGTCTCCCTATTTCCCAATCCCATTCTCCTTTTATTTTCTCTTCTTTCCAATTGGGCTTGTCTTTCTCGGAATTTCATTAATTTACGGAGTGCCTTTTGGAACCAAAAAATTTGGGGGTTGTGTGACGATTTGCTTTCAGAACTTTTTGTATTCGCTATTATAAAATTTTGGATGACGAAAGCAGGTTGTGTGCGATGTGGAATGCGGGAAGGAGTTCATATTGTGTGAATACAACAGAGATGCCGACTCTTACAGGTCAATTATTCATCCTTATCTGTGGTTTGTGCTGCTGGATTGAATATGCTTAGTGTTTAAGTTTTTGTTGTCAAGCATTTTGTGTGTGTGTGTGTGAGTGTTTACTTCATCAAGTAGCTTTTATTTCCTTTGAAGCTAAATAAGACATGACCTTTAATCCTTTATGAAGTGTATTTAGTCAATTTTTTATTGGAATCATCACTGAGTAGCATGTACAGAAGGAATATAATATCTAATAAAACTTCAAACCTTGTTTGGTATAGTATTTAAATTTAAAACATTGGTCGCATATTTTTTTTAAAAAAAAGGGGGATTTATGTTTATTTATATTTATATAGAGGTAAAGATATAGCAAGTTGGTTGTGTCTGGGAGAAAATCAGAGAATGAGAGGGAAAATGAAAGAAAAGATTTTCTACCATGAATAATATATGGTTAATTCTATGCCTTTTAATCTACGAAATGAAATTGAATGGAGGATGAAATATGTTTTTGGTCCTTCTAAAATTTCTTAGATTCGGTTTTAGTCCCTCTAAAATATTCCATCCTATGTTGGTCCCTTTAATTTGAAAATGTACCACTTTTTGTCCTCAAAGTAACATTTAATAGCGGTTATAAAACGTTATTTAAACTACTTTGAGGACCAAAAAGTGATGCATTTTCAAATTAGAATGTCCAAAATAGGACGAAAAATTTTAGAGAAACTAAAACTGAATTTAGGAAATTTTAGAGGGACCAAAAACATATTTTACCCTTGAATGTATTTACTGGCCTTTTGATGAATATGGCGGTGTATTATAAAAATAACAGGATATTTTATGAAAACTCAATCTTGAAATTGAGACCAGTACAATTGTACAAATATTTAATCATTCGTTGCTAAGTAGTTCAGTTCCTATGGACAGATATGTAATTTACTTCTCGTGAGTGTCCACCCCAATTTTCCTTTTTTAATGTGTTTACTATTCAGGGACGGTTTAAACTTATTGTTGTCTGTATGTCTCTGCAGATCACCGTGGTCGAATAAATACCATCCACCATTAGAAGACGGGTCCCTCCCTTCTGTAGAGTTGCGGAAGCTTGAAATTGAAGCAAATGACATATTTGCAATATATCGTGACCAGTGAGGTCCTTTACTTACCTCGTCTTTTGAGTTTATGTGCTTGTATAGATGTCTTATTAAGAAATCTTTTTCCCCAGTAACTTATTACCTAATTTCTGTTTTGTTTTAAAGAAAATGAATTGAAGATGGATCATCTTGTGTGTTCTTCTTGCTGAATAAAATTATTTAGCTATTTTGTTTTAAAACAATATGCACCATTAATGGATAATGTCATAGATATTATGAAGGTGGCATTTCATCAGTTTACATGTGGGAAGATGGTAATGAAGGTTTCGTGGCCTGCTTTTTAATAAAGAAAGGTGAGCCTGTTATTTGACTATTTGAGTAAACTCTAATGGAAGACACTAATCCTTTTGACCTTGTTTCTGATGTGATATTTTTTGCAATTCCATGATTAAAGATGGCTCAAAGACAGGGCAGGGTCGACGGGGATATTTAGAGGAAGGAGCATGGGATGCTATACATGTTATAGAGGTAAAGTATCATTTCATTGAAGACTAAGCATTGATAAATGCAGCTGTATAATAACCTTTAATTCATTGGGAGACTAAAACATCTGTCTTTAGTTCTAATTTTTCTGATTCTTTTCTTGCAAATTTATTTCAGTAATTCTTAGTCCTCCTTTTTTTTTGTTTTAATTAATTTAGGTGGGACCAGAGGAAGAAGAAAACACCAATTATCGTTTAACCAGTACGGTTATGCTGACTCTGACTACAAATAATGAGTCATCCGGCACTTTCAGTTTATCTGGATCAATTAGACGTCAGGCACGTTTTATAAGAATTAGCTCATGTTGGCAATTAGATCATTTAGTTAACACTTGCATGCTAAGTTTTTTCTGTCTTTCTTGAGAAGCCACGTCGTGAATCATGCACCTTTATTGAATATTGAATTAATTACATGGTTCTTTGACAAAGTTCATATACTATATGCTTTTTTGTTTGAGTCAGCTTCTTCTTTTAGTTTTTTTTTAAATCCTAAATTAGTTTTTCCTTATATTTTAGATGAGTATGAAGCTATCAGTTGCTGATGGACATCTTTGTAACATGGGAAGGATGATTGAAGAAATGGAGAGTAAGCTGAGAAACTCACTAGATCAGGTACTTCTTGATTATAGGATTCAAGCTTCAACTGCATACTTGTATTCGAGATTACTTTCTTTTACTTGTTCTTCGGTGGGGAAGGCTTTGGGTATTTATCAAATTTAATATTTGGTTCCCCTTCGTGTCTATGACATTTATAAGGCATGTTAATGCATGTTACAGGTATACTTTGGGAAAACAAGAGAAATGGTTTGCACGCTGAGACCACCGTCTGAAGTGGCACAGATGAGAATGCCTGAGAGCTGATGTGTCGTTACTTGGTGTAGCAGAGAGAAATTTACTTTGTTTTCTTCATTTGTTTTAGCTTGTTGGCCGATAACTTGTGTCACAGTAGTTGAAGTAGGTAGTTTCACAATGGTTGGTGGTTCGGATGGCCGTCATTTTACAGAGGTAGTTCTGTTTGTTGTTTGAATGTCAATTGTTGTGTTCTGTAGTGGATAAGCATCATGTTTGTTGTTGATACTTGAATCATGATTCAACAAAACAGGGGAATTCCGAAATTGGTGCCTACAAAATGCCTGAGATGATATTGATACGCTTGTGTGGGATATGACCTTTCAAATTTCTTGTGCCATTACATGATGGATTACTATTTCATCATCATACTTATTATTAACCAAAAATAACGTAGGGCTACAGGGGAAGGGCTATTGGGACGAAAATGAATACTGGCCTGAGTAAGGTAATATTATCTGATAAATGTTATTTGTACAATAAATTGTACACCAAATTTTTCAACTATAAGAGAGAAAGAGAGAAGTGTGAGATATAATAAATGTTGGGATGGAGAGAAATGAACACAGAAAATGATGTATGAATTACTATGTTCTAAAAACCGGACCGGTCGGTTTAATTGGAAAACCAGTGAATCAGTTTTTGGTTTGGTTCAAATGAACTAAAAAACTGGCTAGTTAAAGAACCAGTTTATGAATTGGTGAACCAGTCAAAAACTGACAAAAAACCAGTTTGTAGTAGGTTAATAAAACATTATTTTGATATTTTTTTAAAAAAAAATAAAAATCAATCTAAAGTATTTGTCATTTTTTTATTCTAAATATAATCTTGTTTTTATTATTAAATGTTAATGTGTATTATTAAAAATTAGATTTAAGTATTATGACATATTTAATTTGAACTTTTGTAGGTATTGTAAATGTTAAGAATATATAAAGTCATTTTTAGTTTATAGTATTGTAAAGTTATAGTATTATTTTTCTTTAATATTATTTTGTATATTTAATTATTATTATTATTTTATTAATACTGGTTTGACCACAGTTCAATCATTAAACTTTGAACCAATGTTTTAACCGATTCAATAACTGGTTCAGTTTTAAAAGAATTGATAAATTGTATGAATAAAACATGTCATATTATCCGGACTCATGGGCACGGCTGGCAATTTTGATACTGATATTTATATTCAATAGATTTTTATATACTTAAATATACTAATTACTTATATTTTAAGTAAATGAATTTTTTTTTTATGATTTTTTTCCTATGTTGTCTGAATTTGAACAAATTTGTTGGTTTGATTAGGAACTGAACACCATACTAATTCATTTAAACCCCCAATTTATTTAATCCCGAAAATTCGCCTTGTAAAAAGAGTGTAGAATCGGTTTAATACATTCAAATCCGGGCATAATTAGTTCGTACAAATTTAGTGGAAAAAGAGTTATTTATTTTTTTAATTAAAAAAACTTAATATTATAATGAATGATACAATCTATTATCTTTATATATAAAAGTAAGGTTTTGTAGGGTTTCTGAAGCATTAATGAACGACATTAAGGTTTTTGATGCATTAATGAGTGTATATTAATTAGTATTTTCATAATGGTTTTATTCATAAAAATTAGAAATTTAAAATTATAATTTGAAATCAAATAATTGGCTGATTCTAATCAATAAACCCTAAGTAGAATATATAAATTTAAATGGATATAATAATTATTTATAATTATTTGAAATTATTGAATGATATAATAAATAAGCATCCACATTATTAACTAATTATAATTGAATAAATAAATTTAAATGAATTTGAATCAAATTTGAATTTAAATAAATGAATTTGAATCAAAATTGAATTTAAATAAATAAATTCGAATCAAATTTGAATTTGAATAAATAAATAAAGATACTACTCATTAAAGCATAAAATGATTGAGAAAAAGATAATTTCAAATTCGAACAATCTATTATTTTATAATTATTTGAAATTTGAAATCAAATAATTAGCTGATTCTAATCAATAAATCAATATATTTTAGTATAAATTCAATATTATTAGCTAAGTAGAATTGATTCAATTTTAAAGAATCAATTTGAATCAATTTGTAAGGTTTCTAAAGCATTAATAAATATTTTTTTCTTAAATAAATAAGAATATTCTTAAACAAATAATGAATTAGTTTTTTAATACAATATATAACAGATTAAACAAATAAATTATTTATATTTACATAATATATAATAGATTAATATACTAATAATTGGCTAGTTCTAATCATTTATATTCAAATTATTTATATTCAAATCCGAATGATCTATTATTTATGATCATTTGAAATTTGAAATTATAATTTGAAATCAAATAATTGACTGGTTTTAATTAAATCAATTAAATATAGAAATAACACTCATTAAATCAAATATTGACTGATTTCAATCATATATTAGCCACTAATTAATAATTCTCACTATCTTTATCTCAGAAAGAGATAAATTAGCGTTGATATAGCAAAAAATTTCAATGAATATAATAATTATTTGATTTATAATATATATAAAGATAAAAATATTATTTTAAAAACATATCTATCTATCTATCTACCTATTTATATCTATATAAAAAGTAACATGGTTGAGGTAACTTAGTAATTTTAACTTTCTCGCCTAATTTCAAGGTATTACAGTCATTTCAATCTTTTAAAAATTATAAGGTTAATAAAGTAACTTTTTCTCTAATTTATTATCTCAATCAATTATTCTTTCATTCAAATTGATCGTCAATTTCAACATAATAAGGTTAAAAATGTAATCATACTAATTAATCCATTCCTTAATTAATTAATAATAATAATAATAATAATAATAATTAATTGAAATATTTTCATTAGTCAAACAGTGCCTTTTCAGTATTCATTAAGGCAATAAAAGCTTGCACCATTTCCAAGGTGCTAACTTATTGCAAAATTAGCAATTCCAACTTAAAAGTAATGAATGCATTGTCCCCACCCATTTAAAATGAAAAGAAAAACAACAATATGGAGGCATATCTTTCTTCTTTCTTTCTTTCCTTTTTTCAACCATGATTTAGTTTATCATATATCTTAAACAAAAAATATGCAAGTTGTTGATCATAGTATATTTGAGCCATTTGTAGGTAGGGGTAGAAATTGGCTAGGCTTTGGTAGGCCTAAGCTTGACCTTCATTAAAAAGATAAAGCCTGAGTCTGACTTATTTACTTGTCATATGTCTTTTTTAAAGGCCTGGTTTTGGTCTATATAAAAGCCTAACCTGGCTTGTAAGTCTGTTTAAAAGCTTATTTTCTTATAAGGCTTATAAAAAAGCTAGTAGGCTTATTAGCCTAAGTAGGTCTGTTGGTCTAAATAGGCCTATTGAACTAAAAAGACCTATTAAGAATTACACATTATTTTATATTATTATATGTAATATATGTATTGTATATAATTATATATATGTAATATAACATAATATATAATATAATAATATTTTATTATATATGTATATAAATAGGTTGGCCTATTAGGCTTAATAGGTTTTTTTTAAGGCCTATGGCCTAGACTTTTTACCTAAATAGGCTTTTAAGAAGGCTAAGGCTAACTTTTTTAATAAACGAGCTAGACTAGGCTAGGCCTTATGTAGGCCAGGCCATAAGCCCTTGATAGGCAGCCTGACCTATTTCCACCCTTATTCGTAGGCTAAGATTAGTAAATTTCTTAGCAACTAAGAGTTCTTATTGCATATTCATAATTTTTAAAGGCTTATCTTCAATATCTTAGCTTTTAATTTTTATATCCATTTTTATCATATTTAAAATATTTATTATGTTCCAATAACTAGATTAATATAATGATCTAACTTGAAACAGTGAAATTTTCTTATATTTTGATGTTAAACAATTAAACATCCAACTTGGAAAGGTAGGGATGGCAAAATAATCTACGCCAGCGAATATCGCAAATAAAATTCGTCACAGGTAGAAAATAGGTACTTTAAATGGATAACCGTGGATACTCTAAATGGGTATATCCACTACCCGTTTATTAATGGGGCAGGTACAGATATCATGGTACCGTATCCGTAGATACCCGCTACCCACAATCATATACTTACTTAAATATCCTTATATATTATTATAGATAAAATTACATAAAATTTATGCAAAATTTTCAAACGATTGTTCATTATGGGAGAAGTTTTATACAATTATATTAGGAGAGAAAAGGAACATAAATTTGTGGGCTTTTAAACTATTTTTTTTGGAAAAATTGTTAAAATAATTAAAATCTATGTTCGAAGTTTTAAATAGTAACTCTTTAATTTATAAATTTAAATTTATAAATTCAAAGTGATATTTGCAACACTTTATGATTGTTCACAACACACAAAATAAATTTGCTATTTTTTATTATTTATTTATTTTTTAGGAAGTATACTCAAATACACGCAAATATTAAAAATATTCGCGAGTATTCGTTTAACGGGTACACGCTTGGGTACTGGAGTGGGCACGGGTATGAGTTTTATCCAGCAGGGCAGGTAGCAAGTAGGTACTACTCGTGCCTGCCTCACTCTATTGACATCCTTATGGAAAGGCATACCTAATAAAGTAAATGTTGAATTATACAGCTTGATGTACTTTTCACGCCACCCACCCCTTATTAAGAATTTAAATATTACTAATTTTAATTATTTCAAAATTATTATAAATACATTCTTAAAAAATTAAGTACTTTCTTGAAATTTTAAACTTTTAAAAATTAAGACTAATTGAGATAAAATAATTAAATTCAAATATACTAATTTCAGTTATTTAAAAAATATTATAAATGTTTTTTTTAATTTTAAACTTTTATAAAATTTTATAAATACTTTCTTGAAACCAAAAATAGTTAAGATTAAATAATTAAATTTAAATATACTAATTTTAATTATTAAAAAACTGTTATAAATTCTTTCTTAAAATTTTAAATTTTAAAAAAATATTGTAAATCTTTTCCTAAAATTGGAAACAGTTAGGATTAAAATTATTAATTTTATTTATTTAAAATTTGTCATAAATGCTTTCTTGGAAATTTTAAAGTTTTAAAAAATGTTATAAATATTTTATTGAAACTGAAAATAATTGAGATTGAATAATTAAATTTGAATTTACTAATTCTAATTATTTAAAAGTTGTTATAAATGTTTTCTTGAAATTTTAAGTTTGTAAAAATGTTATAAATGTTTGGTGAAAGTGGTAATATTTGAATGTTAAATTAGTAATTTTAAATTGATTAATTTTAATTGTTTAAAAAATATTATAAAGGTTTTCTTGAAATTTTAAAATTTTAAAATATGTTATAAATGCTTTCACTCTTCAAAGGGGAAATAGTGTAGGATTTCTTAAATGAAAAAAAATATTTGTAGTATCATTAAAAAAAAACATAAAATTAAAATTTATATATGTAATGAAAAATAAAAGCATTAAGTTATCCTTTATTTTTTATTATTAATTAATGAATAAATTCATATATAATTAATATGTTATTCTTCTATCATAATATAGTAAATTAATTTCCTTATTACAAAAGTTTTAATTTATTTAAGATCTTTTTTCATCAAAATAAGAAATTAACAAAAATTGTCAAAGTAAATTTTTATACATATAAAAAAATCCAATAATTCTCCCTTGCATTGCACATGTTCACACTAATCTATAGTATATACAAAAGAAAATAATTTCAAATAGGAAACTTCTACGTGTTGATATCTGTAGCAATTTCACACAAAATCTTATCTCACTTGGCTTCATGACAATACTTCCCTCCATTTTTTGCTTAGGTGTCGGGCTTACATTCACTTTCACATAAATCAATGTATGAAGATTTATGACATAATAATTAATTTGATGATATAATGAAAAATTATTTATGAAATCAATTATTGCTTGATTGTGAATATTATTGTACCATTTAACAATTAAAATTAATTGTTTCTGCATAAGTTATGTAATATGTATAATTTCCTTTTTTTTTTTATCAAATTTCAAATTCAAAACGTAATATTGTAAATTTTGGAATAGTAATTTTGGCCTTAATTTCCCTTTTCATGAAATTCTAATTTCAAAATATAATAATTATTATTACGAAGGTAATTTTGAAACAGTGATTTTTTCCTTTTGGTTGTTCAATGAGGGAATAAAAGCATCAAATGCCTTGCAAATTGACACCATGTTTTTTTTTTCCTTCAACCTTCATTCTATATTCCTTTTTTCAAAGAAAGAAAAACATCATGTGAAAAATAAAAAAGTAGAGTGTTTGGTCTGAGAATTCTTTCCCTATAGGTAAGCACAGTTACTATTCTAATAATAAACATTGTTTATACATTATTTTTCCTCATTTTTTTTTCTACAAATCGTTACAAATTTATTAATTGTCTTTCTTTTACCTTTCTTCAATTGAAAAATGACTTCTTTCTTTGTACTATTTTGTTTTTCTTTCTTCCATTAAAAATCAGTACAAATTTACTAATTTTTTTATTTTTTATTTTGCAGCCATGATTTAAGTATCCAAAACAAGCTCTTTGAGAATAAAATATAGCATTTGTTTTACATATTATTTATATTTTTATTTTATAATTTTATGATTCTTGATTTCCAAATTTCTCTCATTTTGTAAATACTATTTCACCAAATAATAAGTTAAGGAAGATCAATATTTGTTTATTAGAGAACAATGACTTCCTGAGGAGCGAAACGATGAGTCTACCCTCTTTATTTTATATTAATTCACTTTCCATTCTATGCATATATCATATGTTATTGTATTGTAGCTGAAGAAACTATTCTTTATCACATGTTTTTACAAATTTCAGGTAATTAGGTTGCCAATGGAGTGAATATTGCTAATGAATCCTATTTGAACAAAGCAACCATTGTTGAGAAAGTTATGACTCAAGATATCATAAAGCTACAATATGAAGTTAGAGAGTCTTGACGAAGAGCTTCATCAAATGGAATCAAAGGATATAACAAAATTAAACATAAATGACAATTATAATGCATCCGTAATGAAGAAATAAGGGATATATGTTTTCTATAAATTCATCTTAAGTAACTATTATAGAATTCATAATCTATAAAAATGATCTATTATAAAATTATAATTTTTGTACCTTCCTTTAATTTATTATTTTATTAATTTTGATATGCATCTATTTTTCCCTTCAAAGTGTCTTTTCACCCAAATTCATTGAAGAATTTTTTTTATCTAAGAAAATTTGAATTTTTAACCTAACTAATTTAGATTCAATTACTTGATAACATATTAAAATTAATTCATGTGTTTGTTTCTATCTTTTCCATTATATTTAAATTTGGACTCCAAATTGTTTGTGTTTTTAATAGTTTTTTAATTTATTGTTATAATAATTAAATATAAATTTTTATATCTATGTTTTCAATTTAAATCTATTAATAATTTGATTTATATTAGTTGTATTGTAATTATTTTTTAAATAAAATAGATAATTTTATTCGCTTAATACTTGAAACAACAAAAGTCAATTAAAGATGAATGATAATAAAAATACAAGAGATAATATTACAGATTCTTAAATTAATGTAAAATATCTTGAAGAATTAATGGAATGAAATATAAATTGTCTATTAAAGAACAATATATTATATTTAATAATTTTAACATCTAATAGTAACAATTATTCATACTAGATGAGCTATAAAATCATACTCAAATAGTTACCATTAAAAAGTAAATTTTATATAGTGATCTTTATTATTCAAGTTTAGGTTTAATGGTTAAAGTTTGCACGTCTAACTCTCATATGAAAAAGGTTTGCTCATTGATACACCATTCTTAATTTTTAAATAAAATCTTTGGGAAGTATGAATTTGGAATTTTAAATAGTCAAGTGTCAATTCTCCTGTTAAGCATTTATACCATCAACAAACAAATAGATGTAATCTACGACATTGATTTTTTGAAAATTAATATCTAATTGTTCCACAACATTTTCTTTAGTAAATATACTAAATTAAAAATTAAAATTGAAGTTGGCATGTGGACAATCATTTGTAAACCTACTAACTGTTTCCATGCAAATTTAATATGTAAAATATTTTTTAAACAAATCATTGCTTAATTTTTATTTATTATTTTCTCATCTAACTAATTTATTAAAGACTTTCTTTTATTACGGTGATAAAATTCCCATGCGTTTCATGGTGATATCATTATTATTGCTATTTTTATTA